>LPNX010948122.1:0-16311 GCA_001517045.1 Pseudotsuga menziesii
TGTAGTAGAGGGGATGTAGTAGGGGGGTGGGTGTTATAAGTTGTTGGATTGGTTGGGGGAGGGGGTTGGTAAGGGGTTAAAGGTAAACATGGAGAGGGAGTGTTAAGGAGTTAGAAGTAGAGACCAATGGGGATGTTAAGAGATCGGGGGTAAGTGGAGAAAGGGGAAAAGAGTGATAAATGTGATACAATATAAATAGCTGTGATAAATGAGTGAAATGATATGCCATATTGTAAAAATGTTAGAAATGTAAATATGAATATTTTAACAATCAATAAAAAATAATACAATTTCATATATTTTTAGAAATAACATTATTATTATTATTTTATATAAGTTCAACATGTCACAATCTAAAATTTAGGTAGAGATGATAACAATCCATTTTATAATTTTTTAAGCTAAACTTTTTATAAGTCTAGATGATAACAATCCTTTTATAATTTTTTAAGCTAGACTCCATTAACAAGTTGTCCAATAACACTGCATTCCACAAGCACTAAATCAAACCAATCCTTCATAAAATCATCTATTAAACTATTGTTATTAATAAAATGTTTTCATTATTTAAAAATTAATTAAATTATTATTGTGAGAAGATTATTATAATATTAATCCACAAATGATGATGCAACTTGATAATATGAGTCCAAAACATTACATTGTCTTACATGATCACTACGCGGCTGAACGAAGAGCAGTCTGCGGCGGAAGAATTTTGAGACGAGACTTTTATACGAGATTTTTGCACCGCCTCCCCACGCGTGGAACTTTTTCTCAAGTACCTTACATTTCCACCTCAAATCTCATTCAAGCCAACGTCGTCGTCAATGAACACGGTTTTTCTAACTTATGTAGACGGAATTCCACAACTAGAATTGTGTATTTATAGAGAGCGTGTGGAGCCAATTTGTATAAGCTTCTGGTTATTGTAGATTTGATCTCTAAACATCAACGATTTTTCAACTTCTCGTTGGTCAGAGTCAGTGTCATTTGATTGTGTCGATGAAATTATCACGCTGATGGGCACTGAGGGTTGAAATATGTAATAAATTTAGAATGGGCTATTTCCCATAGATATGTGATGAGAATGATCGTAACTATGTTTTATGTATGGAAGACTTTCATCCCATGTTCGACGATGCTTGGGGTTGTACATGCGAAGCAGTTGTACTACCAAGCGATTCAAAAATTTCGTATGTCCATCTGTCTGACGACGGAAAGCTATCAACAAAGAAAGTATTGTGCCGAGATATTTCAATAGAGTCTTCCAAAATATGCTCAAAAATCTGCAATCTATGTTAGAAATGAAAGTCATCGGAAGGCCATACTATTTCCAAACATGTTCGAAGAAGAGCTGGGTAGTTTGTTGTGTTATCGTAGTCTTCTTGCATGGAATGGGAATAATCATTTGGAAAATATATCGAATACTACTAAGATCGCGTCATGTTTATGTTTGGTAGTAGGATATCCCGTCAAGTAGTCCATAGAAATAGATTCCCATGGTCAACTAGGAATCAATAAAGGCATATAAAGTCCTTTCTATCAATGCAACAGTTTAGCAATGGAACAAACCACTCACAATCGAATGTACCTATTGATGTCAAATTTAAGTGTAGGAAAGTAAAAGTAATTATGGACGGTAACAAGAGTATTTTCTACTCCAAAATGTCCCACAGTATTGCTATTGTGTTCCTCCCAAATGAGCTGCTATCGATGCTCATCAGTCGATACACAAAGCTATCCAAGATTGTGTAGCAAGGTGTCTTTCAGGAAATAGTCGGTAGTATACAATGTGTCGGTCTGTAATTGTCGATAAATTGTGGAGAAGTCGTAGTCTAGAGAATACAATTGCAGATAAGTGGGGGTGCCGTAACCTTGCATACTCATCACTGTAGAAATTAGAGTAATGGGTGGTTGACTGAGACAATTAGATGTGACATTGGATTTACCTTTTCAATACTTAATTACCAACTCAAATTGTTGTAGGTAATTAATTCACTTGAGATGTTGAGTTGTCTGTAATTTTGACTGCGACAGGGTGAACTGTAAGGGATTATGGTCAGCAAGGATGGTTGTTTCCTTCCCAAGGATGTAATGTGTCCATTGCTTAAGGACTTGCACAATGGCATATGGTTCCTTTTCATACGTAAAATACCTTCTAACAGTTTCGTTGAAAGTTTCATAATGAAAATTGACTGGGTGACCAGACTGAGTGACCATTGCTCCTAAAGCATAATCCGATGCTTCTGTATCAATATAAAAAGGCTGATTCAAATCAGGTGACATAAGTACTGGTGCAATACAAAACTTGTTTTTGAGTTGCTCTATTGGTGTCCATTTGAAGATAATTTTCCTTAGTCAACTAATTCAAGGGCCAGGCTACGTGACTGAAGCCAAGTATGAACCGTCGATAAAAATTCACCAAACCAAGAAAACTTCTTAGTTCATGGATGTTTTGAGGAATGGTCCAATATTTTAGGATCTTTAATTTTTGAGGGTCGATGTGAATGCATGTAGAGTCAATTAAACACCTCAAATATTTGATGTTGTTCATTGCAAATGAGCATATTTCCATGTTCAGATATAGTAGATGTTGCTGGAGAGTGTCGAAGACTTGTGGAAGCTATTTAACATGTTCTTCCCATGATCAATTGAAAATCAAGATATTGTTGAGATAGACAATGGCATACTTGCTGATGAAAGGTCGTAGAAGGTCATCCATGTATCGCATGGAGGTCGTAGGTGGATTAGTTAAGCCAAAAGGCATGAATAACCATTTAAACAATCCTTCCTTGGTTTTGAAATCGGTTTTCCATACATCGGGGGACTCGATAGGAATTTGATGGTATCCCGAATTGAGTTCGAGCTTAGTAAAGAATTTAGCACCTTTCAGATAGTCGATGAGTTTGTCTATCCTTGGAAGAGGGTATCTATTCTTTACCGAAATTTTGTTGAGAGCCTAATAGTCGATGCACATGTGCCAAGTCCCATATTTATTTGGAATAAGGACGAGTGGAATTCAACAAGAAGAGGAGTTGGGTCGGATGTGACAATTGTTGATCAAACATTGAATTTGTATGCAAATTTATTCATTTACGGGAATGGATATTATGTGAATAGATGTGTTAGGTAATGAAGAACCAGGAACAAGTTTAATGGAGTGTTTTACCTAGAAATGTAGAGGTACTATGTTTGGATCTTGAAATACGTTCCATTATTCCTCAAGAATGTGGTCAATGTGTTTCTTTTGTCAGGAGTTGCGTTGGTCAGTGAGTTGACCGGTTGCCATAGTATTCCTAGAATGATGAGGATTTATCATGATCAATGTGAATTTTTTAGCATGGTTGAGAATATTCTTTGTTTCTTTGATAGAGATAATTGCAACCGTTGGTGTAGGTTTTTGCTATGGTATGCCAGACCACTGGTTCCAAATTTTAACAATCACCTATTGATGGAGTGATTGATAACTTCCATGTTGATCCCATGGGAAAGGTTTCCCAAATAGGGCGTCGACTACGGAAAGCGGTGCCACATCACAAAGTACTTAATCTTCAAAAGGATTAATGGAGTAGGTGAGTTTTCATTGTTGGGTGATCCTTAGTTCTTGTCCATCCTTCATCCAACCGTTATTGTAAAGATAAGGATGTGGGGTTGTGAGAAGACCAAGTATCTTCATAAGATATTCAGAAACAAATTTATTCTGGCTACCATTATACACAATCATATGTAATGGATTTTTTGAACCCATATATTTGTATGGAACATGCGTTCTCAATCCTCATCATTGACGATAGTCAAGGCTATTAGAGTGTTTGATATCGATATCAAAAGGTTCAATGCTTATGGGTAATATTATACCAAGATTTTATCGTACAAGTCAGATGTCGAAAATTTCATGAAAAAATGTCTTTTGAGACTTGCATTATGCGGTATCAGTACATGATGAATTGTGACAATCACACCATTTCGCAGTAGGGGGATTATTTCTATGGTCCCTTTTGTCTTTCAGAGAGTTGTTCTTGTGATACTATGGATTTGGTGGAGTTGGATGAGAAGGGTTTCTTGACTTGTCGAAGTCGGCTGGTGACTTCTTGTTGGATGTTTGACTTGTCGACTTGGTCACAAAATGTGATTTTCGTTTTTGTTTAGCTTCAAGCTTGCTGGTGTAGTGGAATGCATCCACAAGCGTATTGACAGTGAGAAAATACATCTCTTGATGAATGTAAGGGGATAAGCCATTGACGTACTTTACGACAAACAATTTCCCTTCTTCTTGGACACCAAGTCTAGCCATGAGTCGATGGAAATCATCGGTGTAAGTCTGCATGGGTTGGTATTTCCATTTCCTTAGTTTCTACCACTTATTATATTGTTGTTCAATGTACTTGGGAGGATATAACTCCTTTCATATGTACTTGAAAAATTTATCACGTGTGTCTATGGGTCTCTTTCTTGCTCCAATTTTGTCAATAGATTATCCCACCAACAATGCACAAAGAATAACATCTTTAAGGATGCAACGGTGATCTTTTCATCTTTCGAGAGTTGATCCATAGAGTAATAGAATTCTAGTTGTTATACCCAATTATCTACTGACTCGCGTTAATCTTTCCTTCAAGATTCGGTATGTCCAAATTCATTTGCACTTTGAATGGACTGATTTTTTCGGAATGCGATCTCGTTGAGGATCCTATGGATGTCGATGAAAATCATGTGAGAATATCGTTGAACTAGGTGAACGTTTCGGTTCATTCTCGAGCCATTGCCTTTTCTATGAGTTTCTTTATCTCATTAGTTGCATGTCTATTATTTGTTTCTTTAGCCATCTTCTGTGAAGTAGAAGGTAGTGTTTGCTTGAATTGTTGAGCTTGCGAGAGTGTCTAAGCATGCATAAGTCATGTAACTTCGATATAAGTGTCTACACAACTTAAGCTTTGAATATGCTTTGATACCTATGATTCGGGTTCCCAGGTGCACAAAAAAAGACAACAGTTCGATTGAATGCATCAAGCACTATCATGACAAGAGCATATTAAGAATAAGAAAACAAGGAAATACACTACATGGACATAAAGTAAACACACAGGAAAAATGCAAGAATTTGAACCAAACTCTGTTGTTCTATTATTTCTTTATTACTTGCTTTTCTTCTATATTACAATAGTGTACATGCTTATATAGAATGTTGAGACACATGGGTGACTACCCGTTACATTCAATTACAAATAAGTTAGAACATTTCAGAAGTTCATCAGTTATAGACGACTGAAAGACAAAGACAATCAGTCGTGGCCGTGTTGAGATGCTGGAGCGATGATGCATGTCGAGATGGAGAACATGTCAAGGTTGTGTTGAGTTTCTATCTAGGTTCCTTTTTGTTTGAAGCTAAATAAAAACGAAAATAATGTTTCATGAAAAAGACGACATGTCGAACATCTGACAAGACTTCGCCACCCAACTCCAACAAGTCAAGACACCCTTCTTAGCCAATTCCACCAAATCTAGAATATCACAAGAAGCACTATTCAGAAGACAAAAGAGAACATATAAAGCATCCTCATGCCAAGAAATGGTGTCATTATCACAACTCGTCATGGCATGATACATTAGAATGCAAGGCTCGAAAGACATTTTTGGAAAAATTGTCAAAATCCAAATTTTTGGATAAAATCCTGGTAGAATATGACCTAGAAGCATTGAACCTTTTGACATCGAAATCGAACACTCTGAAATCCTCGACTATCATCGATGAGGAGGAACAAGAACACCTAGATATGGGTTCAAAACAATCCGTTGCATTTGATTGTGGATAATGGTAGCCAAAATAACTTCATTTCTGAATATCTTGTGAAGAGACTAGGTATTGTCACAACCCCACATCCTCAACCTTACAATATCATTTGGATGAAGGATGGACAGGAACTAAGGATCACCCGACAATGCAGACTCGCCTACTTCATTAAAACTTTTGAAGATGAAGTACTTTGTGACATGGCACTGCTTTCCGTAGTTGAAGCCCTATTTGGTAAACCTTACCTATGGGATCGACATGGAAGTTATCAGCCGTGGACTCAAAAGGTGATTATCAAAATTCAGAACCAGTGGTATGGCACATAAGAGTGAAAGCCTACACCAATGGTTGCAATGATCTCTACAAAACAAACAAAGAAGCTTATAACCCGTGCTCAAAAATTCACAATAAAGCCTCAACATTCCATGAAGATAGTAGTAACTAGTCAAATCACTGACCTGTGCAGTTTCTGACAACATCAACATATTGAACACATTATTGAGCAATACCGGAACGTATTTCAATATCCAAACTAAGCACCTCTACATTTCTAGGTAAAACACTCCATTGAACTTGTTCCTGGTTCTTCATTACCTAACGCATCTGTTTATGGAAGATCCATTCAAAAAAATTAAGAATTCCGTAGACAAATTCAGTATTTGATAAACAAAGATCACATCTAACCGAACTCCTCTCCTTGTGGAAGTCCATTCGTCCTTGTTCCAAAGAAATATGGGACTTGGTGCATGTGCATCAACTATCGGGCTCTCAACAAAATTTTGGTAAAGAATAGATACCCTCTTCTAATGATAGATGAACTCATACACTGCCTGAAAGGTTTTTAACTCTTTACTAAGCTTGACCTCAAGTTGAGATACCATCGTATTCCTATTGAGTCCACCGATGTATGGAAAAATGATTTCAAAACCAAGGAAGGATTTTTTGAATGGTTATCCATGCCTTTCAGTTTAACCAATGCACCTGCGACCTTCATGCAATATATGGATGACCTTATACGACCTTTCATCAGCTAGTGTATCATTGTCTATCTCAACAATATCTTGATTTTCAGTCAATAATGGGAAGAACATGTAAGACAACTTTGATAAGTCTTTGACGATCCAACAACATTGACTATATCTGAACATGGAAAAATGATTATTTGTGATGAACAACATTAAATATTTTGGGTATGTAATTGACTCTGCAGGAATTCATGTCAATCCAAAAAAGTACATATCCTCAAATATTGGCCCATTCCTTAAAAAATCCATGAAATAAGAATTTTTCTTCGTTTGGTGAATTTTTATCGACAGTTCATACTCATCTTCAGCACATAGTCTAACCCTTGAATCAATTGACTAAGGGAAATGGGAAAACTATCTTCAAATGGACACCGACACAACAACAAGCTTTTGAGAAATTCAAAAACAAGCTTTGTACCGCACCAGTACTTGTGTTACCTTATTTACATCATCCTTTTGAGATTGAGACGGGAACATCAGACTATGCTTTAGGAGTAGTGATCACTCAGCGTGGTCAAACCATCGCTTTTCATTCTAAAATTTTCAACGACACTGTTAGAAGGTATTCAACGTATGCAAAGGATTTGTATGTCATTGTGCAAGCCCTTAAGAAATGGAGACATTACATACTTGGGAAGGAAACGATCATTCTTACTGGCCATAAGCCCTTACAGTTTTCCATGTCCCAGTCGAAATTACAGACAACTCAAAAAATCAAGTGGATTAATTACCTACAACAATTTCTGTTGGTAATTAAGTATAAAAAAGGTTAATCCAATGCTGCAGTCGGTTGTCTCAGCTGACCACCTATTACTCTACTTTATACAGTGATGAGTATGCAGCATTATGAAAGAACCACTTGGTCACAATTCTATTCATTATACTGCGGCTTATCCACAATTTATCAATAGCTACAGACTGACTTGCTCTCTACTATCAACTACTCCTTGAAGGACACCTTGCTATACAAGCTTGGACAACTTTGTCTACCGACCTGTGAGCATTGAAAACAACTCATTTGGGATGCACACTACAACAAGAATGCAGGACATTTTGGAGTGGCGAAGACTCTTGTTATCCTCCAAAAGTATTTTTACTAGCCTATGCTTAAATACAAAGTCAACAGGTACATGATGACAAGGACTTTATATGCCTTTTCTAGTTCCTAGTCGACCATGGGAATCTATTTTTATATACTACCTAGTGGGATATCCTACTACCAAACATCATCATGACACGATCTTAGTAGTAGTTGACATATTTTCTAGGATGGCTATCCTCATTCCATGCTAGAATACTACAACAACACAACAGACTGCTCAGCTCTTCTTCGAACATGTTTGGAAAAGCTATGGAATTTTGACAACCATAATTTTCGACAGAGATTCCATATTTGTCAGCATCTTTTGGAAGACTCTCTGGAGACAAATCGATATGAGAATTTCTTTATCGAAAAATTTCCATCCTCAAACAGATGGAAAGACATAAGTTGTGAATCGCTTGGTAGTACAACTGCTTCGAATGTAAAACCACAAGAATCGTTGGACATGTGATGAAAATATCCCATACATGCAACACAGTTACAATTGTGCTCAACATAGCTCTACAAGAAAGATTCCATTCGATATCTGTTACGATTTCAAACCTCAACGCCCACCGACTTGATCAGTTCATCAACATAGTTAAATGACACTGACTCTGACCAACGAGAAGTTGAAAAAGAATTGAGGTTTCAAGATCAAATCTACAACATCCATAAGCAAGCACGAGAAATGTTGTAGAAAGATAATGTGAAATCCAAAGCCCGACACGATCAACATCGTACTTCTCATTCATTCCAAATTGTAGATCAGGTTTGGTTACATATTAAGAAGGAGCGCTTCACTGGTCCATATAGAAAGTTGAATCCTTTGCGATATGGTACATATAATATCCTTAAGCATATTGGAGAAAACAATTTCCATCTCGAAATTCCTTCATACTTGGGTATGCATCCAGTGTTAAAAAGGGATTTACTTCAACCATACCTTGCACCATTGTTGGAACAAAACGACTTGCAGAAAATAGAACCCGAAGACATCCATCCAGATATTCAAGAGCCTCTTCCTTGCAAAACCATCGCGGGACGACGCATACGCTATACAAGGATGAACTCCATTCCCTTACTTAAAGTGTCTAAATCAGGACAACTCCTAGCCTAAGGAAAGTGGCACTTTGCTACTGAACTCACTAACATGTTTCCTCACCTGAGTGAGCAAACAATGGGGACCATTGTTTATTAAGGAAGGAGGAATGATCAACCCAAAAGTTTGCATGTTTGTCGAATTCGACAGGTTTAGCATCAACTTTGACAATTCTGAACCTTGACACAACCTCTACAGGTTCCTCATCTCAACATGAATCATCCGACTCCAACATCTAAACATGACTACGAAATATTGTATCTTTGTCTTCCAATTGTCTATAACAGTTGACATTATGAACCGTTTTAACTTCTTTATAACCAAACGTAATGGGTAGTCACCCAAGCATCTCAACATTACATATAAGTATGCACACTATTTTAATATAGAAGAAAATAAAGGAATAGAGAAGTAATCGAACAATAGAGTTTGGTTCGAATTCTTGCATTTTGTATGTGTTTACTTTCTGTCTATGTAGTGTATTTTCTACTTTGCTTATTATTTATGTGCTTCTACCATAACAGTGCTCGATTCATTCAATTGAGCTATTGTCCTCCATTGTGCACCTGGGCACCCGGATCACCAGCACTTCACCTCTCTAGTTGACTCTCTACTAGATCCTTCCTTCTTGTAGAATCAAGGAGAGAACTTTCCAAATGTATTCACTACCCTATCTAGTTGAGAACACCGTCGATACCTACTATTGATGGTTGTTTTTGGTAGATTGTTTCATATACCAATGGATTGTTTTTGTCAATGGACACTACACTCTATCGATGGTATATTTCATGCTACATGGGTTCATGTTATAAACATGCATAGTTGTTGGTGTCAAACCCTTTAGAAAACTTGTTTTCCTATTTTTTAGCCAACTGACATCACCCAAATGCTTTCAAAGAGTTCACTTCTTACTCTAATACCAACTATCACAACCCCAAAGCTTCATGCCAATGTGATACCAAAAAATTGATGATTATGCAGCATTACCTGGACATATCATCCTATCGGGTGCCATGGATTACATGCGTGCATTCTTCCATTGACCTATAAACCTTGAATGCATACACTTCCTCAAAATACTTCTTAAGCATGTTCTTCACCCTTGTTGTCTACATGAGGATGTTACTTGCAAACTTGCTCTTTTTCCTTCCTTGGATATCTGATATCTTTGATGATCTTCCTTGGTTGACCTACCTTTTCCTCTTGGTGCACCAATATTTATATAGTAGGAAATTTTTTTGTTCATGCATGTTTTCCTTCCTAAGTGGGAACCCATGCAAATTCCTTTCTCAACGTCTCTTCTAAGGAACTTGACAGTCTCCATTTGGACTTCTAGTGTACAATGTTTTTACCCTATTGGGTTTCCTTAGGGCCCTTTGGCCTTGCATGTTATTTCCCGATGTTCCTTGTCGATCAAGTATCCTTGTTCACACTCTTTATTTTTGTGTTTCCTACTTGATCGATCATGTTCCTTCTTTGCTCAACTTGTTAGCCCTTTCTGCACGACCGTCAAGTGTTATAACCAGTAGACTCTGACCACAATGAGGCTTCCTACTACCCATCTTGATGCCCATTGTCATGCACACATGCCCAAAATACTACCCATTTATGGCTTACAGGAAAATAAGTGTGGCTTGGTTGTCGAACATTGCCTTGATCATGCATCGATGTATCGATTGTTGCTGCACCCGAGCAAAACAAGAAACAAGTTGGTGGGGGTCATCACCTACCCTAAGGCATGGATGTTAGAATATATTTGTGTGTTATAATATATGTTATATGTATGATAGATTTGTATATCTATATGTGTGGCTACCCGTGTATAAAAATACATAAATATCGATGTAGATATATACATCAACACACACACATACAAATGTCTATAAATACACATACATGAATAATGGGGAAATACGAAATAAAGTAAACATAAATGAATCAATCCACACTCATTCACATGTATGTCTACTCACTAGGAGCCAATTATATGGCATGTACTATAATTATCAACCCTAGATGTCATGTTTATGCCTAGAGAAGAGAGATTTTAGCATAGATATAAATTGATGTATATTTTCCCTTTTCAATAAAATTTAATCATGTGATTTTTGCACTGCCCTTGTTTCATATGTGCATAGTGTGATTAGATTGATCCACCCAACAATTTTCATGTTTTCTGACTTTGATCGGATCAACATCAACTTAGACAAGTCTGAACCTCGACAAGTTCTGCATCTTGACATGCATCGTCGACTCCAACATCTCGACACGACTACGACAGGTTGTCTCTCTTCAAGTAATTTGTAATGGTTGAGCTTCTGAACCATTCTAAATTATTTGTAATTGAACATAACGGGTAGTCACCCAAGCATCTCATCATTCTATATAATCATGTACACTATTGTAATATAGAAGAAAAGAAAGTATTAGAGCAGTAATGGAACAACAGAGTTTGGTTCAATTTATTGAATTTTGTCTATATGTTTACTTTGTGTATGTGTAGTGTATTTCCTCCTTTGCTTATTCTTAATATGCTTTCTCCATAACAGTGCTCGATTCATTCAATCGAATTGTTGTCCTCTGATGTGTGCCTGGGACCTGGATCAACTGGATAATAGGATGAAGTCTAAAGGGAACCAACTCCTTGGTAGAATGATTGACACAAATGTAAGAGATTTGGTTTGGCTATAGGTGGGAATCTTATCACTCGATAAATTGACTAAGTATGGAAGGGTACCTATGGTTGGTTTAGAGGGTGAGACTATCTCACATCACGAGGAAAGTGATGGTGGATAGTCCTCTAATTTCTCCAAGACCTCATTGAAAAACTTCAACATGCCTTATATGAACAAAAAGAAGCCACCAAATAGATCTATTAAATAAAGGATGGAATATATCGTGAAATTGTGAGATGAAGTGGTAGTGTTGATTTTGGACACAACAAACTTAACCAATAAGTGAATGAGAGGTTGATTATAGTTAAAGACTTAGTAAAGTCAATGTTGGTGTAAGTGTAGAACTAGGAAGACTCAATTAAGCTACTCAAGTGAGATATTATCCATGGAGGAAGTTTAACGAGATTGGTATATATAAAGATCAAAGATCCATAATTGTATTATGACAGCCGCAACCTGGAGATGTTGGGTGACTTCTATTGGAATGTGGAGTAGTATCTTAAAAAATGAATGGTAGTTTGATGAGTCCAAGGTGAATGTTGTCACCATGTTTTTGAAGAGTAGTGAAAATCATTCATGGAGAAGCCAATTAGAGGATATTGTGGTGGGACAAAGTGTTGTGAGGACAGACAAATAGGTAGACATGAAGGAATCCTTGCAGACAAAATTTGGATTGGGTATCCAAAATTAGATCGTGAGGAACGATTTGATTTCATTGAGGCACACCGACAAGATTCAAGAGTACATCAATGTATTTTCTAGGCTCATGTTAGAGATCAAGGAGATGACCAATGAAGATTGGTTGCTCCACTTCATGAAGGGTTTATATCCCTAGGTGCAAAGCGAGCTATGACACCAAAAAAATTCTGTAGTGATCACCATAGCATACAATATACTAGAATACCAAGTATACACAAACTCATGAGGTAGAAGGAAGTGATGCATTGCAAAAACAAGTAGGAAAGGGTAAAATAAAAAGAAAGGGTAAGGAATGTGCAAATATGGGAGAGGAAAATTCCAAGAAGGTAGAAGTACCCAACGGAAAATGAAGGCGTAAACTAATTGTTTGTTGGATATACATGAAGGAGCATTGTGAAAGAGATTACCCAATCAACTCTGTCGCCAATAGGAGTCTTGTAAGTGTTAAATAAGGTATGAAAGGAAATTACTATGGCAAGTCAAGAGGAATAAATGAAAAAATTGTGCCACATTCCAGTGGAAGTGAATGGGAAAACAATTATTGTACTGATGAATAATGGTGCATCCCATAACTTCATAAAGGAATAGGTTGTTGATAGACACAAGTTGTAGGTTGAATTGTCAAAATCCTCCTTCAAGGTAGTGAAATTAGAGATTGAGAAGGTGGTTAGCATGAAGTAGGTAATTGCAAAGAGGACATGTGGATGGCGAGGAGAGGAAAATATGGCCATAGTGGCCATGAATGACGTTTATCTAGTCCTCTGGAAAGGATTCTTGTGGATGGCTTATGCAACATTAGTTTCACATCTGGACAACCTACTCTTCTTTTCGGGTAAACAATAGATCATCATTCCAATGGTGTGAAGGAAGTTTGGGAAAGTTTCTTACATGGATTCCTTGCAATTGGTCACAACAACCAACCATGTTACCAACCTAAATTCTTTTATAGGGAGTGATTAATTCGTAGGAGGAAAAGAATATGTGGAGGTAGTTAACATGGTGAAGAGTGGTGTGGGGAATGCTATTAAATATGCAAGCAAAGGTACTGCAAGAGTCAACTGGAAGAGGGAAGCCTTGCTGATAGTGAAAAGAAACCAGGTAGAACCAAATAATCCTTGGTATGTGGTAGCCATGGAAGGATGCGAATAGGCCTTGGGCATACTTGGAAAAGAGAATCAACAAGTGGATCCAGAAGTATATTGATTTTTGGTCGAGGATTATGGGAAGATCGGTTTCAATGCTCCCTTACTATTGTACTTGGGTATGAAATATGGTATATGTAGAATAGACACAGGCTCAACAAGATACACAATTTGGGTCACTTGGAGGATGTGGCATCAATTTCCACATATCTTAATTTCCTTATTAATATAGAAAAGTGAGGCAGTCCTTGTCGAGGGATAGATAGTAGGGTTAGGGCATCAGTAAACATTGCCAAATCAAGAAAATTTTAAGAGCTAATCAAGTGAATTAGTTACGCACGATGAAGCAAGTGACCCTAGATCAAAGGAGGAAGTGAACATCAAGATCACCCTAGTATATTTGGAAATAGGTTGAAAGATTGGATGAAAAATAAGAACTAAGCCCAAGTGAATAATGCATATAGGAGACTAATTTCCTAGGAACTTAGTACATAGTTTTGGTAGATATGCACTTTCATGAAGAGAATGAGAAGCCATATTATCTACTTGAAGACCCCCCTCATTATTATTGGGCATGGTTCAAAATAATAGTTTGAGTGAAGGAATATGGAAACAAGCATCCCTACAGTTTGGGGTAGGATTTAGCATCCCTACCTTTGGGTAGGAAAAAAAATTGACAAACTTAGTCCTCATTGGGCTTAGGTGCATCAACAACCAACACACCAATGTGCAATAAAGAAAAGGATCAACACCCTGAGTACACTCATTTTAAGGAAAGTCATTAGTGGGCACTAGATTGGTCATGCATGAATGGTGGCGAGTGTCATCATGGTAAGTAGTAAAATTCACCATTGGTAGAGGTATGTTGGTTACAAAACTTGGTAGTCATGTGACAAAAGGCTATAAAGTTTGACAAAGAAGGAACATGATTCACAAAATGGGTAAAATGGCCAAAAAGAGTGTGACCATGGATACCCAATTGGCAAGGCACATTGTGTAAGAGAGTGTAATACCAAGGGGCCATGATTCCACTTTCCTAGGTATGTTGGTAAGGCACCTTGAGAGGGGAAAATGTTGTGCATTGGAAAGCACAAATGGACATAGTCAAGTACCTTAGAATATATGAAAACAAAGGAAGTTGCATTGGGTTCCCACTTAGGACAGAGAATGTGCATGAATAGGAAAATCTCCTCCTATATAAATATGGGTGCACCAAGAGGTAAAGGGGTAATATCATTGAATATTTGAGAGATCCAAGGAAGGCAAAAGAGAAAATTCTCACATAGAATCCCTGTGTCGACAAGAAGGTTGAATAATAGGTTGAGGAATTGTTTTGAAAAAGTGTTGGGTAAGCAAGTGGACATGGTAATCTTTAACCATGGAATGGTTGTTGCCAAATATATGTTATTAAAGACCAAGTGTTGTGGGTATGCATGCTTAAGAGGAGAAGGAAAATGTGTGATAGTAAGGAAATAATGATGACTTGTTTGGTTGTTGTAATTGGGTCACAACTTAAGTGCCATACTCCCTCTGTACCAAGGTCGCAATGGTTGGTCATACCACTTCTTCTTTGTATTTTATTATATTCTTCAATAATAATAAGAATTATAGACCTACCTTGTTTAGGTACCCATCATATGTGTTGTGTTTATGGTTCACTTCCTTCTGTTTAATAGTTATATTAGCTAAGTATAATAGGGTAAAGTTAAACAACACATAACATAAGTTTAAGTCCAAAGTTGGGGATCCTTCTAGACTACTTTTGTGTATTATGTAGTTATGGTATGCATTATTCGCAACTAAGTTGTCATGTTTTGTACTAAAGTCTTGTAATTCATAAATGTATATGAAGACCCTTCTACAATTACGAAAAGATGAAGGAACTTCATTACAATACTACATTTGGGTGTGAATTTCAATGTTTTTTCAACAATTATGGTGTAAATAGTTTGTGTCGTTAATTTTTATCAAAATTATTATAATAATTATAGATTTTAAAGTTATTTTCCCTAATGTATGTTGAAGTCTTGATGAGAATTTTGACAACCCCACCCATATTTATTTGAGTGTTTCAGTACTTTGACATGGTAAATAAAACCTAAAGGTGTGGAATTTGGCACAGTCCACTATTGTTGGAAGTATGACAACCATAATCAAAGAGTTACAATCCTTTTTTATATATGGTCAATAAAATTTATGGTTATTAAAGTGGACATAGTCCACTAATGTCAGAATTTTGAAATCTATATAAATTACAATTAAGCACAGACACATAAGGAATCAATTATGTGAAGTTCTCGACATCTATTTTATATTTTTTTATAGTTTTGACAACTGTAACAACATTATAATGATTTTCTATCGACTTGAAATATTGACCTTTTCTCTACAAATTAAGTTTGCATTTTGTGGCACATAATCAAAATTATCGTTAAGAATACAATTTGTAAATTTTTTAATTCTTTGAATATATATTTATATTGTACCATTATTTCTTGAATGTGTGTTGTTTTAAATATAATTAACAATGTCAAATTAATATATCAAAAGAGGAAAGTTTGAGGATTTTTTCCAAAGTAAAGAAGAAACATGGCGATGGTAAATGTTGGTGCCCTTGAAAAAAGTGAAATGGATTAAAGAAAAGAATTTTAAAGTCTTTAGCTATATAAAAATAGTTGGGATTATGGGCACTTTGAAGGAGGGGATGTAATCCATCCATTGGTAAGACATTAATTACATGTTTAATTTTTATTATCATCGGATATATATATATATATATATATATATATATAT
>LPNX010948174.1:9406-77354 GCA_001517045.1 Pseudotsuga menziesii
AAGCAGGAGAAGGATGAGCGATCTAAGGCTGAGGAAAGAGCCAAAAGAATAAGGGAGGAAGCCCAGAGACTAGAGCAAGAAGCTACAGAATGGCTCCAGAAAGGAGAGGAAGAAAAGAGGAAAGCTGCCCAGGAAGCAGCCGAAAAGGTAAAGCAAGTAGCTGAGGAGGCCGAAAAAGCAGAGTTGGCACAACAGCAGGCTTCTAGATCACACGCAGAGCAAAGCCAGGGTGAGGAAAACCCTGAGGTACAAACCCTCCAAGTACCTACTCCTGTCACCCCTACAACCCCCACACTCCACTGTTTCTGGAAGACCAAGCGGGACCCTCCTCATGAGAAGAACCGGTCAATTTTGTATAAATTATTATTGTGTAAAAGGCTTTAGGAAAATGAAGCATTGGGAAGCCCAAAGGCCACTTTGGGCAACTCAACCATTTTTTGATTTTGTATAAAAATAGGGAAGAGAGACAAGAGAGGGGCTTTTTCCTAGTAACACTGGATGACCTATTGTAAAGAAGAACTATTTCCTTTTTGCAATAAAGATTGTAGTTTGCTTGTTGGAGAAAGTGCTGTGGAATTTTCCAAATGGTGTGCAATGGATGGCAGGAAAATGAACTGTTTTGTTTTTGCAGCATATGTCCATGAATTGTGAGATCGTTCTAACTCTATGACTTATGTCTTGTTGAATGATTTCTGGTTTATTTTGTGGAAAATTCACTTATAGTAATGCTAGTGCTTCAAATAACAGTTAGCTATCTAATTGTTGGAATATTTTCTCTTTCATGTGTTGTAAATACAAGTATCAGCTACCTGTAATTGTGTTTATCATACATGTAGTTAATGCATTACTAAATCATAATCATTTTGGCTCCCCAGGGATAGGTAGTTAGTGTTTAAATAGATTAGTTGTTTGTTTCCTGGTTGCATATGTGGTTCAGATGTGGTGAACATAAGACGAGAGGTAAGAACCTGCGCAGCACATTGTGTGGTTCCCGGCATCTTTATCACCCTGCATGGTTTATATAGGCATATGCATTGCATTTTAAGTCAAAATACAAATTCCGGTGGACCGGGCCGCAACCGGTAAAACCCTTTTTGTTACTTTGACCTACGGTAGCCGGACCGTAAACCGGACGGATTCCCTACACCAAACAGTCAACGGGCTAGTTGGGAACGTTGATTGGGGAGAATCCCTTACTGTTGCCGCCTGCGAATTTCCAGGCCTCAACACACTGATGGTGGGAGAATCTATAGACAAATATGGAACGAGAAGGAGACCCCATAAACACATGGTATAAATTTGTTACATACGTCCGAAAGGAGTTATTCCGGCCCAAGTACATTGAGCAGCAGTATAAGAAGTGGCAACAGCTAAGGAAATGGAAAGACTAGTCCATGCAGAGTTACACCGATGAGTTATATCAACTCATGGCTAGACTTATCGTCTAAGAAGAAGAGAAATTGCTTGTTCTGAAGTATGTCAGTGGATTATCCCCATACATTCAGCAAGAGATGGAGTTTTTTATTGGCAGTACGTTTGTGGATGAATTCCACTACACCAACAATATTGAAGCTAAAAAAGAAAAAATCATGTTTCATGACCAAGCCAACAGGTCGAACATCCGACAAGATGTCACCAACTAACTCTGCTAAGTCAAGACAACCTTCTCAGCTGACTCCACCAAATCTAGACTATCACAATAAGCACTCTCATAAAGACAAAAGGGGACATAGAAAGCAACATCCTACTGGAAAATAGTGTGATTATAAAAATTCATCATGGCATGATACGTCAAAACGAAAAGCTCGGAAGGCAATTTTGTAAAAATTATCGACATATGACTTGTCTGATAAATCCCTAGTAGAATCTGACCCAGATGCATCAACCATTTTTGCTTCGACATCGATCACTCTAACAACCTCGACTATCATCCACAATGAGGAACAAAAATGCATGTTCCATACACAGATATGGGTTCATAAAAATCCATTACATATGGTTGTGGATAATGGTATCCAGAAGAACTTCGTTTATGAAGATATTGTGAAGAGACTAGTCTTGTCACCACTCCACCTCCTCAGCCTTAGAATATCGATTGGATCAAGGATGGACAAGAACTCAAGATCACTCGACAATGTAGACTCACCTACTTCATTAATCCCTTTGAAGATGAAGTACTATGTGTGTCGTGGCATCACTTTCTGTAGCCGATGCCCTATTTTGGAAACCTTACGTATGGGATCAACATGGAATTTATCTGTCATGACCTCAGAAGATGAATTTCAAAATTTGGAATCAATGGTACGACATACCAAAGCGACGACCTGCATCAACGGTTGCTATGATATCTACCAAACAAACAAATAAGCTTATCAACCATGCTCTGAAATTCGCATTGATTATGATAAAGTCTCGGTATTCCAGGAATACTGCAATAACTAGTCGATTCACAGACCAGCGTAGCTCCCGACAACTACATTCTTTAGGAATACGAGAAAGTATTTCAACAGCCAAACGGAGTACCTCTACATTGCTAGGTAAAACACTCCATTGAACTTGTTCCTGGTCCTTCATTACCTAACACATCTGTTTACAGAAGATCCGTTCTCGAAAATGAATAAATCCACAGAAATATCCAGGATTTGCTCAGGAACTGTCACATCTGACCCAGATCCTCTCCTTGGAAATCAAATCATCCTCGTTCTAAATAAAGATGGGAATTGGCGTATGTGCATCAACTATCAGGCTCTCAAAAAAAATTCGATAAATAATAGATACCCTCTTTTAATGATAGACAAACTCATCGAATATATAAAAGGTGCTAAATTATTTACGAAGCTCAACCTTAAGTCGGGATATCATCGAATTCCAGTCGATTCCAACGATGTATGGAAAATTTCTTTCAAAACAAGGAAAGATTGTTTGAATGGTTACGCATGCCTTTCGGTTTAACCAATGCACCTGTGACCTTCTTGAGATATATGGATGACCTTCTATGACCTTTCATCTACAAGTGTGACATTGTTTATCTCGACGATATCTTGATTTTAATTCCATCATGGGAAGAACATGTCAAATAGATTCTACAATTCTTCAACAATCTCCAACAACATCAACTATATGCGAACATGGAAAAATGGTCATTTGCAATGAACAACATCAAATATTTTGGGTATGTAATTGACTCTGCATGCATTCATGTTGAACTAGAAAAAGTACAGATCCTCAAGTATTGGCCCATTCCTAAAAACATTCATGAACTAAGAATTTTTCTTGTTTTGGAGATTTTGTATCAATGATTCATACTCGAATTTAGTCACATTGCGTGGTCCTTGAATTAGTTGACTAAGGGAAATGGGAAAATTGTCTTCAATTAGACATCGACACAACAAAAAGCTTTTGAGAAAATAAAAAACAAGATTTGTACTGCACTAGTACTTGTGTTACCTAATTTGCATAATCCTTTTGAGATTGAGACAGACGCATCGTACTATGCTTTAGGAGCAATGATCACCCAATCGCTTTTCATTCTAAAATTTTCAATGCCAATGTTAGAAGGCATTTGACATATGAAAAGGAAAGGTATTCCATTGTGAAAACCTTTAAGAAATGGGTACATTACATTCTTGGAAAGAAAATGATCATCCTCACTAACAAAAAGCCCTTATAGTTCACCCCATCCTAGTCAAAATTATAGAAAACTTGACAACTCAAGTGGATTAATGACCTACAACAATTTCAGTTGGTAACTATGTATCAGAAAGGTAAATCTAATGTCGTTGTGGATTTTCTCAGTCGACCACCCATTACTCTACTTTTCACAGTAATGAGTATGTAGGTTTATGACACCACCACTTGGTCGCAATTGTATTCAGTAGACTGTGAACTCTCTGCAATTTATCGGCAACTTTAGACCGACACACTATCTACTACTGACTATGTCACACACCTCTAAAATCCATAAATTAATAAATTAATATAATATATAACCAAAATCACATATTTAAATTCCTAGCAATCATGAGTTACTTATGGCATGAGTTTAACTATTGGTGTTGTGTATAGTCACTTACACAATTATTAAATTCTTTATGACAAGTTTCACCAATTGTGGGTGTTTATAGAGTTTTGACAGCATGCTGTCAAACATGCCCAAAGGTGATGTTTTTGTTCCTTCTTTTATTTTTAACTTGATTTGCAAGGAGGTTTGCTTGGGAGACTATGTTATAGTCTTGATCCCACATTTTCTATGTAATAAAGTTTTAAGGGATCAAAGGCCTACCTTGGTTCCTATGCGCAAATGTTATAGCATATTGAATATGGGGAAGGACCTTGGTCATAGAGCGCAAGGGTTAATAATCCAAGGCTTGAATGTTTTGTATGGTTTAAACATTAGACTATGGGATATATGCCATAGCAATGACTTGATAATGAATACAATGTGTTCGTTATGTGTTTATGTGGTTATATGATAATGAAAAGGGTTTACCCCATAGCTCAAAATATTCTCATATCCGTAATGAATGAAAGTAATAATTGAAATTTGGTTGTGAGTTGTGATATTTAAAAGGTTGGTACCTTGGTTGACTTGTGGTTTTAAATGCTTCCCTGACTGCGAGATGACATTGCAACCAAGCCTTTACTACTAACTCGAGAATACATATGCATCGTCTACCTGTGCAACATGATGGTCTTTGTTTTCAATAGGTTTTTAATGTGTTATGGATTTGGTCAGAACCATTCATTGTTTTGGTGTTTGGTCTATAAGTTCACGAGAGACAAAGATATTCTCTATTAATGGCGATTGTAATATGGTTTTGGGTGTGAAAACTTGCCCATGGATTTAATGGAATTCTTATTGGATGCTTCCCAAGGTGTACATGTGGTTTTCATGGCTATAATAGCTGCTTGTAGCTTGCTTCTTTGCTTCAAACAAACCTAGCCATTGTCTTCTCTTCAAAACTTTCCTTCACTAGGTAAGAATCAACTTGTTAAACTATGCAAAGTGTATATTAAGTAGTTTAATTGATTTCGTTGTAAATTTTACTGATACGGTTTTTTTCTTGTGCAGGAAGAGGAGGGATAAGGGCATCTCGGAGGATCTGACCACTGGCCCTCTCTACAAATCCAATAGGTAAGTAAGCGTGCAAAGGTTCTTACTCTGTCTTCTTTTTAATCTTTTCGATATTTAAAGTTTTGACGGTGGTTGGTTGGATGCAAGGCTGAGAGTGTTGATGAGGATGGAGATAGGGTCACCTCCTCCTAGGCCTGTGTCTTAGAAAGCCAAGGTAAGAAATAATAACCTCTTACTCTGTTCCAAAGAAATTACTATTTACCTTCATTACGAATTGTTTCACTTGTTATTGCAGGTGGATTCTTGATTGTGGAAAGGGGCCATGATGGAATTCAGGCTCTAGATTCACACATGATAAGTTATAGTGTTTTTAAATTCAAACTTTAGGGTTTAAACCCTAGCTGACAAAGGGATTTACGGCCTCTATGTTCCAACATTCATTTTTGTTGCTAGCTATGTGCGTGGTATATTTATTAAAAAATGATTTAGTAGGAGCCATCGTGGAAGGAATTAACACCATCTGTAACTTAATAAATTTATGGAGATTTTGTTTTAAAAGGATGTGGATGCCATCGAATGGCCTTATGGCCACATGGTTGCGAGTCATGTTTTAATATTTGACAGTGTTTTATACCTATTAATACAACCCATAGGGTATTTGCAATATCTGTGTGGTGTTCTTGATTTATTTTTCATGGATTTACATCGTGGTTGTAAAATGCAATGCATATGTTTGGTTTAAATTCCTTTAGACTATTAGATCCAATTTACTATACCAGAGTAATTTCTCGGGCTGCCATCTGTGATGGGCTTACTGCCATGTAAAATATTTGATTGGATTCACATGTTGTATGTAGAGTTGATAAAATATATACTTGTGATATTTTATTGCTTATGCAATGGTTTCCATCCTTCAATGGTCTTACTGCCATACTTGGAAATGGAAATATTCGATGCTGCGAATAGTTGGGTGTTTGATTTGAAAACTGTAGTGTTTATTTACTTTAGCCTGCAGTTGGATGTGAACCCAAATACAAATAAGAGTTGGTGGGATTCTGGTTGTTGACTATTAGTTTATTATTATATAGGATAATTAAGATTCTTTAATTGACAGTTAGATTATTTAGTATCAACAACCACAGTTGCAACTCCCTAACAATGTTGTGCTAATTAATGCACCATTTCACCCTCAACTACCTGCTTAACCTAACCCTAATCCTAATAATAAGGAACTGCAACAATTCAAGACTTCCAACATGCCATATTATTCCATTTCCCCTCTCTCCTACAATGAATTACACTTATGATCGGGGAGTAGAGTGGAATCTATTGTCATTGAGGATGTTCCATTCCATGTGATCGAAGAGAGAATGAATCAATGATTTGAGAATTCATTCAATACAACAATCCACATTATTGAGGATGCTGAAACACACGCTAAAACACCAAATGAAACACGCATTGAAATACCTGCTGAAACACTTGTAGAAACACTTGCAAAAACACGTACCAGGACTCAACATACAATTTTTTTTAGAGAATCAGCATATCCTGAACGTTTGGCCTTATATAAGGAAGTGGAATAACCTTGTTTCAATCTCCTATGAGAACTAAAGAACCTTTATCTTAAAATTCCATTGTTACAAGTCCTGTATGATGTACCTATCTACGAAAAAACTGTGAGGGACCTGTGTGTAAAAAATCCAGGTATGAAGTATAAGGATCCTACTACAGTTCATGTAGTGGGGAATTTGTTTGGACTAATGGTGGGAAGGGTTCCACTAGACAAGTACGATGACCTAGGTAATCCAACTATCACAGTATATATTGGGCATACCTTAATCCCAAACGTTTTGGTTGATTTAGCTGTCGCAATAAATGTTATGACCATTGAGATTGTAAAGAAGCTAGGACTCACTAATCTCAGGCCTACCCCTACTATACTAGAATTGGCTGATAGATATGCAATTAGACCTGAAGGAATCTTGGATGACTTGGTAGTCTCCATCGACTCACGGGATTACCCTACAAACTTTCTTGTTTTACAACCTAAGTCGTAGCTGGGGGGACACCAATTAATCTTAGGGAGACCATGATTAGTTACAACAGATGCATGTATCAGTTGTAGATCAGGATCCATGACGATTTCTAATGGAACTAATATAAAAAACATGACATTATATCCTCCAGCTCGACCAAGCTCAGATATTGAAACTTGATTATGGATGGATTCAGAGGAAGAGGAAGGCACTCATCCATTGCTACCGATTGGGAGGGCCCTGACTTTCACAAATGAGATTGAAGATGACATAATCAACAATTTTATTAGTGAGCCAGTGTATGTCACCAAACACGCATATAAAATCTTGAATAATACCTTAAGCAAACTGGAACAAGAAGAACTCGCCGAAGAGACCCTAGTCAATAATGTTGAAACAATCCCAATAATTGAGAATTCAAAAAGTATTCCAGTAGAAATTGAACCTAGGAAGAAACTGAATATTAATCATAAGATTACGACCAATGAACTGGAATGTCTGGTTACACTGCTAAATAAGCATAAGGGAGCCTTTTCTTTGGAATACATAGACATGAGGGGTAATCCCTCAAGACTGTGTACTCACCACATCTATATCAAAAATTATTCTAGGCCAATATGTCAACCTCAACGCAGAATGAACCCAAACTTAAGAGACATTAAGAAGGAAGAGATGCATAAACTCTTGGAGGCAAGTTTCATCTATACTATTTCGGATAGCGAGTTGGTTTCCCCACTAGTGATCATACCTAAGAAAAATGGAAAATGGAGAATTTGTGTAGATTATAGAGAATTGAACAAAGAAACACAAAAATATCATTTCCATCTACCATTCATCGATCAGGTTTTAGATACTTTGTCTATAAAAATATTATTTTCCTTTCTCCATGTTTTTAGCAAATATAATCATATCCGTATTGGCCCCGAAGATCAAGATAAAACCACCTTCACCTGTCCTTGGAGAACCTTTGCATACAGGGTGATTCCTTTTGGGTTATGTAATGCACCAGCTACATTTCAGTGAGTTGTAATAAGAATCTTTTCTAAAATGGTCAATGATTGCATGGAAATATTTATGGATGATTTTACTCCATATGGTAGTAGTTTTGATGAAGCTTTAAAAAAACGGAAAATTTTTTAGAACGAGGTGAACAAACCCACATATCCCTGATTATTCAAAAGTGTCATATGATGATGAGTGAGGGTATAGTTCTTGGGAATTTTATCTATGTTGTAGGAATCCAGGTAGATCCATCCAAAATAAAGGTAATTGTAAACATTCCCAATCCTGGAACGCAGAAAGAGGTATGTAGTTTTCTTGGACATGCTTGTTATTACAGACGATTCATAGAAAAAATTTCTAAATTAGCATCTCCTTTATTCACTTAATTAATGGAGGATGCACAATTTAATTGGACAGATGCATTCCATACAACGTTTGCATAACTAAAGAGGAGTTTGTCCACAACACCTATTTTAAGAGGGTCTGATTGGGCCCTTCCTTTCCACATTTCTTCTGATGCTTCAGATACTGCTATTAGAGTAGTGTTGGGACAGCAAGAAGGCCATAACCCATATGCAATCTATTATGTTAGTAAGAATCCTACCCCTATTGAACTAAACTACACAGTGATAGAAAAAGAATTCATTGCTATTGTTTATGCCATTAATAATTTTAGGCATTACATCACTGGGTATTCTAATTTTGTGCATATTGGTCACTCAGCTATTAAACATTTAATGAATAAAACTATTACTAATTCTTGAGTGACTAGGTGGTTATTGTTGTTACAAGAATTTGATATAACTATTACTGATAGACTAGGAAAGTAAAATGTTGTTACATACTTCCTTTATTGACTCAGTCACAATGATGATAATTCACCAATCGAGGATTACTTTCCCAATGATCATTTATTCGCAGTCTCAACATACTCCCAATGGTATGCAAATATCGTTAATTATTTGGTTGCAGGTAAGCTTCCAGTGCACTTATCAAAACAAGAAAGAAGAAGAATCATACAACAGAGTGCTAGATACTGTTGGATTCAAGAGAATCTCTTTTACACATGGCCTAGTTTGGAAATCAAATGATGTGTGAGGGAAGATGATATTCACAACATCTTGAAAGCATGCCATGATGAGCCCTATGGGGGGCATTTTTCTTATAAGAGAACTGGTCATAAGGCACTAAGAATGGGATATTTTTGTCCAACCATGTTCTAGGATACGAATAAATATGTTCAAGCCTGCGACAGCTACCAAAGTATGGGCCAACTAAACAAATTGGATGAAATGTTGTTTCATCCATAGTTAGTAGTTGAACCTTTTAGCATATGGGCTCTATATTTTGTAGGTCCTATCAACCCTCCTTCAAAATCAAAGGTTTATATCTTGGTTTGCATAGATTACATGACTAAGTGGGTGGAGGTTGTGGCTCTAGTAAAATCCAATGATCAAGCTATGATAGATTTGTTATATGGAGAGATATTCACCCGCTTTGGGGTGCCCAAATAAATAGTAACAGATGGATTACCATAGTTTGTTTCCTATAAAATGGAATCCCTATTTTACAAATATCATATTCAGCATTAGATAACTTCACTATATCATCCACAAGTCAATGGCCAAGTGGAAACTATGAATAAGGTAAGTGAAGCTATCCTTAAAAAAACAGTGAAGAGTCACCACAAATATTGGGATGAAATACTTCCAAAAGCATTATGGGCATATCGTACTACATGGCGCAACACTACAGGTTTCTCTCCATATGAACTTGTGTATGAGAAGAATTTTTTTTTTCCTATTGAATTCAAGGTCAAAACCCTGAAGACAACTATAGGAGAAAATACGGAATTAACGGAGGCTCAGAGGAACCGGTTAAATCAGTTAAATGAATTAGATGAGAAGCGGACAACCATTGTACACTAGACAACATTAATTCAACAACAGCGCTCCAAATGGAATGATAGGTTTATTAAAAAAAAGTATTTTGTGAAGGAGACTAGTATTTACTATATGATTCACGGTTCAAGAAGGATTTTAAGGGAAAATTGCGTACAAGATGGTTGGGACCCTACAGAATAGACAAGGTATTCGACAACGGAACCATCTGTTTGACCACTATCGAAGAAAATCATACATCTTTGTTTGGGAATGGTCATCATCTATAGATATATCATAAACCTATTTCAAAGGATGCGTTCATCTCCAATGTTGTAGCTGATCCGAATTGTCAATTGATACAAAAGAATGGGTTTTCCCCCGTTTCTAGGAATCTTTAAAATATACTACATTCCCATAGAAAATTGTATATAAATAAAATATTGATTTCTTCTATTTTTCTAAGCTTTGATTGGTTTGTTTCTTTCGAGAATTGTGTACATGAATACGTGTGAAGGTTCAGTCAAAGGGAAGAAGTCATGTTGGGCCAAGCGATTGTGGGAATTCTGGATGACCCTTCTAAATTTGGATGAATCCTTGAAAGGAAAAGTGAACAGAATTGCAGACCTCTATCGAAAATCCATCACTCCCCCCGTACTTTCACCAAAGTTCCATCCGATTTTTTAGCTAAAATTCTGCCAAATTGTCTATTTTTATCAACTGAAACTCTGCCAAATTGTCTATTTTTTCAGCTGAAACTCCGCCAAATTGTCTATTTTTCTCAGCTGAAACTCCGCCAAAATGTCCATGTTTTCACTCAACTCCGCCAATCTTTCCACTTTTTGTTGAAACTTCGCCAATATTTTAGCGAAAACTCTACCAATATTTTTGCTAAGTTTCACTAAACTTCTATCACATCTCGGGTGGATTTTCACCCAAATCTTCCTGTTTTATGACAATAATTTGCTAAAATTCCATCACTTTGTTATTATTCTTGAGAATAACGCCAAATATTCCATCTATCTTCCATGTTTCTTGAAATTAATGCCAACATGAATGTATTTAATCTATTCATTGGACGAGGGTCAATTTCTTCTGTGAAGGCGTGTGTGTAATTATGTCCCTCTCTATTGATTTGAGAATGAAAGGAACTCACCTTGGAAAGATGACTATTCGGTACAACAATGAAAAGGTATAAGTTATGACTATAGGCATGGTTAAACATGAATTGATATGGTAATAATGATTATACCTTGCCTTTTAGTCCCTGTTAAAATGTTGTAACCAATCAATCTATAAAACAATCATGTCAGATATCCCACATGTACTTATTTAACAACCATCATTACATCCAATCCGTACGATAAATTATTAAACTATCTTAGTCCATAACTACGCCATCTTTCTAAAAATACCAACACGAACCCTGGCTATCCATTAATTTTTTTTGCATGCTATGACTCCAATGGTTGAAACTATAGCTATTGCATTTTCCATTAGAGCTCGCAAAAGAGAGGCATTATGGGTCTTCCAGTTATACATGAGCCCGAGAACTTAGATTCTGTCCGTGGAAACATAGAATTTTTCACTATATTTGAGGAAGTTGGATGGATAGAATATTTTTGGAGATTAAATGGATTTCACGAAGAGATGAAATTTCAATTTGCTATTAATTTGACTGGAACCCATTTAGATATTAGAGTAGTGAGGATAGACGTATCATAGGTGACTTTGGTAGAAGTTATAGGGTTACCCAGAACTGGGAGGAGATGGTTTTGCCGAAAGAGGAACAAATTAACTGCAATAGAAGACTTCCTTGCAGTAGGAGAGAATGTGCAGTCAAGGTCTAGAGGAACAACATTAGAAACACTGCCAATACCTTGGGACTAGCTCGCAATATTCTTAAAGAGGTACATCACTTGTGAGGGAAGGTACCGAGTTGTGTATATTTATGATTTCTTCCTGCTTACTCATTTGTGCCATGGTAAATTGCTTAATATGTCATTTCATATTGTAATAACCCTACAAAACATGGCCCATTATGCGAAAACCTATCAAAATCCATTATCCTATGTTACAAACCATGGACTGATCAAATTGTTAGTTCTAAGAGCCTTAGCACAGAGAAATAAAAAATGGGAACAATTTATTATTGGGGTTGGGATAAACCAAGGACCTGCAATGGAATTAAGAGGTATTGAAGAATGGGATGTCGAGCGAAGCTCCTCAAAATCAGTTGGGGGGATGGATGAAGCATTAGAAAAATTGGAAAATGTTCAAGAGAAAATTTTAGGGGAAGCTACAATAGTAGAAAACCCTGTGGAAGAAGTGGCTAGGGTGGCAATGTTGGTAAAAGAAACTGTGATACTAGAAGCTGCAATAGCAAAATATAAAGCTGGCACAGTTGCATAAGTTGTGACTATGGAATTTGTAGATGTGGAAGCTACAATAGGAGAAGAATCTATAGGGACAAAATATTTTCAGATATTAAACCCTCAGGAGCTGAGTAGGATCCCAGTGCATCAAACTGAATATCATGAAAGGGCGATGAGGGACATTTTGAACATTGAATCTTCCTCTGAAATAAGGGGAACTATAATTCAAGAAGAGGAATTTCTTGCTGAAACAGAAGAAGTTTATATCCCTCCTATGTCACAAAGAAGAAGGAAGAGATCAAGTACTAAAGGACAGTTAAACATTAGAATGATCTAAAACTGCTATTTTTGTTTCTCCTCTTCTCATATCCGCCTTAGATGATACATTTTGGTTACGGCTCTTTATGGAGTTTTATGTTTAAACTCTCAGTATGTCAATAAAACACTTCATGACAAAATAAATTAATTGACAGAGAAGATAAATTATTTTAGTGGTTGGTTGGTTTTTTGGTATGATTGCCTTCATCTCACATTGTTATAGCTGATTTTACCACACATGGTGAATCACACTTTTATGGCCTTCCCTGTCCCTCTATAGACTCCTTAGATCCCATGGACCATTTTTGTACCTTTGATGTTTCCAAGATTATCCCTAAAAACATGCAATAATTTCCATACGCGACTTTTAATCCCTTTCTCACGTATATACGTGGGTTTGACCCCTAAAACCTCATACATCAGGATGTGTGCAAAAGGCCAAATTCTTTTGGAGTTTTACTTGATGTGAATTCGACTCACTTGTCTCTTGGCCTTCCATATGCCTTGAGATCGCTTGGATTCGACCTTCCATTACCCCATTGAAGAGCTATATAAGGAACCCTTTGAATACATTAAAGAAATGAGGAATTGAAGAGCAAGAAAACTATAGTCCATTGTTGCTGGAGCTTATACTTGAGTCTGCATCCCTTTGTCCCTTGGAGCACTTTTGTGTTCTTCCCAATATTTCCTTTTTCTTGTGAGCTTGCTAGCGAGAGATGGAGGATTGAAGTGGTGGGGGACTCAGTTTCTCCGATTTGTAGACATGCCAATAGAGGTTGTCACTATTGTAATCTCTATTTTTATATTAATAGAAATATATTTTCCTATCCAATAATGTGTATTTAAATGAGTATTTTATCCATGGATGCTTTTAAATGCTTATATGTTATTGATTATATATGCTAGAGTAGGTCTAACACGATTATATATAGCATGCTTGTCTTGTTTGCTGAGTGTTGAGATAGCAATTTATCAATACAAGCTACAGTTGGAAAGCTCAACGGGGATCTATGAGCCGAATATTTATTCGCTCATACAAATAATATTACCAAAAAACTTGGTAAATGAGATAAGCCATAAGGAAAATATATATATTAATGATAAGATAAGAGATGATATGTTACAATGGTGGCTTTGCCTTAAATATGGCTTAGGCATTTGAAATGAGGAGACACCCCATTTCATAACCTAACTTAGTTAACCTATTTATTTTATGTTTGTTACATTGCCACTCTCTTAGAAAGGCTTTGTCCTCAAAGCCTTATAATGTTGTCGCGTCGTTCTTTGTGATGTCATGGCTGAAGAAACATGTCGATACGAACTGCTAAGTGTAAAGCATAACTTTCAATATGTGGATGGGTCAATCCATCCTAAATTGATTTGTTGTTGACTGTTGGGATTTCCGACTGATCTGTCGTTAGGAGCTTTGATCATATTAGTATCATTATCTTTTGACATTTCCCACTTTTTAGAGTTTTGGTTTTTATGGTTGGGGTGTCGATAGGGAATTTTCACAATGTCATTTTCTTTTACGAGTGTTGTCTTTTGAGTTGGAAGTTGTATTTTCGTCCCTTGAGGTTTTAAATTTTCCTTCTGTATCTTTTCCAACTTGTTTTCCAACTGCACGTAATCATTTTGAAACTTCTTAATCACTTCTACTTGCGCTTTTCTGTCATTTCCAAACTTCTTCAGTTGTTCCTTAAGATCTTTGTTATGACTTCTGATGCAATCATTTTCTTCCTGGTTATCTAGAAGTTTCCCTTCAATGTCTTCCCTAGATTGTTCTATCTTCTGACTATTTTTTAACTTCTTAATTTTTGCGACTAGTGTTTTCTTATGATTCCTTAATCTGAAAATTTCTTCGAAATTGTTGGATAGTGTTTTATTACTTTTTTCAATCTTCGACTTATGAGTCTTTTTAGAGTCGTCATTTTGTTGTTGAAGAACTTTTATCTGTTGTCAATACTGGTCGATCACTGACTCTTGATTTTCTAATTTATGTTGTATCTGCATTAGTTCTTCATCCTTATCGCTAACGATTTTGTTCAATCATTTTATATCTGCTTCATAATCATTTATTTCTTTCTTTATATCTTGATTTTTCAATCTCTGATTAAAATCATTTTCGCTTTTTAATTTCTCAATTTGGGCAGACAATTTTTCTATATGATTTTTCTGATCGAAAAATTTTTGTTCCTTGAGCTCTTTTTGCATCTCATGTATTTTAATTATCACTTCCGAGTTCGTATTTGTGTCTTGTAATTATTCATTGTCTCTTCAATAACGCTTTAACTTGGCTTCTAATTTCTCTATTTGTAGTCGCAAACCAGATTCCATGATCTCTGATTTCTTCCACACTAGATGATGATGGTCTTCGATTTTTTTCAATTTTGTTTTCCTTTGACTTCCCCACCTAAGTTCAATCTCACTTGCTTTTTAGTATCAATTATTATGCACCTTTTTGATCTTTTATTTCCCTTAAGTTTTGTAAAATGTGAGTAGATTGGGTGGTTGGTAGGAATGAGTGTTATATTCTCCACCCAAGTTCAAATCTCACTTGCTCTTTACTAATAAGTATTATGCACTTTTGTATTAAAAATAAAACCCACTTTAAGAAACCAGGTGTGGTTTCACTTTTACCCTCTCTCTTTTTTTTCCTTTTACTTTTATCTTTTCTTTTTCTTAACTTTTCTTTTTTAACCTTTTTTTTTCTTTCCCTTTTTTTTTCCTCTTTCTTTTAGTTTTTTTTTTGTTTTTACCTTTTTTCACTTTTATTTTTAACTCTCTTTTTCGGGGGGAGTTACTTTTACCCTTTTTTTATTTTTTAAGGGAAAAGTCCTATTTTTTTGGGAAACCCAAATCTACACAAGGTGTAAATAATGTGAAACCCAAAAATTCAGGGAAACCCTGGGTGATGGCTAAAAGCCAAAAATATGGCCAAAGGTTGGGATCTAACCAACGAGGCTCTGATACAAAATGAGCCGAATAATTATTCGCTCACACAATGAATTCACCAAAATACTTGGTAAATCAGATAAGCCATAAGGCAAATATATATATTAATGATAAGATAAGAGATGATATGTTACAATGGTGGCTTTGCCTTAAATATGGCTTGGGAATTTGAAATGAGGAGACACCTCACTTCATAACCTAACTTAGTTAACCTAATTATTTAATGATTATCTTATTTTATGTTTGTTACAATCTACATCAACCATCCGGAATAAGGTACGAATCGAGATCCTTTAGTGTTAGATGTTTGGTTTCTCTTGCATATAGGAAAGGATTGATTTATGGAGTCAAGTTGTCTGTTGTGGTACCCAAAGCCATAGGAATTTCTCTCTGTAACAGAATTGGCGACTCCGCTAGGGAGTTCCTAGTCATTTTTCCTTTGGGGTTTTTTATCGGCATTCAATGTTTTTGAATTGCTCTCATTTCTTTGTTTCTGAGTCAGGTCTGGGGGCATTTTTTCCTGGTAGAGTCTGATAGGTGTAATTTTTTCTCAGCTTATCTGTTTGCCTTTATTTTTATATTTTTTTCTTCCTATACGCAAGTTTCTGCCTCACAATCGCGTGTACACACGGTTTTGACTGAGATTTATGCGTCTATACGTGGGTTTTCTACACACAGTCATGTATGCCCTGAGTTTTTCCTTTTAGAGGAATATTGAGTGTTGCTGGGTGAGTTTTGATGATTACTAAGTCTCCTTAGATGCTTCCAGAATCTGTGTACACCTCTGTTTCTTACCAGAGACACCTTTTAGGGTAATTTTTTTTTTAAAGAATGTTCTTGTCATTGCATTTTTTATTTTTTGTTTTGGGATTAGTGCATTAGGTATCTTTTACCTTAGTTCTTTACTTGGGTGTTGTTTGATAGTGCTTGCAGAGTCTGGAGGTGGTAGAGTCATTCTTTTGCTTTATTATCTCATTTTTATTCAAAAAATTCAAAAATATTTTCTTCTTTGCATCTTTATGCATCATTGCAATTTGCATCTTACATGGTACTTGCATTAGGTTTTCTTAGAGAAGTATTAGTCAGGATTTCATATAGGAATGATTGCATTTGTCATTTGAAGAAAATTTTGCATTTCACCGAGTAGCATGCCCTGTTTTTCATTCGACACAATGCGTTTGCATTGATTTTTAGGTGTGCATTTTACTTCATGTTTTCATCATAACACCATTGGTTGCACGATCATCTACCTTTTTGAGTAATAAGCCAAATAAAATCAACACTTAATTAAAATGGATTACACTATTTTCTTTGATAGGGTACACCAACAAGATTAGGTTTTAGGCTCTTGGAATAGTTCATTGTGAGTAAATTCTCCAAGACTACTAAATAACAACATATATGTGTCTGTCCAGGTGAGAGTGTGAAATTCCTTGGTATAATTACTATTTCTTAGGATCCTCCTCTTACAAGGGATTTCAGCACGAGGCAGTGTGAGTGGTTATTGATTGGGATGACCCCTAGTCATAACTGAGTAGCACCAACGATATTTCCAGAATGTATTCGTATCTGGGGGATATTTTGAGAGTTTTGGGATTTGCTACCCTGCCCATACAGTCAATCTCGCCTGCGACTGTGCGCTTGAGAATTGATTATATTAAGGTGACCTTAGTGGCCTTCCCTAGGTTATCCAGGGGGTACTTTGCAGGGGTTATTCTGCAAGTGTCCCAGCTAGGTTGGGATCGAACAGCACAGTCACTATATGCGTTGAAGCTGAGGGACACAATAATTGGTTACGAACCTTTGATTGTTGTGTATGGGAGTCTCAATCCTCTCCTAGGTGAGACATACCTGCTTCATTCAGGAGCTCACATATCCTACCCTTGTTTGCTTGTGATTGGATTTAGATTATATTGGTGTATGCTCTGTGCATGCTAGCTTGCTTAGGGTTTGTGTAATTAGAAGAGTCTTTTTCATTTTTTGAGTCATTGTGGATTCGGGTACGACACCCCTCCGTTCTCGTCGTTTAGCAGAATTCCATCTTCTACATCTCCTCCTCCTTTGGGAGAGAGAAACAGATGGTCCAAGTGGACTACTTCTCACATTGATTCACACACGATGGGAGATCATGAAGATGAAATTCCTAAGTTGTCTTCTTCACCTCAGGAGGTTGGGGAAGAATATCATACTCCCATGTATGATCCTTCACCTGATATACCTACACACTCTAGGTTTTATCCTTCACATGATATACCTACACACTCGAGGTATGATCCCTCATTCACAGGTCGTCGGTATTGGATGTCGAGCGACGAGACTCATCATGAACCTGTGAGCACTAGTTATGTTAGTTATGGCATGTCTAGTATCCCTGCACATGATCTAGCACATCATGCTGAGTCAAAATTTGATCCTAGCACTATGCCTGGGGGCATTCCCATTCCTTTCCATGCAGAGATATTTGGGAGCATGAGTCACATCGCACCCTCCATCCCAGCGGTGGAGGCTACATCACATGTTCATCCTAGACCTAGTGTTAGTAGTCCTATTCGGATACTGGAACCAAGACGAGTGACTGTAGGGAATACCACTTACATAGTTTCACATGTCCCTTTGTCCTCTATTCCTATTTCTTTGAATGCTATTCCTCCCCCTTATTCACGTGGTCCTTTGGGCCGAAATTTTGCTACTAGTCATGTTTGTATTGCTGCTACTCACATAATCGTGTCTCAAATCCAAGTACCTCCCGTTGTTTCGAGTGGTCATATTCTTACTTATGGAGTTTCTCATGGGACATCTTATGGGACCTCCAATGGACAACATTATGGACCGCAGTATGTGCACAGTTATTCACCTTATGGGTACAGGTATAAACAACCCGTTTACTCTCCAAATTATGGATTTGTAGCTCCACATAGTCAAGGTACACCACATTATGGTGCTTCCATGTCACCCTGCACAGGTCAAACAGGAGGAGGATACCATGGCCATGGCCATGGTAGTTACAGTGATCATTATTATGTGAATCAAAAATATTAGGGATCATGGCATTGACCTCCTCAACCTAGGATCCCTTTCCTCGCAACTTTAAATTTACCTGACTTGTCGAGACTAACGAACGATCTAGTCTCTCATGACCCAGCTTTGTCGGCTGTCCCTAATAAGCTTCCCTTGGACATTCCCAAATTCAAGGGAAAAATAGGAGAATATCCTAGTGAACATGTTACTACATTTCACCTTTGGTGCTCTTCTAATTCCTTACATGAATATTCGATCCATTTAAGGCTATTTCAATGCACCCTTACCGGGCCTGCAGCAAAATGGTACATAGAGTTACCTAGGGAGGCATTCATTTTGTTTGATGACCTAGCTATGACTTTTCTCAACCACTTCCAGCTACCAGTGCGTTACGACATTGGTATAGAACTCTTGTCGACATTTCGGCAAGACAAATCCACGCATATCTCAAACCATATCCAAGAGTGGCGTAGATGAAAAAGATTGATTAAAGCCTTCATACCGCCGGAGTTTCTCCTCGAATGGTTCCTTAAATCGTTACTACCTCATATAGCGAGGGATGTTTCTACATCCGGAGTTCAGAATGAGGAACAGGCCATTTTTAGGGCACAAGAATTGTATTTGATTTATGCTCAATCCATTTTGTTATATAAGATCATACCTAAAGCTCCGTGTTCTAGTTTTGACCTTAAGGTCAAACCTGGACCACATGTCGATGGCATTGTTGGTTGTACGAGTACCAAACCTGCGGATTCGATTGTGAAATAGGTGAGTCAATTGTCTATCAACCAATCTGCCTCAAGACAAGCCATGGCTTCGTCTCAACCCACCCAAATAGCGAGTGTGCTTTCAGTACAATCGTTGGACCAGAAGGGTAACTAGCAACCTGGAAGGAATAAGAAGAAGGGTAAAAACAATCGTAAGGGTGGGAATAGGAATGAAAATGCCAAATCTAATGAAAAGAACACCCACAATGTTGGGGGGGACAAGTATTCTAAATGTAAGGTTAAGTTTCCTTGCAAATTGTGTAAGGAAGACCACCTCACTCACTTATGCCCTCGTATTGAAGAAGCCTTGAAGTTCATAGCACAGGGCCCAGCTGTGCTGACCAACCCTTTACCCCATAATCAAAACATGAACTCGAGGACCCATGATCAGTCTAGTGGAGATCAAGATCCACTGGAAGCTTGTAGTGGTCATGGTTGCATCAACATGGTGCGTGCTGCTAAGGTTGTGACTCGTGCAAAGGACTATGGTTCGTCGCAACCAGACCTTGGGAAAGAACCTCCTCCTACCGAGAGCCCTTTGCATATTGAAAGTCCTATGGATAAACCTGAGAGTGTATCTCACATTCCTAATGGATTTTTAAAGCGTTCGGGACACAATCCTAATGCCCGAGCTGCCCAAAACTATTCTGTTGTCGAGGATTTGGGCCACACTCCTTGTGCAATGTCTGCATTTGAAGTTCTTCATAGTTGTTTGTTGCAAAGGAAGGCTTTGCTTTCTTCTCTTAGTGTTAACAATGATCACTCTTCCTCTGTCATCAAATTTGAAACCGCGGGATTACAGCCTCGCTTGCCTTACTATGTGTCTCTCTTGATTCATGTAGAATGTCTTAACATGACCGTCAAATGCAATGTGATTGACGAAGGTGCTGCTGCTTTCGTGATGTCTTTGTCATGTTGGAAGGGTTTGGGTTCTCCCGAGTTGTCTAAATCCACTACCATGTTGACTAATTTTGATGGCAGATAGTTTTGGCCGCACAGGATAGTGGAAGATCGTTGCGATCGAGGTCAAGGTGGTTGATGCGCCCCTTAACTACAATCTATTACTGGGTAGGAATTGGATGTATAGTATGCAAGCCATAACTTCTTCTCTATTTCGAGTTGTATGAATTCCATTTAATGGGAATATTGTTACGATTGATCAAATGTCATTCAAGAATCCAAGTGTTACCGCATCATCAGGAGCTTCTATCCCGATTATCAATCATTCTTAGTCGGCAACTGGGAGTGTGGGTGTTGGCATGTATCCATCCCTTATGGGAGCCTTTAGTTGTCATGCACCTGTTCTTATGATCGGGTCTAGTTCTAGTGGGGATTCGTCTTCAGTGAGATCGGTGTATTTTCACACTACCCATATGGAAGATCCTTGGATTCTTCCTACACCGAGTCCTTCGTGTAAGCCTATCGGAATGGACGTGTCGTTGCCTGCAGCAATGATAGCATATCAAGTGAATCTTGAATTTGTTGCAGAGCCTAGTCCTTCCTCTTCATGGACAGAGGAGGAGGACCCGTATGTGCTGCCTGCATGGGCAGTATAGTCTTCTCACACACATGACTGCCTTGATAGTGTTTTTCCATCAAATGAAGCTATTATTGAGGCCATGTCTGGGGTTGAGCCACCTTGGGAAGAGTTGCATCATAGATCTTATTTTCTTCCTAAGCTTAATCATTTGGAGTGTGAAGACTTTAGGGAGATTCTTAGTGAGAGAATTGGTAGTCCCATGGTTCCATTGAGCTCTCCTGGTCCGATGGCTGATGGAAACATGGCGAATATATCTCCTACCATCGCTATCAATATCTCTCGCGATCCTGGCATGGTTGAGAATGTCTATATTAGGGCAGAATGTTCCCATGCTGAGATTCAAGAGTATACCGAGCCGTTCAAAGAGTTTTGTGATATCTTTGCTTGTCATACGAGAAAATTCTAGGTATCGACCCTCGCATTGTTGAACATGAAATTAAAACTTATCCTAATGCTAAACTTGTTTGACAATGCTTTTGTGCAGTGAATCCTGGAAAAGCACCCGCAATTAAGGCTGGGATAGAAAAGTTGTTAAATGTCGGTTTTATCTTTCTCGTTCCCTTGACAGAGTGGGTTTCAAACCCCGTTCCAGTTGATAAGAAGCAAGGAATGATCCGCATATGCACTGATTTTCGTGACTTAAATCGAGCCTATGCTAAGGATAATTTTCCCACACCATTTATTGATCAAATTTTGGATGAGTGTGCAGGAAGCGAGGTATTTTCCTTTATGGACGGATTTTTCGGATACAATCAGATACAAATCAAACCCAAGGACCAACATAAGACTGCATTTATTTGTCCTTGGGGTACCTTTGCATATCGGAACATGCCTTTAGGTCTTAAAAATGCCGGAGCCACATTTCAGCGAGCTATGACCTTGATCTTCCATGATCTCAAATTGATTATTGAAGTCTTTTTGGATGACCTTACTCCTCATTCTCGTCTGAGAGTGCGTCATTCCTACCATTTGAGATTAGTGTTCGAAAGATGCCTCCACTACCAGGTTGGGTTAAATCCTCATAAGTGTATATTTTGCATGAAGTCTGGTCGCTTGTTAGGGTTCATTGTCTCCAAGGAGGGTATAAGAGTCAACCCTTTAAAGGTTGAGGCAATACTTCAATTGTCTCCCCCGAGAAACATTAAACATCTTCAATGTTTGCAAGGCATGGAAAATTTCTTATGGATATTCATCGTTAACTTTGCTAATTTGAATAGACGCTTTATGCGTCTTTTGAAGAAGGATACTACCTTTTGCTGGGATGAGTGAGCCCAGGATTCCTTTGATGCGCTTAAGCGAGCCTTAGCATTGACCCCGGTGATTAGTCCACCCGACTATAGCCGTGACTTTCTACTTTATGTGGTCACGTCCATGGAGATGATTGGTATGGTTTTGGTTCAGGAGGATGAGGAGCTCCAAGAGCATGTCATATATTATTTGAGCCGAAACCTTATAGATGCGGAAATCCATTATTCCCATGTGGAGAAACTTGCCTTAGCTACCGTTCATGCAGTTCAAATATTGAGACACTATATTATCCTTCGCCAGACCTTGGTGGTATCCCATGTCAATCCATTTCAGTTCATCCTCACTAGAAGGATGATTGGGGGAAAGTATAATAAGTGGATTGTCATCATGCAAGAATTCGATCTCAAGTTTGTTTCGGCGAAATAGAAAAAAATCATTGATTTTTTAGGAGCTTATATCTAATTTCCCGAGCGAGGAGGAGGAAGACGTTTGTGAAGTTACGTTTTTCGATGAGCACATTTTCCTAATCTCAACTTTTGATCCATGGTATGGGGGTATCATCATATATTTACAAACATTGAAGGTCCCTACTCACCTCTCACGGGATGAGCGACGACGGTTACGTCACATATCCAAGAACTACCTTATAGTGGATAACACATTGTACCTCCATGGGGTAGATTCCATTTTACGTCGTTGTTTAACTCATCAGGAGGATGAGCTTGTGCTAAATGATTGCCATGGAGGGGCATGTGGTGGTCATTTATCTTGGCTTTCTACAGCCCAAACAATCTTGAGAGCGGGTTATTTATGGTCATCGATCTTTAAATATTGTGTTAATGCGGTCAAGAAGTGCCACCCTTGCCAAGTGTTCACATGTAATATGCGCTCACATCTTACCCTGTTACATCCGATTATCACCGCCGATCCCTTCACTTAATGTGGGATTGACTTCATGGATTGCAACCCAGCTTCAGCTGGGGGGCATCATCATATTATAGTGGTTGTTGACTATTTCAAAAAATGGGCTGAGGCTATGCCCATGGTTAAATCCGACAGTGAGACAACCGCACATTTTGTATTCAACCAGATCATTACTCAGTTCGGTATTTTGAAGGAGCTTGTCACTGACCATGGTAGGCACTTTCAGAATCGGATGATGGAAGAGTTGGCCTCGAAGTTAGTATATAAGCAAGACCATTCCTCTTCTTATTACCCTCAAGCAAATGGACAGGTTGAAGCAGTGAACGAATCACTAAAGTCCACTCTCCAACGAACCATCGCACAAAGCAAGACCAATTGGCATATCATGTTATATCCTGCTTTGTGGGATTATAGAACCGAGGCTAAGACTACCACCGATTTTTCTCCATATCAGCTTGTGCATGGAGTGGAGTCTGTCTTGCCAGTTGAATGTGAAATTCCTTCATTGAAGCTAGCCATAAAGCTCTTACCAAATACTTCCCCATTGGAGGAACGTTTGGTCCATTTAGAGCAGTGTTGAGATGCTTTAGTGGCTCTAGAAGTGAATAAGCGTCGCGTTAAGGTCCAGTATGATAAATATGTCTGTCTAAGGAGGTTTAGTGAAGGAGATTTGGTCCTTTTGTGGGATCAAGCTAAAGAACCCTTGGGGGCAGGAAAGTTTAACCCCATGTGGCATGGTCCTTACATGGTCAAACATGTGTTCGAGAAGGGCGCATATGAGCTGGTAGATTATGAAGGGACATCCTTGGCAGAGCCTAGAAATGGGCTCTATCTTAAAAAGTACTATGCATGATTTTCAGCCAGGGCTGACTATTGTATATTATTGTATAATATTTTGCATAGTTAGGTCTTATGGTGATCGGTTTTGTTGATTAGCTTTCATTTCTTATGGTGGATGTCGATGGAGTCTTCCGTTTACATAGGATTTGTTGATGGTTCTAGCCGCCACACTCAACACTCAGCCTCTGCTGGTTGGGTGATTTATACTCCTACGGGTCAGGTATTGTCTTCAGGAGGCGTATGTTTACAGCCCTCTTCAAACAATGTTGCTGAATATAGTGTTGTTATTGAGCTTCTACAAGATGCCATTTCACATGGTGTTCTCTCTCTTGAGGTACGTCTTGATTCGTAGTTAGTAGTGTCACAGCTTAATGGCTTGTATCATGTTAGGGATCCAACATTATTACGAAGATTCTTACGTGTGAGATTATTAGAACGGAAATTTGACAACATAACATACATACATGTTCCAAGAATTTATAATCAAGTTGCTAACTCATATGCTAACTATGTGTTAGATTGGCATTTGCTTCACAGACAATAAGCTCATCACAAACATACATTGTTACACATGTAAATAAATAAAATCGATCATCATAAAAGTTTTTCATTAAACATCCAAAATGTGATAATACATAAGTGTCATAATACAAAAATGGGGCTTCTGAGCCACCAGAATATAATACACGGTAGTACAAAAGTGTGTCACTCCCAGGTATCTAAGCCTGGGGAGGAGGAGGGGGGTTGTGATTGTGGAAAGCCACCACGGCTCTAGCTATCCATCGAAACAACCGCACCCATGCTCGTGGTACACCCACCACCTAATGCTGCATGGCCTCAGGTAGGTCCTCGACCTGCGCCATGGGTACCCTATGTGTCAGCCGCACAAAGTTTGTGTGGATGCTTTGGAGCGTTCGCTTTGCATCCACACCCATGATATCATCTCCCCGTCCCCTCCGTCTATGACAAGGGAAACCGTTAGGCCTCCGTGGTCCTACATCTGCATACATATGATAGTATGTCACTATGGGTTGTCACGCAAAAACATGTCTTTTGATTCTATATATCAAAAAACACAAAAAAATCAAATAATTCAAAAATTTAAAAAGAGGGTTGGGATTCGTTACCAATGTCACCGTATGCTGATCCTGGTGGTAGAGGCATGTCAGGATATCCCTAAAATCTATCCCCGCATAGGGGTAATCATCGATGGAAACTATCTGCCGCTACCACCATGGAAAGAAGTCAGCTAGGTAGGGGATGAACACCCTACCTCCTCCCAGTCTGCACATTGCATATGCCCAACGTCATTGGGCCAGATCTTGAACCCCGTGAAGAGGAATGTCAACCCTAGGACTAAGTCCCGGAACACGTTCGAAGAAGAACATGCTCAGTATATTGTTGAAATCGAAGTTTCGTACCCTGCCCATTTTGCGGTCGTTAAGCTGTTTCTTCATGTTTCTCAATAGCGCAGTGCTCCAATCGTAGACTGTGGGTCTCATGCACTCCACTACATAGAACATCAGAGGCTACGAGGCCTGGTGGAGTGAGGCTAGCCCTGCTATCCTGCCGAGTGTCAGTAGAATGGCCTTTAGGCCTAATACCTATATGGAGTTAGTTGGGATCTGACTCCCCACCTTCTCCGTGTCTAGATAACAGTATACAACTATATACTCATCTATAGTGAGGCCACCTCCGGGCCCGCATACGTAACTGTTTGCTAAATAGCAGCGTATGTACGCAACTTTGAGGCATTTTTCCACGTATAGCCATCCCTATATGCGAAAAAATCCTCGATTTCCATGTGGGCCGAGGTGCATAATTTAGAGTGGCCTAGAAATCATCTTTGACCATGGAAATTTGAAAATTTTACATGCAAATGAAAGAGTAGGGCATGGGAAGTTACCTGGAAAAAACGGTGTCGGATTCCGCTGGCTAAAACTCCCGGAATTCGCGTTTGAAGTTCTAAACTCAATTGGGTAAAAATTTCAAATGTTATTTAATGTTTTGAATTTTTTACTATTTATAGAAATTTTTCAAAATTTTGAAAATTTTTACCCCGTTTTCTATAGTTTTGGATTGTTTCTGACCCTTTTGGACCGTTTTTTACTATTATAATGATGTAGGAGACCATTTTGAGCATCGTTTTGACCATTGTTTTGTCATGTTCATGCCGATTTCAGGTATGATGTTTAAACTGGTATATAGGTTAGGTTTCAACTCCATTTGCATTTTGCATGACCTTATGACTGTTTCATTATAACCTTAGGTACGAACCCATTTTATCCTGTCACGGAACCTTCTTGCTGTTTTAGAAGTGACTTGATGTGAATGGTAGAGTTTGACCTTACATGGGTGCCCTAGTTAGCCCCTTATTTGCATTTGGCGCCCATGCCGACACTTTGTCCTTTAGGGTGTGGGAGTCCGTTGTATAGTATCACCATGACATTTCGTAAGAGCCTCATACTCCTCTTGATCTTTTGCTAGCCTATTTCCCCAGGACTCCCTTATGTCAAGTTGTAATTGCATTATCATGAGCTTTTCCTGCCTCATTGATCCTTGTGCCGTCTTCCCTGACTTTGAGTATCAGCCATATAGCCCGAGCTTGTCTCATGTCTAGTCATGTAGAGCCATTTTATATATCCTTTGTATCTTGATTTCTAATTTTTACCTGGAGGGGACTTTCCCCCGAGTGTCGCTATCCTACACATGTGTCCTTGCATTAAGCATAGGTATGTTCCATTGCTTGGAACTAGTTTGTTTGTCCATCTGACACTTGTCTCCTCCTAGTCTGTAACTTTAAAGCAGGTTTATTCTTTTTCAAGCTTTCCAAATATTTGAAAAAGTCCAAAAAAAATAAAAAAACCAAAAAGCAGGACAAGAAATGATGTTATCTTTGGCAGCAGTCGAGTCATGTCTCCTTCGAACAGAGCACTGTATATCACATCCATTGGTTGGGTTAATAGTTTGACTTTAGGAGTTGTACTCATTTCTCTGAGTTTATCTCCATCGACTAGTTAAGCTTCAAGTCCCTATGGAACCTTTGTCGATGCCTCCTGTGTCCCATAGATGTCCCAATTTTGTATATCGATTCTATGCTTCCTACACTCAGTCACCATTCACCTTTATGCTCTTGTTCGAAGGAAGTTGAAACCTGAGTCGGCCATTCCTTAGTCATCTTGACTTTGCATGTCGGTGATTCTCAGTATAGTTATTGGTTCGTGCACATTATGATCGATTCCTTCCACATTATACAACTTTGCTGAGTACCTTGTGTTGGATGATGGGGAATTCCTTAATGCCCTCCTTCCAGCGGATTTCATCCCATCGATTTCAGATCATTTATTATGGGATAGGAATCTAGATTCATTTTTTAGTGCCTTGAGACTTGCACTCATCAGTGGCAGGCTCTCTCGCCATTGAAAATTTTTTGGGAATACATCAATGTCCTCTAATCGATGGATTCTCTCAAGTGTTCGACCTCAACACATTTATTCACACTTGTTAGTTTGCACTCTAGTACCTTGATTCCCATTTTATTATTGGTGGGTGATCTCGTGTCTGTTAACGGTATACATCAATGACTGGTAATCAGACGATGGACTACTGTGTTCGACCTTGACACCTTTATTCACATAGTAGGACATGAACTCGTAGAGGTTTGTGTAGAATACTTTCTAGACTGGTGGCATCTCATATATGCTACCTCCTTGATCATGCCAGTGTTCATGAGATTTTAGCTCTCATGACTTGATTCCAGTATATGTCAGATATTTCCAGCCATTATGGAGATCTTGATCCACTATATATCTTCAGCCTTCATGGAGATCATGATCCTTTGTATATCTTCATCATGGAGATTCTAAGCTATATATATTGTACATGGCGATGACCACACATGTCATATTTTGTATCATGCCTATTCATGGCCATTGTACTCTTATGTGTCTGGGACAGCTATATCTACTTGCAGTGATGTGCAGAGTTTGTTCATTATATTGTATTGATTGGATGGTTGGTTCTTCCACTGATTTCTTCATCACTTCAGTTCTGGGATGGACTTATAATGTATTTCGGCCATCGTATGACCCCTCTGACCTCACACATTAGGGGCATCTGTTATTGCTTATTTTACCACACATGGTGAATCACACTTTTATGGCCTTCCTTGTCCCTCTGCAGGATCTTTAGACCCCATGGACCATTTTTGTACCTTTGATGTTTCTAAGATCATCCCTAAAAACATGCAATAATTTCCATACGTGACTTTTAATCCCTTTCTTGCGTATATACACGGGTTTGACCCCTAAAACCGCGTACATCGAGATGTGTGCAAAAGGACAAATTCTTTTGGAGTTTTCCTTGATGTGGATCCGACTCACTTGTCTCTTGGCCTTCCATATGCCTTGAGATTGCTCAGATTATACCTTCCATTACCCCATTGAAGAGCTATATAAGGAACCCTTTGGATACATTGAATAAATGAGGAATTGAAGAGCAAGAAAACTATAGTCCATTGTTGTTGAAGCTTATACTTGAGTCTGCATCCCTTTGTCCCTTGGAGCATTTTTGTGTTCTTCCAAAGATTTCCTTTTGCTTGTGAGATTGCTATCGAGATATGGAGGATTGAAGTGGTGGAGACCCAAGTGGGGGACTCAATTTCTTCGATTCGCGGACGTGTCGACAGAGGTTGTCACTATTGTAATCTCTATTTTTATATTAATAGAAATATCTTTTCCTGTCCAATAATGTGTATTTAAATGAGTATTTTATCCATGGATGATTTTAAATGCTTATATGTTATTGATTATATATGCTAGAGTAGGTATAACATGATTACATATAGCATGCTTTGTTAGAATAATCAACCCATAGTTAGCTACCTTAGACATTAATTATCTCCATTTTTGTCTTATTTGCCTAGTTTCCATATTCCACTCTATGCAAGTTGTCCTCCACATGTCCTAGATGGTCAAACTTGCTAAAACTGAGTCATGGAGCACTTGGGAAACCTATTGGAATCATTTTTGCTTTATTCCTGGCCTTCCTAGTGCATATTTTCGTTTTCTACTTTATTGCTGCTTTTACTGAGTTTTAAGGCAATTGGGAAAGTTTGACTAAGTGAAGTTAACTTCTTTTTTGTCCCCATAATCCTCCACTCTTTTCTCCTAATAAAAGCATGTATGAGTTTTCCTTCCATCACCTATTATCCTCCCTAGTTTATTTTTCCAATTCGTGAGCTCCTAGACAGATTTGGAAGTTGCTTTATGCACTTATGGGGGATTTGCTTAGTTTTAGTAAGCCTGCATTTTACCAATTCGAATGGCATCCCAATGCATTCGAATATCTCATGTAATTATTTATTGTGGCAGCCTATGACTTCGCAAGGTTGGCTATTGTACACTTATTCAATACAGATTAGTGTTATGCTCCATATTCAGTCTCCTTTGCGTGTAATTTGCATGTGTAATTGGAAATTTTTGTGAGTGTAATTGTTCTAACACTTGGGTTCAATTTCCACATGGTATCAGAGCCTTTGTATATCGATTTATCTCCTTCCATATTGTTATTGTAGGTTTGACATCATTGACTGGGAGCATTCTGCCGACTGAAGGGACAATTTCTGAGCTATGGATCAATCTCAGAATATCATCTTGACTCCATTTAATTTATTGGAATGGAAAGAAGAGATGGAGATATTGTTGAGAGTGAAAGGCCTCTACAGAGTGACTATGGAAACAGAATCAGAGCCCAATGTAGTTGCAGAGAAAATTAAATGGCACAACAGGAGGGATGAGGCCTATGGTCTCTTGTGTCTGAGCATATCCCTTCATGATAGCTCAAAGAAGAGGGAAGGAGGATCAAATTTAGAATATAGAGAGAGATTTCATGCATTGGTTGCTCGCACATCAAGCTCACCTAGTTTCATCATTGATTCTAGTGCTTCAAGACATATGGTTTCAACCAAGGAGGCATTCACCTCACTTGACATGTCAAAAGGTCCACCAATAGCACTGGGAGATGACTCTCTCACTGAAAGTTTGGGCAAAGGGAGGATTGATCTTGACCATCGTAAGTTCAGCAATGTATTGTATGTTCCAGGTCTTGCCTCTAACCTCTTATTAGTGTATCAGATGACCCACACAGGGTCTCCAAAGAAGGTCATATTCTCCCCTGATGAATTTGAGATCACAGATATCTCAAGTGGTAAAGTCATTGCAAAAGGAGTTGCAAATCACACTTCGAAGGTATACATGTTTTCACATTTTCTATCCTACTCAAACCCCTCTACTCTTCTGATTCATGCTAATGAGGAAAGCAAGATTTGGCATGAAATATTTGGCCATCTTAACTATAAGTATCTTTCTAATCTTAGTGAAAAATAAATGGTCATAGGGTTACCAAAGATTAAGTTTTCCAAAGGAGTCTGTCAAGGTTGCATCTTAGGAAAACAGCCAGAGCATAAATTTGAGAAAGCTAGTCATGAGAGAACCTCTGCACCTCTTGAATTGATCCATGGTGATGTTGCTGGCCCATTTCCTCATATATCAATGAGTTAGGCCAAATATGCATTGACATTCATAGATTACTTTTCTAGGTTCTGCTGGGTTTACTTCCTGAAACACAAGTCTGAATTTTTTGGCCTCTTCAAAGTCTTTAAGGCTTTGGTTGAAAACCAGTCTAGGAGGAAACTCAAGGTCCTCAAATATGACAATGGTAGTGAGTATGTCAAGTTTGAGTTCATTAAATATTGTGCATATGTAGGTATTCAGATGCAGCATTCTATCCCTTACACACCATAGCAAAATGGTGTTGCTGAGAGGAAGAACAAATCACTGAAAGAGATGGCAACCTGCATGATGGAGGCTAAGAATTTGCCACCAAATTTTTGGACTTAAGATATAAAATGTGCATCATATATCTATAATAGGGTCCCTCATAAACAGCTTGATGGTATTACTCCTTTCGAAGCATGAAGTGGGCACAAGCCAGATGTGACCCATTTCAGGATTTTTGGCTCAAGGGCTTGGGCTAGAATTCCAACAGAAAAGAGGAAGGCTTTACAACCCCAAAGACAAGAGTGCCTATTTGTTGGGTAATCTGAATATTCAAAAGGGTACAAGCTAATCAATTTGAGCACAAACAAAGCCTTCATTGAAAGGAGTGTTCAGTTCCAAGAAGAGCCTTTAGCAGCAATTGAAGTTGGAGAGTCTTCTTCACCACCAGAACCACTGAATGTAAGTGAAGAGATAAATGAGCTTGCTGGTTTTGTTATGTCTAATAATTATTATTTAATTTCATATCCTAACAGTCCTACAAGACCAAAATGGGAAGAAAATACCATTCATACAGCTGGGGAACTAGCTAGAAATCCTAGTGATTCTAGGAGGACTAGATCTCAGTTTGAGAGTGCCCTATGTATGAAATACCCCTTGTTTGCAGAGAAATTCTATCTGATGGTTGAATTAGACCCATAGACATATGAATATGTAGCACATGATCCAATATGGTAAACAACCATGAAAGAATAATTCAGCTCACTCCAGAAGAACAACACTTGGGAGCTGGTTGATCTTCCCCCAAGGAGGAAGCTAGTTCAATGTAAGCGGGTTTTCAAAACCAAGTTTGATGCTGATGGTTCACCTTTGAAATATAAGGCAATATTGGTAGCCAAGGGCTACTCATAGGTACATGGCATACACTACAATGAGACCTTTGCACCAGTGGCAAAGATGGACTCCATCAGGCTAGCCTTAGCCATTGCAGCTTCGAAGCAGTGGGAGGTACATCACATGGATGTGAAGTGTGCTTTCCTGAATGGAGATCTTACTAAATATATTTACATGCAGCAGCCTCAAGGCTTTGTTACTAATCCATCTCTTGTGTGCAGGCTAACGAAATCATTGTATGGGCTTAAGCAAGCCCCCAGGGCTTGGTATGCCAAGATTGATGGCTTCCTGCTATCATTGAATTTTGTTTAATGCAAGTCTGATATTAATGTTTATTTGAAGCTGATTCATGGTTCTTTGATGATTATTTTCTTGTATGTAGATGACCTTCTCATTACAAGAAGCTCAAAGGATGAAATTGCCTCCTTGAAGGATGCAATGAACCATGCATTTTCTATGACTGATTTGGGGTTATTGAGCCAATTCTTGGGTCTCAAGATTTCTCAAACCAAAAATGGAATAAAATTACATCAGTCCAAGTATGATTTGGATTTTCTGAACAAGTTCAACATGAAATATTGCAAGCCAAGCAAGACTCCCTTCCTTTCAAGAGTTAAGCTTGAAGAAGTAGATTCTTCACCTATGGTAAATAATACACTGTATAGACAACTGATTGGGTGTTTGCTGCACCTTACACATAATTGAATTGATATTTCTTATGCAGTAAGTGTGGTGTCAAGATACATGGATCAGCCTCATGAGATCCATTGGAGAGCAGCCAAAAGGATCCTTAACTTTGTTCAGGGAACAAGGACTCATGGGATCTTCTACAAAGCTAAATCTGATCTTGATCTGATTGCATTTACTAACAATGATTGGGTAGGTGAAGGACCAATCATCTGGTCAAGCTATAAACAGAGTGCCATTGCACTCTCATCTACAGAAGTAGAGTACAGAGGAGTTGTAAATACAGCAACTCAATGTTTATGGTTGCAGGGGTTACCTGGTGAGTGTGGCTTCGAAACAGAATACTCAACTACTATCTATTGTGATAGTCAGAGTACCATTCAAATCTGCAATGATCCATTTCAGAGACAGAGAACCAAACACATTGAGATCCATATGCACTACATCAGACAACTTGTGCATGATGGCACCATTCACCTACTCTTCTGTTCATCTTCAGAACAAGTAGCAAACATCTTCACCAAAGTTTTTTGTGAGAAGACTTTCAGCAATCTCAAATCACTGCTAGGGATTGCTGATCATGCTGTGAAGCATGATTGATGATAAGATTTTCGAATTTTGTTTTACTATCCATGTTTAAGGGAGGATTTTTCCCACTAGGTTTTTGCCTCTTTCCTTGGTTAAATGGACATGCAGTATGTAAAGGGTGACTAAGACTTGTTGCTAGGCCCTATTATTTTCTGATATTTTACTCATAATTTAGGATTAAGGGGGGTGTTATAATAATCAACCCATAGTTAGCTACCTTAGACATTATTTATCTCCATTTTTGTCTTATTTGCATAGTTTCCATATTCCACTCTATACAAGTTGTCCTCCACATGTCCTAGATGGTCAAACTTGCTAAAACTGAGTCATGGAGTGTTTGGGAAACCTCTTAGAATCATTTTTTATTTATTCCTGGCCTTCCTAGCCCATATCTGCTTTTTCTGCTTTATTGTTGCTTTTACTGAGTTTTAAGGAAATTGGGAAAGTTTGACTAGGTGAAGTTAACTTGTTTTTGGTCCCCATCATCCTCCACTCTTTTCTCCAAATAAAAGCATGTATGAGTTTTTTCCATCACCTATTAGCCTCCCTAATTGATTTTGCAAATTCGTGAGCTCCTAGATAGATTTGGAAGTTGCTTTATGCACCTATGGGGGATTTGCTTAGTTTTAGTAAGCCTGCTTTTCACTAATTCGAATGGCATCCCAATGCATTGAAATCTCTCATGTAATTATTTATTTTGGCAGCCTATGACTTCACAAGGTTGGATACTGTACACTTATTCAATATAGATTAGTGTTTTGCTCCAGATTCAGTCTCCTTTGTGTGTAATTTGCATGTGTAATTGGCAATTTTTGTGAGTGTAATTGTTCTAACACCTGGGTTCAATTTCCACATGCTTGTTTTGTTTGCTGAGTGTTGAGATAGCAATTTATCAATACAATCTAGAGTTGGAAAGCTCAACGGGGATCTAAATCAACCATCCGGATTAAGGTACGAATCGATATCCTTTAGTGTTAGATGTTTGGTTTCTCTTGCATATAGGAAAGGATTGATTTCTGGAGTCAAGATGCCTGTTGTGGTACCCCAAGCCATAGGAATTTCTCTATGTAACACACATCTCACATGTACCATCTAAAATGAAAAATGATAGGTTGAATGATTCTGATGTTTGTCATATCTTTAATGATAATGATGATTATGTCAAATTCGATGCAATAATTCAGCAGGATCAGGAACAAGAGCAAGTACAGGAGCAAGGTGAAAGCAACATGATCAGCAATGATACTCCGTCTAATGGAGATACATCAAAAAGCAGAAGAATAATAGATAGAAAAACTAGAGGAACTATAGTAACAAGAAGGTCATCTCGACAAACTCATCTTCCTACAAGGTATAGTGACTATATTTTAATAGCCAATGTAATGAATGCCACTGAACCAATTAATTATGAGTAGGCCAAAGATAAAGAAGAATGGATAAATGTTATAAATGAAGAATGCAACTCTATAATGAAAAATATAACTTGGGAATTAAAATAGTTGCATGAGAATAAAAGTCCCATAGGATGTAAATGGTTGTTCAAATTTAAGTTTAAATCAGATGGTAGCATTGACAAATTTAAAGCCACACTAGTTGCAAAAGGTTATGCTCAAAAGGAGGGAATTGATTTTGAAGATACATTTGCACCAGTAGCTAAATTAAATACAATCAGAGTTCTTGTTACACTAGCTACAAAACATACATGGAAAATACATCAATTAGATGTTAAAACTGCTTTCTTGAATGGTGAACTAAAAGAGGAAGTGTATTTAGTTCAGCCTAAAGGTTTTGTACATAAAGGACATGAACATCTTGTTTGTAAATTAAAGAAATCTATATATGGATTGAAACATGCCCCTAGATCATGGAATATAAAGATTGATACCTTCTTTAATCATAAAGGTTTTGTGAAAAGAAAATGCGATTCTAATATTTATGTAAAGAAAGATAAGGAAGGAAATTTTTTCCTGATATATTTGTATGTTGGTGATCTCATTATTACAGGTACTGCATGTAAGTTGATTGTTGAAATTAAAAATCAATTGTCGCATGAATTTGAAATGAAAGATCTTGGTGAATTACATTATTGTTTGGGACTTGAGGTTTGGAAAGAAACTGGTAAGACTATGATCACTCAAAGTAAATATGTAAGGGAAATATTGAAAGATTTTAACATGAGTGATTGCAAAGCAACATTGATTCCTTTATATCAGAATTTGAAGTTGTATGATGAAGATGGAACTAAATATGCAGATGGTACTTTGTATCGACAATTGGTGGGAAGTTTGAACTATCTCACCACTACTAGGCCAGATATACCATATGCAGTCAGTATTCTTAGCCAATTTATGGCTAAGCTGAGTGAAAGTCATTGGAATGTTGCAAAGAAAGTCCTTGGATATCTCAAAGGAACAATGAATTTTTCTCTTTTATATACTTATAAATTTGATGTTCAATTGCCAGGTTTTTTTTATTCCAATTGGGAAAGAAATCCTAATGACAAAATATCTACCTCAGGTAATGCATTCAACATTGTATGTGGGGTGGTGTCATGGAGTAGCAAGAAACAACCAACTGTTTCTTTATCATCCATAGAACATGAATATAAAGCCATGTTCAGTGCTACATGTGAATTTGTTTGGCTGAGGAGGATTCTTGAAGATGTTGGTAAAAAGAAAGAAGAACTATTAGAAAACAGGACCACAGAGCAATAACAGATATACAGTTAAATCATTAACAAGATGCAAAACACATTAAAACATTACAGAGAGACACAGATATAATGTGGTTCACCCAAACGATGGGCTATGTCCACAAAGAAATTGCCAGTCCTTTTATTACAGTCCAGAAAGATGAAGGGATACAACCTGCAACAAAACTGTTGCACTTCCTCTTCACACCCTCACAGTATCTCTTCCAATACAATACAATACCATACTCAGTCGCTTCACAATGCTTTCTTTTATAGGGGAAATACAATGGGAAAATTATAGGGTTAACCCAATACCATGGGTCCGCAAAATTGTTGGCCAACACATATCCCAAAAAAAATTCTCGGGGGCTCCGCCCCTGAACCCCAACATAGGGGGAATGAGTGTACATTACATCTAGGTTACAAAAATAACTAAATAATATCTCTGTATCTGGAAGATTAGACTCCACAACTAACAATATCCCACTTGGAGACTGATCACAGCAACTCCACCGCTATTGTACTTGCTGGACTATGCTTTGGACCTTGGACTTGGAAAATTTCTTATTTTCACCTTCATGCTTGAAGGCCAACAGAAACTGAGCAGGAACTCATATTCTCTTTGGTTACTCCCTTTGTCAACATGTCTGCAGGATTTTGGCTAGTGTGTATCTTTTCTAGTTTTAACAGTTCTTCATCTAGAATAGATATTATGAAGTGGTACTTGATTTGTCTATGTTTAGTCCTCAAATGAAAGGCCGAGTTCTTTGCAAGATGAATGGCACTCTGGTTGTCACTGTACATCCTACTATTCTCCTGCTTCTTACCCAATTCTTCCATGAACCTCTGCAACCAAATCTTATCCTTACTAGCCTCTGTAGCAGCAACATACTATGCTTCCGTTGTTGAAAGTGCAACAACTTGTTGTAGTTTTGAAATCCGACTTACTACTGTTATACCCACAGTAAACACATACCCTATGGTTATCCTCCTTCTATCTTTATCACCAGCCATATATGCATCAAAATATCCCTATAAAACAGTGTCTGAACCTCCAAAACATAATGCATGAGAAGTGGTATCTCTCAAATACCTGAGAATCCACTGTACAGCTTTCCAATGCTCTTTGCCTGGATTATTCATATACCTTCTCACAACTCCCACTGCATGTGCAATATCTGGTCTTGTGCACACCATGGCACACATCAAGATTCCAACCACTAATGAATAGGGAATCTTGGACATGTAATCTATCTCTTCCTGTGCCTCTAGACACATATCCTTGCTTAGTTTGAAATGGCTGGCCAAAGGTGTACTGACTGGTTTTGCATTCTGCATTCTAAACCTCTGCAACACCTTTTCTATGTACTCACCTTGAGACAACGTCAATTTGTGATTTTTCCTATCTCTTGTTATTCTCATACCAAGGATTTGCTTTGTAGCACCCAAATCCTTCATCGCAAATGATTTAGATAGTTTTATTTTGAGCACATTTATATCCTACATGTTACACCCTGTAACAAGCATGTCATCCACATACAATAACAAGATAATATATCTTCTGTTATCTAGCCTCTTGAAATAAACACGGTGTTCAGAATGACATCTATCATAACCTTGTTCTGTCATAAACTTATCAAATTTTAAATACCACTACCTTGGAGCTTGCTTTAGGCCATACAAGCTCTTCTTCAACCTGCAAACCAAATTCTCCTTCCCTTTGAGCTCATACCCTTGTGGCTGATGCATATAAATATCTTCCTCCAAATCCCCATGGAGAAAGCTGGTTTTTACATCTAACTGTTCAAGATGCAAATATTCTACAGCCACTAGACTTAAAATAGTTCTAATTGAATTCATTTTAACAACAGGAGAAAATATTTCATCAAAGTCTATACCTTTCTTTTGTGCAAACCCCTTTACAACAAGTCTAGCCTTGTACCGCTTCTTTTATCCATCTTCTTCCTTCAACCTGTAAACCCATTTATTCTGCAATGGCCTTTTTCCTACAGGAAACTTAACCAGATCTTAAGTCTGGTTTCTTACCAATGAGTCCATCTCCTCATCCATGCCTTGCTCCCACTTCTTTCTAGTTTCTACCTACATTTCTTCTTCAAAACATTCCAGTTCACTAGAATCAGTCATCAATAAATAATACAGTGAAGGAGAGAATCGTTCAGGGGTTCTACTTAACCTGGTAGACTTTCTTACAGTTGCAAGGGTTTCAGGTACCTATTGCTGCTCTTGATTTTCTGGTGCCTTTGGAACTTCATTTTCTTTGATTTCATCAAGCACTGTGTACTCTGTGTTTTCCTTTTCTTCTTTCTTTCCCTGCAATTGATCTTTGTACATGACCTTTTTCTTGAATACTACATCTGTACTCCTAATGATTTTGCGATTTTTAAGATCCCATAAGCGATAACAAAAATCATCAACCCCATATCCAATAAAGGTACATTTCTTGGATTTATCCTCAATCTTTGTTATATCATCTTTATCAATATGGAGAAATGATTCACAACCAAAAGTTCTTAGAAATGAGTATTTATCCTGTTTACCTGTCCATGCCTCCTCCAGAATGCCACCATCCAAAGCGCTTGAAGGCCCTATGTTTATTAAATAAATAGCAGTGTTTACAGCATCAGCCCAAAACTGTAAGGGCAACCCTACAGGCAATATCATACACCTTGCACGCTCCATGATCGTTCTATTCATCCTTTCTGACACACCATTTTCTTGTGGTGTTTCAAGGACTGTCTTCTCTCTACTAATCCAATTGTGTGAACAGTAACTGTCAAACTCCCTACTGCAGTACTCACTTCCATTATCAGATCTGAGACATTTCAACATTTTTCCTGTCTCATTCTCAGCCAAAGTTTTCCACTTCTTAAAAGTATCAAACACATCATATTTTTGTCTAATGTAATAAACCCAAGTTTTCTAGTTGCATCGTCAATAAAAGTAACATAATAACAATAGCCACCAAGATATTGTACCTGAGCTGGGCCCCATACATCTGTATGGACAAGCTCTAACTTTTCACTCTTCTTTTGTTTCCCAACCCTGAGAAGTCTAACTCTCTTCTATTTTCCATAAACACAGATCTCACAGAATTCCAAACTTACCTACTTCAGACCTGGAAGCAGTTTCCTTGAGTGGAGAATCTACATCCCCTTCTCACTCATGTGGCCAAGCCTATGATGCCATAGTGCCGAACCTGTTTCTATGGAAGTTACAGAGATAGAATAATCAGTCTTATGAGGACATAAATATAACGTACCTACCCTATCTCCTTTTTCTATTACCAGTGATCCTTTAGTGATATTCCACCATGTTTCTCCAAACGTAGACAAACAATCGCTATCTCCAAACTGCCCTATTGAGATCAAATTTATTTTCATAGCAGGAATGTACCTTAAATCCTTTAGCAACCAGTCATTTCCATTATTTAACTTAATCTGTACCTTACCCTTTCCCACAATTTTACATGGTTCATCATCCCCCAATAACACATGCCCAAAATCACCTTGAACATAATCATGAAAAATTTCCTATGGGGTGTAGCATGACATGAAGCCCATGAATCTACTACCCAGTAATCACTAGTAATGCAAGCATCATGTAACACATCACCTACTACATTAGATTCTTGGGGAGTCTCTTGCTGCCTCTCACCTTTTTTCTTTGGTGTTCTGCAGTCTTTCTTCAGGTGTCCTTTCTTACCACAGTTCCAACACTCTATTTTTCCGAATATGGACTTGGATCTTCCCTTTTTAGACTTGCCACGATTCCCTGGGCTCCTTCCTCTTTAATTTTTCTCCCTCTTCTCTCCATGGTCAACGCATTACCTGATGTCTCACCTATGATTTTTCTTCACATTTGCTCACTAAGAATGACACCAACAACATCATCAAACTTAAGAGTGTTTGAACTAGGGACAGAGTTACTTACAGCCATGACCATGCTATTCCAGCTTTCTGGCAGTGAGCACAAGATTAGAAGAGCCCTAACCTCATCATCAAAGTTCACTTTTACATAACTTAACTGACTGGTACGTGTATTAAACTCATTTAAATGGTCAGCAACAGATCCACCTTCTGACATCTTCATATTAAATAAATGCTTCATTAAAAATACCTTGTTAGAAGCCGAGGGTTTTTCATAGAGCTTACTCAATGTGCTCATCACACCCTCTGTTGTTTTTTCTTTTGATATATTGAAGGCCACCGACGAAGCCAGGCACAGCCGTATTGTTCCCAGTGCCTATATGTCAAGAACCTCCCATTCTTCATCCTTCATAGCCACCAGTTGTTTTGCTTTTTTGCCCAATGACAGGTACAAATAGTCCTCCATTTGCATCTTCCATAACTGATAGTTTTGGCCATTAAATTTCTCGACCCTAAAATTTCCTTCTTCCGCCATTGCTCCCACTTGAAGCAGGAACCCTTTTTCCTATGAGTTTACCAACCAAATAGACATTTTGGCTCTGATACCAATTGTTAGAAAACAGGACCACAGAGCAATAACAGATATACAGTTAAATCATTAACAAGATGCAAAACACATTAAAACATTATAGAGAGACACAGATATAATGTGGTTCACCCAAACGATGGGCTACATCCACAAAGAAATTGCAAGTCCTTTTATTACAATCCAGAAAGGTGAAGGGATACAACCTGCAACAAAACCATTGCACTTCCTCTTCATGCCCTCACAGTCTCTCTTCCAATACAATACAATACCATACTCAGTCATTTTACAATGCTTTCTTTTATAGGGGAAATACAATGGGAAAATTCTAGGGTTAACCCAATACCATGGGTCCGCAAAAATGTTGGCCAACATATATCCCAAAAAAATTTCTCGGGGGCCAAACCCCCTTGTCTCACGGTGTTGCCCCCAAACCCCCATGTCTCAAGGGCGTTGCCCCTGAACCCCCTTTTTCAGGGCGCTACCCCGAACCCCAAGGCAGGGGGAATGAGTGTATAGTACACCTAGGTTACAAACACAACTAAATAATATCTCTGGATCTGGAAGGTTAGGCTCCACAACCAACAAGAACCAACAAAAGTACAGTGTGACAATCAGAGTGCAGTTAAATTGGCACACAACCCAGTTTATCATGCAAAGTCAAAACACATTGAGCTGCAACATTATTTTGTCATAGAAAATATTGAGTCTAAGGAAATTGAACTTATTTATTGTAACACACGTGATAATGTTGTTGACATATTTACTAATCCAATTGGAAAAATTCACTTTGAAGTCCTTAGGCAAAAGCTAGGTGCTGTAGAAAATCCATTTATACATTAAGGGGGTATGTTGGAGATAATGTAGAAATGATAGGAAGATTATTTGAGATTAGGGTTGATGTGTATTTTCTATGATTAGAATGTAGAGGTTTGAGATCCATATCTTTTGGATCTGGATTTGGTTTGTTGTGTATTTTTTTCAACTATATATTGTACCCTTTCCTTCATAGTTAATTGAATTCATTATGTACCATTCCTATGTGTGAGCGAGACTTTGAGCTCTTCCTTGTCTACCTCTGATATTGAAGTTGTATCAATGAAATACATTACTTAGTCTCACGAATGATTATAATTTTGGACGAAATGTAGGTATAGAAAATAAACATATTTAAAGATTCCATACTCTATTAAAAAGGATTTACACATTAATCACTATATATATTTTATGTTAAAGAGGAAATAATCCAATTTTGGGATATGGTGGGTGATTTAAATTATTAACCCTTGAAAGGTATACATGTATTTTCATATTTAAAGTTTATTTAGTATTTTTTTTTAGGACTTAGCATTTCAAATAGAAACATACACATATTTATATGTAATGGTTAAAATTTATATATGTTATATGTAAATGAATGGCTTTATATATAAATGTGTGTGTGGGGAGGGTGGGTTTATAATTGTAAATGAGTTTACATATTAATTAACCTCTTTTTGTTATAAAGTGGAGAAATATAGTTATTAATTATATAAATCTTTAAAAAGCAAAAAAGGATGGAGAATGCATTTTCAAGTTTATATTACTTTCGATATGGAATGAATGTAATTTTATATTTGATGTATTTATATAATTTTAGGAATTATAGATCCATGACAATGATTGCACTTATAAATTTTATACTAACCTGACATAATGTTAGAGATATTGGAAAGGATGTACTTTAATTGAGATCCATAATTGGTTATCCTTACAGACATTTGACAATAATTAGATACGAAAGAATTATTTGCATAGTTTCTAACTTCTATGATTATCTTAAAAGGAAAAAAACTATTTTGCACAATGTAGTAAATGGGTATGTTACAATGTGGTATCAAATCTCAAGTTACGACACTTGGCTTTATGGTATCTAGTTACATTTTGAGAAAACTAACGATCTTTTTAAAAAAAATCTTCTTACTTATATAGAAGAATTTTGTTTTACTAAATTGCAAGAGGAATTGGACAGAATACGACCCCCTACCCCACCTGTTTGGGTTGAACTTAATAATGAGGATCAACCAAACAATAACATTGTTAATAATGAGATCCTACAAACAGTGAGGAACTTACAAGAAGAACTTTTGAGCTTTAAGACTGGACATAAGATGGTATTGAAAACCCAAGATGACTTAAAAGAAGGCCTACTATATAATCTAATGATAAGGGTAAAAATAAATGTAAACAAGAAAACTCATCCTCTCACTATCCTTTTTTTACGGAAGACCTCTATCTAGTGAATCAAAATATTCTAGTGATAGCCCTCTATCTTCTCCTCTTAATCAGGAACACATCTGCCATGCTCTACTTTAATCATGCATCTACAAAACAATGTCAGTTTTACTTTTGCACCACTAATAACTTCCCCAGCAACGAGGCAAAAATGTTGAGCAGACTAATTTCCTAATGAAATAAATAGTTGACATTCCCAAAACATAAATTGTCAAACCGAGGAAGTCTTTTATTTCAAAGCTATCATGCAATATCTATGCATGCACAATTTATACTTGACACTGTTGATATATTGGTAGGAAATTGAAACTCTTTGTAAAGTAGATCACAACTTCTTGAAAATAAATCAAACCTCAAACATATTCATAAAATCGCACTGTAAATCTAATCACTATTCAAACATATCAACTCTTATGAAGAAAGATCTAATTACATAAATCTAAGAAGTGATATGTTGGCCAACAATCTATCAAAATAAATTAACATGAATAACAACAATGATAAATCTAATAATGAATGAAAGCAAGAAATAAATGATAAACAAACTCACAAACTTACAATCAACACTACCAGCATCTGCTCAGGGAAGAGGGCCCTTCCTCCACTGAGCAGAGTTGGATCTCCACAATGAAGGTCTACAAATCTAGAATTAAGAAACTCCCAGTGTTGGGTCTTGTAATAGCCCTTTTTTACCACCCATTATACCTTTTTTCCTTGTCCTACTTCATTCCTACACACCATACAGATGTTTTTCTTCACATTGAGCTTAATTCTTTATAGGTATGATTAATTATTGTTTCATTCTATTAATGCCTAATATTGTTATGGTTAGAACTCTGTCTCTTGAATTATGCTAACATATCTTGATTTTATGAAGATAGTTCAAGCCTTGAGGAACACAGGTGTAGCAACCAGTGTGGTCTGAAGAGAAGATGAGCATTTGGTAGTAGTTGTTACCTACCAGTCCTAGATCCACACGTTGGATGCAAACAAATATCATCATTCCACATGGTAGCTGCAACAGCGCGCCACTTCTTAAGGCATAGCTGCAACAGACATGGTATCTCCTATATAATTGGTTATGTTTATCCATTAACGACCAGAGCAACCATATTCCCTATATTCTCTATTTCCATTTAATTTCAATCACAGTTGTAACAACTTGTTGTAACAAGGCCGCCTGAAGATCGTAGATCTTCATGGCTTCCTGATATTAGTGGGTGAAGGTTATGTTGTTCATGTATAAATATGGGGAGGCATTCTGATCCATGGGTTGGTTAATTATTGATCAAACTGTGTAAGCTATGACAAAGAGCTGTAACTGTAATTCGCCATTGTTAATATAAGGAGCAGGATTCTTCAAACATCTACATCTTAATTTGTGCTATTCCTGACATCTATGTTCGAAGGCTGGGCCTGCCTTCCCATAGAGATTGTCAATTTAATTAGATGTTTTGATTATTTTGTTGTGTGGTGTGGAAATTACACTAGATGCATTATTTACAGTTAGTTGCAACAGTAATGGTTAATCATTGTGTTTCCTTTGATATTCAATGTTTGCATTCCTATTAAGCTACAACTGTGTGGTGTGACAGTCAACTATGTAGGATAGTTTATATTATGCATGTGTGCCAATAGATGTTACAGTCAAGCTCATCTCTATTCCCTTTCAGTTACTTATCTTTCTTAGGTTTGCTAATTTAGTCAAATTATAGTTTGGAGTTTGTGTAACACCCCATTTTTTACCCCGTTTGCATTACAAATGTATATGATGTATATATTGTAATTAATCATGGTGAGGAGCTATAGGAAAAAGACCCACCATCGATTTAGTGTTTTATGTCTCGGCTATTAAAATCGATGCCGATGGTATTTTGTGCTAGCCAGACACGTTATAATTTTGGTCGTCATGTACATATGCAGTTTAATTAAAATACCCACAACCAACTATGTCAATGCAACAAATAATGAGATGGGGGCATGATTTTCTAAGGATAAGGGGGGGGGGGGGATATTAAACCTCTGAGCCAATGGGGGGAATATTTAACCACATGCACAGGAATTTTCCACTTGAGGATGGGAATGTAAGGCCAACTTACAACGTTCAGGAAGCAAAAATAGTGGGTCATGTGGAAAGAGTCATCCCTAGGATTTATGCAGCGCTAGAGGATAGTTAGGCATATCACCAGTCAACTGTGGTTGAAGTTGCAGGTAAGATTTTTAAGCAATCTGTTTCTATTTTGATTGACCCTGGTTCTACTCACAGTTACATTACTCCTAGAGTAGTGGATATTTTTACTTTTAAGAAGTTAAAGCATGGTAAATCCTAGTTAGTTCAGCTAGCCACTGGAACTAAGAGAAAGGTTAGTGAAGTGGTAGAGAAATGTCCATTGGTTATGAATGGATTGGTCACTTGTGTAGATATGAATGTTCTACCACTTGGTTCCTATGATGTTCTTATTGGAATGGATTGGTTAGAATCTCACAGAGTAAAGCTTGATTGTTATAATAAGACTTTTGAATGCATGGATGAAGAAGAAAACCCAAGGGTTGTGAAAGGGATTCCAAAGGTGATTTCTGTAAGGCAGATTTCAACAATGCAGTTGAAGAAGTTCTGTAGGAAAGGTTGCCAATTGTATGTAGCCCATATCTTAGAGGAAAAAGAGAATGAAACTCCTAGGTTGGAGGACTTTCATGTGTTGCAGGAATTCAAGGATGGGTTTCCTGATGAGATTCCAGGGCTTCCTCCAAAGAGGGACATTGATTTCATAATTGAACTTGTGCCAGAAGAAGAACCAGTGTCCAAGAAACCCTACAGGATGAGTACACAACAAATGCTAGAGCTGAAGATACAGCTGCAAGAGTTGTTGGAGAAGAAGTATGTTAGTATGATTGTGTCTCCTTGGGGAGGACCAGTTCTGTTCGTGAAGAAGAAAGATGCTACACTCAGGTTGTGTGTTGATTACAAACATTTAACAAAGTCACTATGAAGAATAAATACTCGTTACCTAGTATTGATGACCTCTTTGATCAAATGAGAGGAGCAAAGGTATTTTCCAATATTGACTTGAGGTCTGGTTACCATCAGATGAGAATCAAGGATAAATACATTCATAAGGAATCCTTCAGAACAAGGTATGGACATTATGAGTTTGTAGTGGTACCATTTGGTCTCGCAAATGCACTAGCTACATTTATGTTCCTTATGAATAGTATCTTCAACAGGTATTTGGACAAGTTTGTTCTTGTTTTCCTTGATGACATTATTATTTATTCCAATAATGAGGAAGAGCATGAAGAACATATGAGATTGACATTGCAATTGCTCGGGAAGCATAAGCTGTATGCAAAGTTGAGCAAGTGTGACTTCTATAAATATAAGATTCATTATTTGGGTCACATTATCTCAAAAGAGGGTATATCTGTGGACCCTGAGAAGATTGAGGCCATTATGAATTGGCCTACTCCAAGAAATGTGACAGATATAAGATCTTTTATGGGACTTGTAGGATACTATAGGAGATTCATTGAAGGATTCTCCAAGGTTGCACATCCAGCCACATCCAACAGTTGAAGAATATTCTCACAAGTACACTAGTCTTGAAGATTGTAGACCCAAAAAAAGATTTTGTGGTGTGTACTGATGTATGTGGTCAAGGGCTTGGAGGAGTCCTTATGCAAGGCAACCACGTGATATGTTATGAGTTAAGAGAGTTGAAGGAGCATGAGAAGAACTATGCCACTCATGATCTAGAACTTGTAGCCATAGTACATGCTCTCAACATGTGGAGGCATTACTTGATGGGAAGAATATTTGAGCTAAGGACAGACCATTGTGCTCTGAAGTATTTGTTTGATCATCCTACTCTAAATGCCAGGAAATCTAGATTGCTAGAGTTTTTATGTGAGTTTGATTTTGAAATCACATAAAGGGAAAAGAGAATAAGGTAGTTGATGCACTCAGTAGGAAGGTGTAGTAAATGCATGTGGCATCTATTAGTATTTTCCAATTGTATTTGAGATGACAGATTGTTAGTCATACTGTTGAAGATGATTTGTATGTGTAGGTCAAGGATAAGTTGCACCAGCAAAGCCTTGAAAAGAAGTATGAGGGATATAAATTGGAAGAATATGGATTTCTTACCTATAAAAACATAATTTATATTTCAAATGTAGTAGATTTGAAGAGGGTTGTTATGGATGAGACCCATCAAGATCCATATTCTGGTCACCCAGGAGATCATAAGACAATTGCTACAGATAGAAAGCAGTATTTTTGGCCAGGAATGAAAAAGGACATGGCTGAATATATTTCAAGGTGCATGAAATGTCAGCAGGTAAAGGTTGACCATCAACACCCAGCAGATTTGTTGCAGCCTTTGCCAGTTCCAGAATGGAAATGGGAAGTTATTTCCATGGATTTTATTATAGGGTTTCCAATGACTTGGAGAGAACATGATTCCATCATGGTTGTGTTGGACAAGTTGACAAAGGTAGCACATTTTATATCAGTTAAGTCCACACATAAGACTAATGACATTGCAAAAATATCCATGAAGGAGATCTTCAAATTGCATGGATTTCCTAAGGCAATAGTCTCTGACAGAGATTTCAAGTTCACTTCCAATGTATGGAAGGGTTTGTTTCCAAATTTGGGTACAAAACTAAAATTCAGCACTGCCTGCCATCCTCAGACTGATGCATAGACATAGAGAGTGAATCAGGTGCTCGAAGACATACTTTGCATGTATGTGATGGACAAACCAACCAAGTGGGAAGATTGTTTACACTTGGTAGAGTTTTCTTATAACAATGGACAACAAGCATCCTTGGGGATGAATCCATATGAAGCTTTGTATGGCAGGAGGTGTCGGACACCAATGACATGGGATAATCCAATGAACAGGATTGTGCTTGGGCCAGAATTGCTCAAGGAAATGGAGTAAGAAGTTGTAAAGATAAAAAAGAATATGAAAGTATCCCAGGACAGACAAAAAATCTATGCAGATAAGCATAGGGTGAATAGAGAGTTTAGTGTTGGGGATCATGTTTACCTTAGAGTGCGGGAAAGGAAGAGCTCCTTGAAGCTTAAAAGTTGTGCCAAGCTGTCACCTAGATATTGTGGGTCATTTGAAGTGCTCAAAAGAATAGGGCCAGTTGCATATAGACTTGCATTGCTTGCTAGCACTAGATCTCATAAAAAATTTTCATGTTTCTTTACTTAATAAATATGTACATGATCCTAACCATGTGATAAATTGGGATGTGATTCAGGTGGAACCCGAGGGAGAGTTCCAAATCGAGCCAATGCTTATCCTCGATAGGAAGGTCACAATGCTGCGGAACCGATCCATAAGGCAAGTAAAGGTGCAATGGGAGCACTATGGTCCTGAAGAGGCTACATGGGAGCTGGAGGATGCCATGCGATTGGCACATCCATTTTTGTTCAATTTTGTGGAGCACTGAGGGAGGTACCAGTGTAGCATTTTTGTTCAATTTTGTAAATCACTGAGGACAGTGCTTTTAAAGGGGGAGGGGAATGTAACACCCTGGGTTTGACCCCGTTTGTACTAAAAATGTATAATATGTATCTATTGTAATTAATCATGGTTTCGAGCTATAGGAAAAATCCCCATCGTCGATTTAAGTGTTTTATGTTTCGGCGATTAAAATCTATGCCGATGGTATTTTTTGCTAGCCAGGCATGTTATAATTTTGGTCATAATGTACATATGCAGTTTAATTAAAATACCCACAACTAGCTATGTCAATGCAACAAATAATGAGATGGGGGCATGATTTCCTAAGGATAGGGGGAGGGGATATTTAACCTCTGAGCCAATGGGGAAATTCCAAATGTCAAAGGGAGAACCCATCAAACTGTCAACTACCCATTTTGTCTCTTGTTCCCAATCATTTAATTCTACCAGAAATTGGTTGGGTTAGTTATTGCATGAGCATGGGCAAGGTATGGGAGTCAAAAATTCAAATTTGGGGAAGCGCCACTTTTTGGGAAAACATTTTTTGACTTATGGGGCAAGTTATTTCCCAAAAATGCTGCCCATTCCCTCATGCATTCATGTCTTTATCCTATACAACGTTTTTGGAGCTGATGTGCATTTCCCATTCACATTTTTGCAGTTTCATGTGTTTTCCCCATGGCTGGGAAGTTATTTTGCTAACATTTTGTGGCTAGGATCTCTGCTGGGCATTTTTGTTGTTGTTTCCCTCATTACCCGGCTAGGAAAAAACGGTTTTGGGTTGCACAATGAATTGGAGAAGAGGCTTACGATTTTGGGGTGTTGGGTGAATTTAATTTTTTCCCACGAGAAGGCCATAAACATTTATGGAAATTGAATTTCTGTTAGGGGGTTGTTTTTACCCATTTTGGAAATTCGTTTTGTTTCCAAAACTGTTTTTCCTCAACCCATAATTTTGTATCTTGTTATGTGTGCATCCTTTTCCTTGGTCTTAATTGGTTAGGAGTGGAAATGGGGTCCGAACTAGATTGATTAATCTAGTGTGAGAAGGAACCTCACAGACAGATCTAGGGGGCTGGTTTTCTTCTTTGCACACCCTGAATAGCACTGGAAGGGAAGGCATGGCCTGAGGGACTGTGTAGCAAAGAAGGGGATGCTTCCTTGTGTTGGATGTGTAGATGTTCTAGAAGCCAGGATAAATCTGGTACATGTGTTCATAGCTATATGTTTGAGCTCACTAGCTTAGCAGTCAGCCTTTCTAGATCCTTTGTAGCCTGATAAACCCAACTGTGTTGGCTTGGCCAAGTTTTGTTGTATCCTTGGATATGTGTGAACCTACTAGTGTTCCCGTATTCCTTGTGGGAATCATGCCCAGCTCGGGGGTGGCATTGTTGCTGAGCGATTGATGAGCACAGTAACCTATGGTTGGGTAGAACGTTGCAGCGACATAGCTGGTTGTGGGAAAATATTCTTTCAAGATAAGTGACCTTGTCTATTTTATCTCTGCAATTGTATGTGTTTATGAATTAATATGAATATGTTAAATGATTGAATGAAAATTTGGCTTCCGCTATAGATTTCATCATACATCTGTATATGTTGTTAGTTCAATGCATTTTTATCATGTGTATGTTCATGGGATTTAAATTTCTCGAATTAGATAGCATTATCGTTGTGTTCTCTCCCTGGTAGAGGGGTGGGGACGTGACAATTTCTTTGGCTCAATTACTGTTGTTTCCAATTCTTAGATTAGTTGAATTAAACTAGTTATGATGGATTCACATATAGTCTGATACTGTTAGGATTTAACTTCTTGCAAAAGTAAGTATAGTTATCTATTTCTAGATTCGTTAATTACTGGATTTATATTGTAGGAAGGTAATTTCATTCCTGAATTCTTAGGTGGGTAATTTAGATTAGTTTATCCATGAGAGGAGTTTGACTGAGTAGATAGGTAGGATAGTTAATCTTCAATTCATTAAATCGGCTACTTAGTGTTTATGCATAGACAGTGTGAATTATCTTTGAAATAAAAAGACTTCCCTGTGTTGACAATTTATATTGAGTATTTTGTATGTTAGTTGTAATTAACTAGCATATAGAGTGACCAACACCCAGCATGTATCATCAGAATGAAATTATTACAACAGAGTCTGGATCAAATTCTACAGCATAACATTGTTTGCTCTCATCTCCCTTCTCCATGATATTGATTACATATTTATACATAAAAATCCTTCAAAAGGATGAGGAACCGAATTCCCAACTTGGAATCTGTTTAAACAAATTTTCTAATTTGAAACACGGTCGTAACTGCAAATATGGGAATTACACGTTTATATAACCAGTTTTATATCTCAAACCGTGGTTGTGTTTGGCGATTTCCTCACGTATTAGGTAATTTAGGTCGTTACGCACAAAACCCATGTCCCTAATTTTTGAGATTCTTCTCCATATGTCCACAAATAGAAACACAAATCAATTTGCTCTTATCCGGCATGTGTTTTTTGTTAATGTCGCTTGATCATGAGCTGGAGGCTGCTATTAGGGATACTTTTAGGGGGGAATTTTAGCCCAGTGGACTATTTTTCCATGTTTTTCTCCCAAAAAAGATTCACCATTTTGCATTTTTTGAAGCCCTCTTTTGCCCAATTTTGACAGGGTAAAATTGTTTCACCCTAAAAATCGCCAAATTATTATAAAAACGATATAAAATCCTTGGAAATTAAAATATTTTTTGAAAAATATCGCCAATCATTTTATAGTTGTTGTTTTAAGAATTGGTAATAATAGCCAACATTTATATACTTTTAAATAAGTATGGTTCCTTAAAATCATCCCTGTCTGCGATGTTGGACTTGGGCATGAATTGCAATCACAAATCCACATAATCAATCCTAGGAATGAAACCGTGTTGTGAATCTCCATGTGGACCTATGCTAGCATGCCAACTTTGGAGGCTTGAACCATGAGACTTGCTACTGCTGTTAATATGATAAATAACTCCACAAACCATCATCAGTAAAATTATGCATAACAGTCTTCAATTCATCAAAAATAAAGGAAAATAATCATTATTAAACACTAAAGAATAAATGGGAGTAATATGGTATTTTACGGGTAGTTACAGCAAATGGATGGAAAATGGAATGATAAATGGATAATAATAGGAAGAAGAGGGATGAAACATATGTCGATAGGTGATGAAAATATGGACAAATTCGTGACCCAACAATCAGTATGCTACAATGTGGTATCAGATCTCAAGTTACGACACTTAGCTATATGGTATCCAGTTACATTTTGAGAAAACTAACGCTCCTTTAAATTTTTGTTCTTCTTACTTATATAGAAGAAATTTGTTTTGTTAAATTGCAAGAGGAAATGGACACAATACGACCCCCTACCCCACCTGTTTGGGTTGAACTTAATAATGAGGATCAACCAAACAATAACATTGTTAATAATGAGATCCTACAAACAGTAAGAAAATTACAAGAAGAACTTTTGAACTTTAAGACTGGACATGAGAGGGTACTTAAAACCCAAGATGACTTAAAAGAAGCCCTAGTATATAAACTAATGATAAGGGTAAAAATAAATGTGAACAAGAAAACTCATCCTTTGACTATCCTTTTTTTACGGAAGCCCTCTATCTAGTGAACCATAATATTCTAGTGATAGCTCTAATGGTAAGCATAGGAAGAAAATAAAATATAAAGATGAGCTAATAGTAGAATTTAGAAAAGTAAAGCCTCCTACCTTTGACGATGAAGTAAAAAATGGAGAAGAATTTGAGGCTTGGCTCTCTAGGATAAAGAAGTACTTTACTATGTACAATTACTCCAACTCTATGAAGGGAAAAATGATCATCTTCAATCTAGTCGAAAAGGCTGAGATTTGGTGGCAAGACCTAAAAAGAGAGAAAAGAATTAATAATAGAAATGTAAGATGGAACTGGTTTCAAAAAGGATTTTAAAAGGGAATACCTCTCATAATATTACTATGAAGGGAACGCTAAGGTTTTTATGAGCTAGAACTGGGAACCATGTCTATGCATGACTTCTGTACTAAATTCTCATCCTTTCTAAGATATGTGCCTTACCTAAATTAAGAAAAACCTAAAATACAGATATTTCTAGGTTGCTTACCTACCTTTTATAAAGACAAATTGGAGTTTGGTGAACCAATAACTTTGTATGAAGCAATGAGGAAGACAAAATTAACATATGATCAAACCAAGAGTAAAAATCAAAATCCTTATAACTTTAAGAGAAGAGATGGAATTAATTTTAAGAGAAGAGAATTCAAACCTTTTAATAAAGCTAAGAGTTTCTAGAGAAATTCCTTTAAGGACAAACAACAACCAATAAAAACAAATTATAAACAACCAATGAGAACTGATGAGTATAAAGATAATATTTATAATAAGAAGAAAGAAGAAACAAAAAGAGAACCTTTGCAGTGTTAGGGATGTTGGGAGAGTCATTTCTAATGATAGTGTCCTCATAAAAAGGATAATGATAATATTCACGTATTCCAAGAAGCAACCACGGTTTGAGAGGTTGATCGGAACATACTGCATATTAGCGCCACATTGGACAATCATCAAGCGGATTAACAACCCTCCATGATCGAGGCAGATGATAAGGTCCTTGAAAAACCTATTTATATATTAATTGATTATGGATATAATTTAAGTTATATTTCTCCTAAACTAGTAGAGTTATATAAAATAGAAAGATGTGATTTTCAAAAGTCATGGTTAGTACAATTAGCCACCAGGGAAAAAAAGAAAAGAAATTAGTTTTATTTCTAGTTGTGAAGTTCATATGCAAAATTTGATTACAAAAGTAGATTTGAATATTTTTCCATTAGGATCTTACGATGTACTAATTGGCATGGATTGGCTAGAAAAACATAGAGTTGTGCTAAATTGTTTTGAGAGAACTTTTGATGAGAGAACTTTTGATTGTATTGATGAAAATGGTGAAAGTAAAATGGTTAGAGGGATTCCAAAAAAAATATTACTAAATAAATATCTTCCTTGCATTTGAGAAAATGTGCTAGAAAAGGATGTAGGTTGTTTGATGTACTACACATCACTGAAACTATTGATGATGAAAGAAAATCTAGTTTAGAGTACCTTCCTCTTTTAAATGAATTTAAAGATGTTTTTCCAGAAGAGATGCATGGTCTGATGAACAATGTTCTTCACAAATACTTAGATAAGTTTGTAATAATATTTATTGATGACATATTAATATACTCTAAAAATGAAGAAGACCATAGATGACATTTAAAATCAATCTTGCAAACCTTAAGAGAACATAACATTTATGCAAAGTTTAGCAGATGTGATTTCCTTGAAGATAAAATTCAATACCTAGGTCATTTTAATATATAAGGAAGGAATTTTGATGGACCCAGATAAAATCAAGGCAATCAATGATTGTCCAGCTCCTAATGATGTAACTGGGATTCGATCCTTTATGGGAATCATGGGTTTCTATCGTAGGTTCATCGAGGGGTTCTCTAAAATTTCTTACCTGATAACTTCAATTCAAAAGAAATGAACTAAATTCATATGGCCTAAAAAAATGTCAAGAAATCTTTGAAAGGCTTAAACACTTGCTGACCACTGCACCTATTCTAAGAATAGAAGATCCATACAAGGACTTCGTGGTATGTACGAATGCCTGCATAGAACGATTATGTGGTGTGTTACTATGAGAGGATTATGTAATAAGCTACTAGTCAAGAAAAATTAAAAATACATGAACGAAACTATGCAACACATGACTTGGAATTAGCTGATATAATACATGCATTAAGGTTGTGGAGACATTACTTAATAGGAATAAAATTTACCTTAATGTCGGATAACATAAGCTTAAAACACTTATTTGATCAACAAATCTTAAATGCTCGACAAGCAAGGTGGTTAGCCTTCTTGAGAGAGTATGATTTCAAAACTAAACACATTAAAGGAAAAGAGAACAAAGTGGCGGATACCATGAGTAGGAATGTCATTTCACGTTGTTAAATTGCTTTTAGAAACTATAAAACAAATCTAGAAGATTTAATAAAAGAAGCAGGCAAAAATGATGAAGCTTATAAGTTAGAGAACAATTAGAAGGGGATGTTAATGGAAATGATTCATTTTATTCTATAAGTTCATAAGACTTGTTAGTTTATAAAAATCAATTATATATACCTAAGTCTGAAGAAGTTAAACAATTAACTCTGAATGAGCTACATAAGAAACCATATTCCGAACATTCGGGATACCAAAAGATGATAACTAAGTTAATAAAAAACTATTATTGGCCTAACATGAAGAATTATGTTGCAAATTACCTAGCTAGGTGTATTGAATGTCAACAAGTAAAAGCATAACATCAACATCCTACTGGTTTATTGTAACCCTTTCCTATTCTAGAATGGGGATGGGAGATAATAAGCATGAACTTTATAATGAGATTACCTAAAAAATATAAACAACATCACTCAATAATGGTAGGTGTTGATAAGTTAAGTAAATTTGCACACTTCATACCTGTAAAATTTACTTTTAAATCCATTAATATAGATGATATTTTATGAAAGAAATATTCTGGTTACATGGTATTTTGAAAGTTGTGATTTCTAATAGAGATGCAAAAATTTACAAGTAACTTTTGGAAATCCTTGTTTAAGGTCTAGATACACAATTGAATTTCAATATTGTATATCATCCCCAAACATATGGGAAAAATGAAAGAACTAATCAAGTATTAGTAGATATGATGTGAATTTATGTAATGGATAAACCAGGTAAATGGGAAGAGTATTTGCATCTAGTAGAATTTGCTTATAATAATGGGTATCAAGCTTAATTAAAAATGAGTCCATTTGAAGTATTGTATGGTTGAAAATGCAACACTCTTGTGTCTTGGGATAACCTGGTTGACAAGATTATTCTAGGACCTGACATGTTAAAAGAGATGGAACAGATGGTGAAAGAGGTGCAACAAAACTTAAAAGTTTCCCAGGATCGACAGAAGAGTTATGCAGATTTAAAAAGAAATCTAAGAGAGTTCAACATTGGTGATCTTGTATATCTAAACATAAAGTTGAAGAAGAGTACCTTAAGCTTGGGAAGGTGCTCCAAGTGGCGCTCAAGTGTTGTGGGTCTTTTGAAGTGTTAGCTAAGATAGGTTCGCTAGCCTATCATCTTTCGCTTCCCCTTACTATAAAAGTACATGATGTATTTCATGTTTCTTTGTTAAAAAAATGTGTACATGATGGTACTCATATAATTGATTGGAACAGAATTCAGGTAGAACCTGAGGGCAGGTTTCAAACCGAACATTTTTGCATCCTCGACAGGAGGAATGTACACTGCATAATTGAACCATCATTCAAATAAAAGTGCAATGGAAGCACTTCATCCCTGAGGAGGCAACATAGGAAATCGAGGATAAAATGTGGGAGGCATATCCCTCTATGTTCTAAAATGAGCTAGAGAGCTCATAATAAAAGAACATCGATGACACTGTTAAGAATAAGGGGGGGAGAAATGTGATACCCCCCATGCATTATTATTATTTGATTTAAGAATTTTTTACAATTATTTTTATGTAAAGAGTTATTATAAACTCAAAAAAGTAAAGTGACATTTTGCAGTGACAAACGTTTTTTTAATAAATAAAAGAAAAATGGCACTTGGAGAGTTCAGCTACATGACAGGAAACCACCATGGCACAAGAGAACATGTGTAAGTAAGCTAGAAAGATATTTACCAATCAAATCCAATATAAAAATCGACAACCAAACAAGGTCCTAAATCATGGGGATTTATTGATTAATTGAGGATTTGATTTGGATGGCATAAGACCTAGGCAAAACTATATAAGAGTGCACTGAGATAGCATGGGACACCATGTTGTGTATAGAGGATGAGTTGAGTGTTCTCTCTTTTCATAAGCCCATCTACATGTTACAGACTCTGGAAGAGAGTGTCGCAAGGAAGTGATTGCTTGCGTTCTAGTGCATGGTGGTGATCCAACTCGAGGGTGGAGTGAAGAAAACAACCTAATTGCTTTCTCCTATGGTTGGGAGGAACTGATTCTCAAAGTGATATTTCCCAGTTTTGGTATATTGTTCATTTTACAAGTATGTATATGATAGATTTAAACCAAATTTATGTTATAAACCTAGTGATTAATTTTATTGCATGAAATAGTTGAATGCATGCCATTGATTTATTATTGAGACAATACTTCGATTTGGTTGTAAAGAAAGGAAATCTGGGAATAACATATGGTTAACAACAAAAAATTATCCGGAACAATATTCTTTAAAACGATGGTGTGGTATTTTAAATGAAATCAAAATTAATGAGTAAGATCTCAACTAAAATATGACTTTAATATTGAAAACCATAAATAGAAAATAAATTCAAAAAGCAATATTCTTTTCTATGATAACTCTTTTTACTCTTTTTTCGTTTTCTTTTGAAAGCTGAATAGGGGAAAGTATAATGCCGATGGTTTTGTGATGGACGCTATATTCATTTCTCCTCTTCTCGTATTCTTCCTTAGATGATACATTATGGTTACATATCTTTTTGGATTTTTATTACATCGAAGGTGTTATTTAAGGGGTATGTTTCTCAACAGGTTCCTTCATCTATCGACGTCCTGTGAGGATCCTCCCTGTGTCCATAGCATATTGGTTTATTGGTCATAACTTATCCATTGACTTATCCGTTGACGACCCTCTACCTGCTGAAATTTCACTTGGATGGGATTTCTGTGGAGGAAAACTCATGGCGAATTTATTTAACAGATCTACTTCAAACCTATAAGTTTATCGGGATTTCCCCGGAGGAAAACTCATGGTGAATTTCTTTAACATTTGTCGGGATTGCTCTGGAGGAAAACTCATGGTGAATTTCTTTAACATTTGTCGGGATTGCTCTGGAGGAAAACTCATGGAAAATTTCTTTAACAAATCTACTTCAAACCTATAAATTTGTTGAAAATACATAGATGTAATTAGTTACTATGTTCATGGAGAATGAATGATAATCCTTCATTCTAATTAGTTACTATGTTCATGGAGAAAGGGCAGATGCCTTCATAAATTGTTTGTCAATATCACCATTTCCTTCGAACTACCCCTTGGCTTCATTTTTTAGAGCCTTCACAGGTGCAAGAATTGTTTCTATGATGTCTCCTTTCCTCTTATTTCTGCCCACAAAGTTTGACAAACTCGCAATGTTACCACTTATGATATCTTCTTCATTCCTAACCCCATAATGATCCATCAATGTAGTCAATCTAGAGTTATACTGGGTGTTGTATGTTAAGGCTTCCTTGCAATATTTATCAAATCCTGCCACCTCCGAATCCTTATCATAATATCTCTTCTCTACACTCTGTGGCGTTGTATTATGATCTACTTTTTCCATGGACCTATAAAGTATACCAAAAATATTCTCTGATTCATAACTTTCTTTATCCTCCTTCTCCATGAAATCTGGATATTTTCTTAGAAATAAATCTAGAGTAACTTGCACAGGTACTCCAGTCTTGGTGAAATCAACTGCTATGAAATGGAGTTTCGCTAATCACAAACATTTAGAATTCCTCTCCATTTCCTTCCCTTGGCCGGCAAATGCCATGTGAGAATTCACTATAACACCCGAGATGTCATTAACCATATAATTTACAAAGTGCTTTTCAATATCCTGCATCTTTGAAGGATTCAATATCATACATGGTCAAGTAATTTCTACCAAAGATCTAAATCAACGATCTATTTAGAAAAAAATACAGTTATACAAACTATATAATATGAAAAAAATCAATTTATATATAAGAAACAAATTATATATATGAAAGGAGAATGAAGGATAGTAATTAGTTACTATGTTCATGGAGAAAGGGTTTATTATCCTTCATTCTCCATGAACACAGTAATTAATTACATCTATGTATTTTCAACAAAATTATAGGTTTGAAGTAGATCTATGAAATCAATTCACCATGAGTTTTCCTCTGGAGCAATCCCATCCAAGGGAAATTTCAGCAGGTAGATACGAGCTTGGATGGGAGCCTCACCAGATGCAGCCATAAGTAAAGGACCCACCAAGCACAACTACACCACCACCACCATCAGTCCTGCCCTGATAGCCATTGTTAAAATTTCTAGGAAGCGCTTTACTGGTGGTAAGTTACTACAAGATTTTTTCCAAGTATTGCAAAGCTTCTCAATGGAGAAGCTTTTTCAGGAGGAGACGTAGGAGTTTGGACTCTTAAGAGAATATACAAGTCGATGCTTATTCACTGGAAGGATTCCAAGTCCCAGAAAGCTGGTAGATAATTGCTTGATCATATGGCCTAGATGAAGTTGTGATCAGATCCATTCCTCTGTGCAGATTCACTAAAACAGAGAAGCTCATAGACAACATGGGGTGTGCAGTTTATCTGGTTCAGGAGAAGGAGGCTCTTAAGTTTCTTCCCAAATACAGCCTTGCATTCCATATTAACTACATTGATAGAGCCAATATTGTGTATTTAGAAAACCCCTTTGTCCCTGCCATGGCGTCCCGAATACGTCCTAGTCTGGAACATGGGATGGTTGGGGTTGTGCACAATAGTTCTAGATCAAAAGACTCAGGTTCCACTAGAGCTATAAATAGTGCAAAACACATGAATAATTTGGATTTTCAAGAGTGTGGGGACACGGAACTACAACGCATAGGCTTAGATTTGAAAACTGAAGGCTTTAGCGAGTATGCATATGGGATTAATTCCAAGAGTATGATATTGGAAGTAGGGGGAGATGAAACTATCACAAGTGTTAAGGGAGACCTAATAATGGAAAATGGTCCATTATCTGAATTATTGCCCACTTTATCAAGATCATATTCATTTGGATCGTCAGGGAATGAGCATTACAATTTTACATCTAGAGATTCTAGAACTCATCTTTTGGATTCTCTGCCTGCTACAAATAGTACTGCTATTTTAATTTTTTCATAACTTAATTGAAATTTTCTTTCAAGAAAAAGACAAGTAGTATTGCTATTTTAATTTTTTCATAACTTAATTGAAATTTTCTTTCAATAAAAAGACAAGGGATTTATATTTTAATTTTTTCAAGGATAATAATAAATGAGTTAAAAGCTTAAAGTATAATTGATGGTATTTGGATTTCCTTTATTTTATAAATGTATTTTTATAAGTGAAAAAGACTAAACCGAAGGAAGTTATGATGGGGATACTAGACCTAACAATTAGCCTTCTTCTTATCAAGTCGAAAGGGAAAACCACCCTTCATGGGTGCAATCAAGTGTTGTTAGGATCTACGTGTATATTTTGGTCATGTAATTAGGTCATGAAAATTAAGCAACAAGCCACTAATGGACATCCTAACTATATACTATCAATATTCAATACGAAGATTGACTTGGGATATTAAAAACTTGAAATAAAATATTTTTTTCACCCGTCAACCTTATTTGGCCATTCAATGATATTCAATACATGAGATTATAAGAGGACCCACGCAAATGGTTGACAAGAACAAATGGTTGACAAGAAAAATGGTGTCACTTGTGCAAATTATTATGAGCATAAATTTTGATGTCTAGCTCGCATAGTTCAAGTTTCAATATCAAAGGTATAGTCTCTCCACGTTTAGGCCAGGTCTTAGTTTCAAAGGTATAGTTCCTCCACGTCTAGGGGTTTCAAGGTTCTCTAAAGTTACCTAAAACTTCAAAAACTCCTATAACTATGCCCCTTGGATTTTTGGACTTTTTGCTTTGTAAGATTCCATTGGCATTCAAAGGATCGAGGCCAAAACATTGACTTATTCACCGAATGTTTTCAAATTTAAAAACTTTATGTAAAAATCCTTTTGGAGGAAACTTATATTCATTTATGTGGCGATTTAAAGTTTGAGGTAACTTATTGTAACTTATTTTCACTCATTTTCCTAGACTTGCTTTCATCACATAAACTTATATTATCTACACACAACTTTCTCTCAGTTTTTGAAACATATCGAAATTCTCTTGGGTGTTTCATTTCCCCCGCTTTAGGGGTATGCTAGTGTTTAAACTCTTAGTATGTCAATAAAATGATTCATGTTGAAAATTCCGCCTTAGATGATACATCTCACATGTACCGACTAAAAGCATAGTAGCATAATTCGGTCATATTGGCCTTTTGTATACGGAGATTTCAAAAGGAATTAGAATTAGTCGAATATTAGAACTATGTGTAATTTAAAAAAACCAAATTTTAATTATTTAAATAGTATAAAATAAATACCTTTCAATTTCATACTTAGTAATTCAATTTAATAGGAATAAAAATATTCCAAAGAAAATAAATATGCAATTATTATACCAACACTAGATTTATTGGTTACCAAAACCATGTGCCCAAAACCACTTACATCATTGCTCATTCCGGAGTCAAAGTCAACCCTAACACAATTTAAACATTAATTAATTAATTCCAATATAAATAGTGGTAAATATTATTCTTAATATAATTTATAACAAATAATAACTAAGAGTTTTCTCCCTTATACTGAGGGCATTATCTTTTTGTTTTTTTAAAGAGTAATTTCGGTTATAAAAATATGTTTAAACAAATAATATTTTTTTTAAGTTTGCACTTTAATGGTTAATATTCAATATTCCATTAAAAATATTGTATATGTTTAACTATATATAAATGTTATATATATCGTTGTATATTTAATTACAAATATTATATTTATTGTTTTATATTTAATTAAAAATATTATATATAAGAAGTCTACTTCCTTATTTTATTCGTATTGGATTTTTTCGTTAAGTATTTTTTCGGAATCGTACTTGAATTATGCTAATATGACTAAAAAAAATAATACTTAAACTCTTATTATCACCAAAACTAGGTGATTGACAACCTTTCAGCTTAGGGGGCGTCTTAAGCCACCAACTCTTTTACATCTCGCGAATTAAAATTTTATATATGTATGTGGGGTTATAATTGTAAATTGGATTTACATGTTAATTAACATTTTTTGGTATAAAGTGGGGAAATATAGTTATCAAGTATACATAGGTTTAAAAAGTGAAAAAGGCTGAAGAATGTATTTTCAAGTTTATCTTATTTTTTATATGGAAATAATATCTTTTTATAATTTATATAATTTTAGGAATTATAGATCCATGACAATAATTGCATTTATAAATTTTATATTAACATGGGATAACTTATAATTTGGGGTGCACTCGGTAGTTGTGGATAACATATAATTTCATGGTATTTAACTTGTCTATCAACATTCACCAACCACAACTTAAATAGTTGTGCTAGTAACATAAGAGTGATAGACAATATAAATCTGCTCATTGAAAATCCCCAGATAAAAATAATATTAAAAAAATAATTAAAGAATAATAATCTACTCATTACAATATCACGTTAAAACGATGTAATATCAAATTGTGTAATCATACTCAATCATAATAAATAATTTAAATTTACTCATCATCATCATGTATTCTCCAATATTCATTATGATATGAAATACTTTATGGTGAAGTGATTTGCACAAATATGAGATATATTTAGGCTGCAGGTAAGGTAAATACTTTTCTGATGAGCTTTTATGAACGGACATTTGATTTTTTTGCAATATATTAGGACATGGTCCTAAATTTGTGCCCTTTGGATTTTTTGAGCAAAATCTTCTATGCATGGTAAAATGGAATTTACCCAAAACAAGAAAGGGCTCTCACATTCTTGATTTCATACAACCACCTACTTCTCTTGGAAGCTACCAAATCGGACATTAAAGACTATAGTAAATTTTTTATTGACATTTACCTATAAAACTTGACTTCTAAGCTAATATGTGGTTGCTTAAATAAGATGAGTCATGAAATCCTTATTTTGAGAGATTTAATTACTAAATGTACTTGTATGATTTATGAGTGAGTTGAAGAAGACTTGAAAACCATGAAGTCATAATTAAATGCTTCCCCTTAATTATGAGCAGATGGGCATCATTACACAAACTTTTAACAAACAATTTAGAGCTAAAACTTTTCTCATTCAGAGTTAGAACATTGTTCTATACATAAAATTCACTGTGCTGAATTTGTAACTCATAAGAAACTTTGCAAATCATGGAATGTGTTCCTTGGCAATGGTTTTGTAAATATGCCTTCCTGTTGATCTTCAGACCTGCAAAATTCTAAACAAATTTCTTTATTATTCAGCAATTCTCTAATAAAATGATACCTTGTGGAAATATGCTTGGTTCTCCTATGGAACACATGATTCTTTGATAGTGCAATGGATGAACTATTGACGCATTATATTTTTGTGGGTTCTTGCTAGATTTACAACAAATCCTTCAACATTCTATATGCAACATACTATGTTTCTGTTGATGACAAAGTTACAATGGGTTGTTTCTTTGAATCCCATCATACTACTCCTGTACAAAAATGAAATGTATACCGAGATGTGCTCTTCCTATCATCCATGCTGCCTCCAAAATCATTGTCAATGTATCTAACAAGTTTGAAGCTTTTTGAGGTTGAATACAAAATTCCAAATTCCTTTGTGCCATTAACATATATATACCTCATTTTTTTTCCTTCCTTCCAATGTGAGTCTTTGGTGACTCCATAAACCTTGAAATCATACTTACTCCATACATAATGTTTGTCCTTGCTGCAATATGATACATAAGGATGCCAACTAGCCTTTTCAACAATGTAGGATCTACATTTGATCTATCATAATCTTTGCTCAATTTTGATCCTATTATTACTGGTGTTAGGGAAGACTTACAATTAGCCATATTACATATTTTTGAGACTTCATTTGCATACTTGGATTGCGATATAAATATACCACTTTTAGATTGATGGACTTCAATGCCGAGAGAATACTTCATAAGCCCCAAATCAGTCATATCAAAATCACTTTCCATGACTTATCTAAAATATTATATGCTAAAATCACCAGTAAATGTTAAATCATAGACATACAAGCAAACAATTAACATATTACCTTTCTTGTTGGATTTTATGTACATCGTTGGTTCACATTCACTTATGTGAAATCCATTTTGAGTAAGATACGAATCAATGTGGTTGTACCAAGATCTAGGAGCTTGATTCAATCCATAAACAACCTTTTTCATCTTGTATATTTTGTGTTCTAGCCCGAGAACCTCATAGCCTTATGGTTGTTCCACATGCACTTCCTCTTCCAAATAACCATTTAAAAGTGTAAACTTAACGTCCATTTAATAAACATGTCATTTGTTATGGGATTCTATGGAAAAAATTGTTCTGATTGTATCCATGCGCGCGATAGGTGTGAATGTTTCATTGAAATATATGTTGGACTGTTGTGTAAACCCTCCTACAACTAATCTTACCTTCTTCTTTTGCACATTTCCATCTACATATTTCTTGGTTTTATAAATCTATTTGATAGTTATCACATACTTGTCTTTAGAAACATCTATCGGCTCCCATGTTTGATTCTTCTCAATGCAATATATTTCTTCATCCATTGCTTGTTCCCATACTTCATCTTTGACAAATTCCTAATATGTTAGTGAATCATCAATTTGATAAATAATGCAAATAATGAAAATGAATTTCTTGTACCAACATCAAATATTTCGCGTAGAACTTTTGTTTCCCTTGGCATCAAGGTTGCTGATGTTGGATCCAAAGATGGAGAACTCCTTGGGATGCTTGTTGGAATTTGTTGCACTCTTGATGTGCGACTTGTGGTGTAGATACTTGAGTTGTGACATGTCACGCATTCTTAGGAGTGGTTGAAACTGTGACATTTCAGTTTGCATGCGGTGTTTGAACCAATTCTTCTATCATGTCATCATGTGCGACGGGGTCTATAATTTTTACATTATTTTTCTATAGTTCCATTGCATGCTTCATTTTCAACAAATTGAACATCATGACTGATTATAACTTTCGTTATGATAGGGTCATACAATTTATATTCTTTTGTGTCTTCTCAATACCTAACAAAAATACATTTTTGACCATTATTAACTAATTAATTCTTCGTTTATTCATATGGAATATGTGCATATGTGACACAACCAAAAACTTTTAAATGAGAAACACTATGTTTCATACCCATCCAATCTTCTTGAGGAATTGCATTTTTTATACTCTTCGTTGGACACTAGTTCGTGATGTAAACAACAGTTTCTACTGCCTCATCCAAATATTCATTGGATAAATGTTTGGCTTCTATCATGTTGTGCGCCATCTCCATAATGGTTCAACTCTTCCTTTCTGCAACAGCGTTCTATTGATGTCGGTATCACGCAGTAAGTTGCTTGTGTATGCCATGAGACTTAGAAAAATTCAAAAAATCATTTGAGACATATTCACCACCTTTGTCTATCCTCAAGACTTTGATATAATATCCACTTTGTTTTTCCACAAGTGTCATTGAACTGCTGAAAATATCCAAATGCGTCAGATTTATGTCTAAGAAAATATACCCAAGTTTTTCTTCTGAAATGTTTAATGAATGTGAGAAATAATTGCATCCTCCTATGGATGGATTCTACATTGGTCCATAAATATTAAAGTGCAAAATTTCAAGTGGTGCATGCACTCTATATGACTTTCCAACTAGAAAATATTCCCTATGTTGCTTGCCAAAAATGCATCCTTCACAAAATTTCATTGTTTTTTCAATCAGCGGTAAGCCTTTCACCATATTATTTATGTGGAGTAGCTTCATCCCTCCAAAATTCAGATGTCCAAGTATGAAATTCCACAACTAGGATTCATCTTGTATCCTGACAGAAATGTTTCTTGAATTTTTGTGTTCTCGTTTTCTTCCTTGGTGCAATGCTTTCTTCCTTGAATGCGGCTCCTATATCCCCATTATTTACTTCATGAACAACTTGAGTTTCCTTTCCCTTCATATCAGGCCTTATCCTAAAGGGAAACAAGCGATTTCTTGTCATTTGCACCTTAGCAATGAGTTGCTTTCTTAGACGTAAATCCATAACCACAAAGTGGTCATCGTCCATGTAAACTCTCTATACTTTTTGTACTAAGTTGTCCAATGCTCATCAAATTGTGTTTTAGACCTCTGACATAATACAAACCAAGCATAGTTTCTTGCTCCCCCTATTCGGTTAGAATACCAACAATACCTTTTCCTAAAAATGTGACTTGGATATTATTTCCAAGTGTGATATCAGTTTGAACTGATTGATCTAAACTGGAAAACAATTCTAAATACCGATCATATGATTGTTGCATCCTGATTCCAAATACCATATATCACATGGTATTTCTTGGACAACATTGCATTCAATAGGGGATGCACATGCCAAAAACATTGTGCTACTTGAAGTGTTGGTGTTACCTAACTAGTTTTGACCTTACATGCTTTGGTCATATTGCTTCTTAGTGCATTCATATACAAAATTCCCATATTTTTGCAATAATCACATTGTATTTTTTATTTATCAAATCTTTGGCCACTTGGATGACTGGGGTTCTGACTTTGACCTCTACCAACGATATTTCGAGGAATGTTGTTGCATCCTCCTCTTGAGAAACTTCTTCCTCTGCCTCTAGAATTTTATCCCCCCCTTGCTCTTCCACGGCTTATGGATGGTTGTGCTACAAATGCACCTTCTAATGATGTATTTGATCTATTTATCCTGTGTTCATGATTGATGAGAGAGGCATGCAACTCATCAATGGAAAATTTGTTTAAATCTTTGTTTTCTTCCAAAGTCATAACCAAACATTCAAACTTTGAGGGGAGACTTCAAAGAACTTTTTCAAAAACCCTTCTGTCATCTATGGATTCTACATGAGATTTCATTTGATTTATTAGACCAATAACTCAAGTATAAAACGAATCTACTAATTATATATCTTTCATAGATAGAGATTCAAAATATCTTCTACGAATATGCAACTTAGCACTCTTTAACTTTTCCAAACCTTGATAGGAAGTTTCAAATGTATCCCACTTTTTCTTAGTCATCTTTGCTGAACTCGTTGAAGTTTGCTTAAATTCCACTTTCTTTACATTCCGGAAAGATTTCTATGAACAAGTGGAAGGCGTAGCAATGGGTTCCCCCCTTTCCCCAATAGTCGCTAACCTTTACATGGAAATGTTTGAGAAACGTGCCCTAGAACTCTTCCCCCTCAAACCGAAAAGATGGAAACGTTACGTCGATGACACGGATGTGATATGGCCACACGGGCGAAACACCTTGGATCAATTTCTTCAACATCTTAATAACCTAAACAACAATATTAAGTTCACTATGGAGTTCGAAGAAGATAACAAACTACCTTTTCTCGACGTCCTTATCTCAAGAAAAGAGGATGGCTCGGTATCCCACCAAGTCTATAGGAAGAAAACCCACACGGATAGATATCTACATGCCGATTCCCACCATTTCCCTCCTCAAAAAATCGGAGTTATACATACCCTCGTAACAAGAGCTTTGAGAATTTCTGATGACGAACACATCAAGGATGAGATTGAACATCTACCTGAAGTCTTTAAGGATAATGGTTATAGCATAGGACAATTTAAGAAAATAGTTTCCTCCTCTAAGAGACCTAAAAAGAAAAAGACCTGGGACAATAATGACGACCCCATGTTGAACAAGGTCTCCCTTCCCTACATTAGGGGCACCACAGATAGACTCGCCAAAACCCTAAGAAGACATAAAATCCAGGTTCTCTTCACCCCTCCCAACACCATTAGGAACTATGTTGACTCCCTCAAAGACCCAATTGATCCAAGAGCCTACAAAGGGGTCTATTCCATTCCTTGTTCATGCGGCCTGACATATATAGGTGAAACCGGACGGTCCATGGAGACTAGATTCAAAGAACATAGCGCAGACCTCAGACACGACAGACATAAGAAATCCGCCCTCGCAGAACATGCGCACCTTACTAAACACCATATTTGTCTTGAAGAAGCAAAAGTCATCGCAAGAGAGGACAACTTAACCAAAAGGAAAATAAGAGAAAAGATTGAGATCAACCTTAATGAGGATTGCCTTAACCGAGATGATGGTGCCAGAATCAGCGATTCCTGGAAACCTCTCCTTTGCTCCTTACAAACCACTAAAAGCCGTCAAACCTATTCTTAAGTCTTAGTTTCTTGCCTCAACTTCCCCTATGCCCTCTTTGGACTTTGAAAAACTCCACCTCTCCTCCTTCTAGGTCACTTCTTCTGGTTCGTGTTTTAGGTTTAGGTTAAAATTAAAAATTAACAAAATAATAATAATTCTTTCATAAACTAAAATTAAAATTAATTTATAAAAAACTTTTAAAAAACTTGTAAACAAAAAATTAACAAAGCTAAATAAAAAGTTCTTAAATCTATAATCCTAAAACCTTTTGAAAACCTCTAAAACCAAAAACATAATTAATAATTTTAAATGTTAAATACTTTTAAAACCTTAAAATTTGTTAGAACCAACCTTAAATTTATAATTAAAATGACCCTTTCTTTGTCTAGTTTTTAGATCTTTGTTTAAATTAAAAATATAATATTTCTTTCAAGAAATAAGTTCTTAAAAATTCTTTCTTATATTTAATAACTTTGAAAACCCTTAGATTGTGTAATTATTAAAATTAACATAGTCAAAGTTCTATAATTGAAACTTTTATAAAAACTTTTTAAAAGAAATTAACCTTTCTAATTTAAATACCTTAAAAACTGTATATTTTCTTTTTCAAAAAAATTAAGAATTATATAAAGGCTTGAATTAACTTAATTTAATAAATTTTAATAATAATTAAGGTAATATTTTTAAGTTTTCCTTGAAAACCCTAATTTTCCACTCCCTAAAGTTGGAAAATTTTAAACGAAATTAAAATTTTAAGACGACCTTTCTATTACATTTCTCACCTTAAAAAACCTAAAAATTTCATATTTAACCACTCGGGGGTCTTACACATTTCCTCACGCTTCTAATTGTCTCCTGATGATGATCCCAGAGTAGGGATCGAAACGTCGAGATATCCAATCTTCGAACGCAGCTCCTCTTT
>LPNX010948174.1:90013-108194 GCA_001517045.1 Pseudotsuga menziesii
TCTGTCAGCAAGAAGGATGGAACAAGTTAAATAATATATAATATACATATAATGTCCTTATAGTTAAGTTTACTCGTTTAAAAGTTATATTCTCAAAAAAATATATTATTATTTTCATTTTTATTTAGTAAAAGAATATTGAAAAATGATATTGTGTTATTTTTATGTTGATGAGTTAAAATAAAAAGAAATTTGCCTTCCTAGTAGCATTAAAATTGGGAGTTTTGGGATAAACAACTCCCCTTAGAAAAGGACAAAGACTTCCTTGACACGAAGAATGAACGCAATATTGAAAAATGATATTGTGTTATTTTTATGTTGATGAGTTAAAATAAAAAGAAATTTGCCTTTCCAATAGCATTAAAATTGGGAGTTTTGGGATAAACAACTCCCCTTAGAAAAGGACAAAGACTTCCTTCACACGAAGCATGAACGCAATTTCTTTAGTGACCTTAAAACCTCACGATCCTGAAGAAAAACACACATAATATTATATCAAATTCAATTCCATTAAATTTTTTCAAAGGTGCAAGCCATGGTGTTACTAAAATTAAGGTTGCATGGCTCGCTAATTACTTGATTAAATAGTTGATTATGTGTTTACAATATCTTCATGCTCATTTCTTATTTTAATATTTTTTATTATTATATTTGTTGTCAATCTATGCTACTATTTTGCAATTGATTGTATAAGACACAAAAGAAGAACCCATTCCATGAATATTGTTACTCCTTAATGTTTTACGACCATGCGCACTTTCTCCCTCCATAATGAGCTAGACAATTCCTGGTGAAGGTAAACGAAAACTATCTAGAACTAAAGAAGACAAGACAGGTTAAATTGTTGGAGTTCTTGTGTTCCCTGACACGACCAATTTCAAAGGATAGATAAATGGGGATTGAAAAACTAGATTGAAGCAACGTTCTGTGGCTATACTTGCCGATTTCCCATGCCCTCGGGTTAAGGTGAAGACCAGGTGCACACAAGAGGTTAGGAAACCATCTTTTATTCATTCCAGCAAGTAAATAAATATTAGAGGTATGACATGACATCAATGGAAGCCTTCAGAGTTTAAATTACATCAAAAATTTATGAAAGAGAAGAATAGAAGAATCCTCCTTGAGAAAGGATTGAGAATCACGAAGAATTGGAATGGAAGGCTTCTTCAATCACTGCAACTTGCTGGAAATTCTCTAGATCTGATCACAAGGCCTGAAATAAACTCAATGATGAAGACATGATGTCCTGATCCTCAAAGTAGAAGCATAGAGCACATCTCTCGGCTTAGAATAGGGGCACATCTCCCAAGTCTAGAGTAGCACAATGCTCTCAAATCAATTCATAATCTAACAAAATATGTGATAGTAATGATCTATGCTTATCTTATAGAACTTTATGGATTCGAGATCAAATTCACTCTTCATGTGGGCAACTTTACTCATCAAATGCACCCTCACGAGTGGATAGAAACTTACCTTTCTTTCTAAGCTTTTATTTGTTTGTTTTCTACCTTTACTAATGTATCCTGCTTTATTGTTTTATTGTTATTTTTCTTCTTTATTATTCTTTTAGCCTTCTTTTCTACTTTATACTACTTTCTTGCTTTCCTGCTTTGTGCTAGCTTTCCTTCTTTTATTATGTTTCCTTTTTATTTTCTGCTTTGGATGTTTTCTTCTTTCTTTCCTTATTTTGAAAGATAAAATGTTTTCTCCTTTATTTTTTATTTTGCAAGGTTCCTTGTCTCTCCATGTGGCAACACTCTCCCACTCCACCTACCACCTTCCAGCTCCTCCCAAGTCCCAAGTCTCCTTCTCATGTTGATTCCTATCATCGTGACGTCCATCCATCTCCCAAGGCAGCTTTTCTTGTCCACCCACGAGCTCCTTCGTCGATCGCTCGTCCAATGGTTTGACGGAGAGCCCACTGAGAAGAACAAAGTTGCATGCATGCAACCAAGTGGCTTGCATGCATGCCCTCTTCCCATAGTCCCCAAGGAGGGTTCCCACTGCCCATCCCATAAGGAAATACAGTCCCTCTCGGTGCATGAAGGTCATTCTACAGGTTGGAGTGCTCCATGATTCAATATCAGTTCGATTTCGAAGTTCAGAATGTGTTGGTTTTACGTTAACCAGGTCAAAGACTCAAAGAAGCCCAAAGATGCACGAGCTCGAGAACGACTTTCCTTACCTCCTGATCTTGCTGTTCCGTCAAAGGAAATTTCACCGTGTTTGCTAGATCAGAGAGACGGTGCACACAAGTGGAAATCTAGTGAATTACCGTGTTGAATGGGCAATGCAATATTGAAAGACGATGCTTAGCTCAGAGGATCTGAGCCCTCCTCACTCCATTTCCAATCCACCCTACCCTTCTTTGTCTCTCCACGTGGAAACACTCTCCCACTCCACCTACCACCTTTCGGCTCCTCCCAAGTCCCAAGTCTCCTTCTCATGTTGATTCCTACCATCGAGACCTCCATCTGTCTCCCAAGGCAGCTTCTCTTGTCCACCCACGAGCTCCTTCACTGATCGCCTATCCAATGGTATGATGGAGAGCCCACTGAGAAGAACAAATTTGCATGCATGTAGTCAAGCGGCTTGCATGCACGCCCTCTTCCCATAGTCCCCAAGGAGGGTTCCCACTGCCCATCCCATAAGGCAAGACAGTCCCTCCTGGCGCGTGAAGGCCATTCTGCAGGTTGGAGCGCTCTGTGATTTAATATCATTTCAATTTCAAAGTTTAGAATGTGTTGGTTTTACGTTAACCAGGTCAAAGACTCAAAGAAGCCCAAAGATGCATGAGCTCGAGAACGACTTTCCTTACCTCCTGATCCTGTTGTTCCATCAAAGGAAATTTCATTGTGTCTACTAGATCAGAGAGACGACGCACACAAGTGGAAATCTGGTGAATTTCCTTTAGCAACCCCACAGAGCTGGAGCTCCTTCGGTCCCTCTTCTTCGACTCCTCCATGACCTTATCGTAAATTGAGATAAGCGGGGCAACGCAGACGAAATTCCACGACACATAGAAATGGGTCTAGAGACCCCGGTTTTGGCAAGGGATCGCTACCACGAGTGCCCACAAGGAAAAAATGGTAATGTTATTCATTGTGTAGGATGTCGTAGGTTGTTCCATGGAGTCTAGGTAGGCTATTCCATCATTTTGCAGAGCTTAGCACACCTTTCTCTGAGGCGATTTGCAGTTTTCTCATCAATTTTGTGTAGCTACATCAATTTCAAATCAGGTAGGCTATTCCATCATTTTGCAGAGCTTAGCACACCATGAATACGCTTTCTTTGAGGTGATTTGTAGTTTTCTCATCAATTTGGTGTATTTACATCAATTTCAATTCAGGTAGGCTATTCTATCATTTTGCAGAGCTTAGCACACCATGAACACGCTTTCTCTGAGGCGATTTGCAATTTTCTCATCAATTTTGTGTAATTGCATCAATTCAATCTGAATTTGTAGTGGCGTTATTTATGATTTATGATTTTGCAATGGGTTTGTTATCCTTCGTTCTCCACGAACAGAGTAACTATTTACATCTATGTATTTTCAACAAATTTATAGGTTTGAAGTATATATGTTAAAGAAATTCACCATGAGTTTGCCTCTGGAACAATCCCGTCCAAGGGTGGGTTTTCTCAACTATGAACCATGACTTCCACCTGCGACCAAAATCAACCAATTGATTGGAAATTGGCATATAAGTTCTAGTTCCCAAAACGCCTTGCATGGAAGCAATTTCGATTCGTTCAAGACATCCAGAACGGCGCTAAAGCCCTCTATAATAATCCACATATGGACTATTAATACTAGTTAATACAATTCCAGAAGTATAAGGGGAAGTTCATATATTCCTCTCTTTTTATCCATTTCATTTTTTTCCAAAAGTCAGAATTGTTCAAAGAACTGGGAGTAAAGGATCCAGGTGTACCTGTCTGAAGAATGGGCTGACAGAGTCCATAGAAGAAGGGATATTATATATTTTGATCTTTCTATTGATCACTCTGCTGCTCCTTATCATAATATTCATGTATAGCACTTAAGCAAACGTAGGACATTATTGCGGGATTATTTGCAGGTATTGAGGTTCAAGAGAGGAAAGTGGATAAAACATCATTTGGGTGTTTAAACCCTGCCCATCAATACGAAAATACCAATATAAATCACTTATTAGAATTATCCCGGCATTAGAGACCTCCCAACTGTAAATTCATGCAGGAAAACTAAATGTTAAAGGGAAAAAGAAAGATACAGAGAGATTCAAAACATGGAATCATGGAGTTACCAGCTCGTCCTAAACCCTGCCCTGTGAAGCGAAGGGACTTCCTTTCTATCATGTTTCCAGCAACTCATTCTGGAGAAAATCAGTATGGGATTGAACGATTTATGTAGCGCAGAGTTCTGATGGAAACAAAAATCATTCTGGGGTAGATGGAGGCAGGAATCACCGCCTAAGAGTGTCAGCGGGGCAGGGATTGATGTGCATTTAAGGGATCAAGTGCCAGTTTAACTGGCCATCCTTTCAATTAACAAAAATGCCAGGCAGCAGATCAAGATCAACTGATCAACGAGGTAGATTACCCCGATCGTCGGACGAAAGCATCCTATGGATGAAAATAAAAAATTAAAAAAAAAATCGAGGAGTCAACTCCCACTTGTTGAAACACCTTAGGACGTAACTAGTAAACTTAACCATAAGGACAGTATATTAAACTATAAAGACAATATATTATACACACTATCCTTATGGAACAAGTTAAATAATATATAATATACATATAATGTCCTTATAGTTAAGTTTACTCGTTTAAAAGTTATATTCTCAAAAAAAAAATATTATTATTTTCATTTTTATTTAATAAAAGAATATTGAAAAATGATATTGTGTTATTTTTATGTTGATGAGTTAAAATAAAAAGAAATTTGCCTTTCCAATAGCATTAAAATTGGGAGTTTTGGGATAAACAACTCCCCTTAGAAAAGGACAAAGACTTCCTTGACACGAAGCATGAACGCAATTTCTTTAGTGACCTTAAAACCTCACGATCCTGAAGAAAAACACACATAATATTATATCAAATTCAATTCCATTCAATTTTTTCAAAGGTGCACAACCATGGTGTTACTAAAATTAAGGTTGCATGGCTTGCTAATTACTTGATTAAATAGTTGATTATATGTGTTTACAATATCTTCATGCTCATTTCTTATTTTAATATTTTTTATTATTATATTTGTTGTCAATCTATGCTACTATTTTGCAATTGATTGTATAAGACACAAAAGAAGATCCCATTCCATGAATATTGTTACTCCTTAATGTTTTACGACCATGCGCACTTTTTCCCTCCATAATGAGCTAGACAATTCCTGGTGAAGGTAAACGAAAACTATCTAGAACTAAAGAAGACAGGTTAAATTGTTGGAGTTCTTGTGTTCTCTGACACTCCCAATTTCAAACGATAGATAAATGGGGATTGAAAAACTAGACTGAAGCGATGTTCTGTGGCTATACTTGCCGATTTCCCATGCCCTCGGGTTAAGGTGAAGACTAGGTGCACACAAGAGGTTAGGAAACCATCTTTTATTCATTCCAACAAGTAAATAAATATCAGAGGTATGACATGACATCAATGGAAGCCTTCAGAGTCTAAATTACAGCAAAAATTTATGAAAGAGAAGAATAGAAGAATCCTCCTTGAGAAAGGATTGAGAATCACGAAGAATTGGAATGGAAGGCTTCTTCAATCACTGCAACTTGCTGGAAATTCTCTAGATCTGATCACAAGACCTGAAATAAACTCAATGATGAAGACATGATGTCCTGATCCTCAAAGTAGAAGCATAGAGCACATCTCTCGGCTTAGAATAGGGGCACATCTCCCAAGTCTAGAGTAGCACAATGCTCTCAAATCAATTCACAATCTGACAAAATATGTGATAGTGATGATCTATGCTTATCTTATAGAACTTTATGGATTCAAGATCAAATTCACTCTTCATGTGGGCAACTTTACTCATCAAATGCACCCTCACAAGTGGATAGAAACTTATCTTTCTTTCTAAGCTTTTATTTGTTTGTTTTCTACCTTTACTAATGGATCCTGCTTTATTGTTTTATTGTTATTTTTCTTCTTTATTATTCTTTTAGCCTGCTTTTCTACTTTATACTACTTTCTTGCTTTCCTGCTTTGTGCCAGCTTTCCTTCTTTTATTCTGTTTCCTTTTTATTTTCTGCTTTGGATGTTTTCTTCTTTCTTTCGTTATTTTGAAAGATAAAACGTTTTCTCCTTTATTTTTTATTTTGCAAGGTTCCTTTGGTCAAACATTATCTCCTAATGTGCCCCACTTGGCCCATTATCCTTATTATTTTAATTAAGATAAAGTTTATTGATGGAAAACAATTTATCTAATAGTGCATCTTCAAGTTTAGGATTTAATAACTGCTACTATTAATTAATTTCCTTTTTTCAAAATCTAATCCCAAGCAATTAATGGAATTTATTCTTAAAACCATAGGGACTAATTGGATAAAGGAATTATCCATATGTCACCAAAATGGGGACATGAGATTCCTTCCCTCCCAATATTTTCCCTCAAGCAAGGGAAAATATGAATGATGAAACATTTGAAATATTTTCCACCAACTTCTTCAAGCTGTTATATGCACCATTTGAAATTCATCTCCTTGATAAATGAATCCTTTGAAAATATTTCATTTTTCACCTTCACCATAAACTCATGAATGGCCTTGCTTTTGAAATAATCCATGGCTAATTGTGTTGCAAGGTTTGGATTGAACTTGGAACAAAATATGAAGAATGGCCAACATCTTTTTGAAGCACTTAAGATGGGCATAATCATGCTTTTCATAATGATATATGTTGTAAAAAAGGGGTTCTTCAATGATATTTCCTGAAACACAACTATCATGCACTAAAAGATTAGTAAAAATCATCAAATCAAAACTTGGACAATTGTGCTTTGCTCATTTCTGCTCTTGAAGTGATAGAGAGTGTGGATGGAAAATGTGATACACTTCATATTGTTGATATGGGTTGCAACCATTTTCATCATTTAATCCCTAATCATTGAGGTATCCCCATATATCTCTAAGAACAATGATGGAGCAAAGCCAAGTGTGGCTGACATTAAACAAGTTCCCATAACTTCTCACGTTCCTTTAAAATGTCCCAAAGTTTTCATCCCATGGGAAAACTCTTTTACTTCCTTGGGAAGACATATATGTTATGAGTTGAAATGAATATATACCTGGTGAATCATCATTACCATTTTCAATCATATGACCAAAACTTCATATCACTATCCTTCCAACTTCATGTTCAACAAATTGATATGCAATGATTTCTCTACCCAAACTCATGGCATGTCTTTCAAACGAAGGGTGCAGTTATTTCAACATCCTACCATGAACCACAACATAATAAAAGAGAATAAACACAAGCTTACCAAAGTTATTTATGTATTCTCTACTCATGTAAGATGGTGAAGTCACAGGTGCACTAACCAAACCAACTCTCATGCATAAAAATCTAGAATGGTCATAACGGCAACAAGGAGATGTTTTCTGCCAAAAATTTTCTTTCAAGAGAATTTCATAATGACAACCAAAGTAAAGATAAATTTTGGGGGAAGAATTAACCTTATGCATTTATTTCCTTTTAAGAGGTGTCTATATCCCACATACTGCTACATGAATCTTCCAGCAGAAATAATTGAGACAAAGATGATCCCAAGGTCCCAAATAAATTTCATATTGAGGAAGTGTCTCTTACTCCCTCCTCTACATTTCTTAGTGTCACCATCAAAAGACTGATGAAAACTCCCAAACCACCAAGCAATAGAGTCTTGATTCCATCCACCACAATATTTTCCCTGTAGGAAATCAAACCATTTCTCCTCATGGGTGAACTTGTGGAAATGAAGGCTATCTCACTCTCCTAGATCCCACTAGTTATGTTGCATTTTCCCAAACACACATACCATCATGAACACTATGTCACTCCATGTAATTCCTGGATCCCATGGTTTATGCATCTTTTCGTCGAACATCTTTTTCATTATATCCAACAATGTTTGGATCTCACCTTCGGCAAATTTTCTTCTTGCTTGTACCACTCTTCTCAATATGCCATGAGTGCAAGCTGAATTTTTCTTGCATGTTATGATTTGAAATATTCCATGTGGTTGCACCTCCAATATTCATGTGCATGTGCATCAGAGGTATCTAATGGCTGCAAGATATATATTTTTTGTTTCTCACATGGTAACACAATATCAGTAAAATGTGGGCTATAGTCAATGAAATGTGGGCTATTTCACGTGGCACATCAGAATTTTTTTGTTGTGTCGCATATGCATATGTTCCAGATGAGCTAAGAAGTAAAATAGACAATAAGGGACTGAAATGCATTTTTGTGGGTTATTCTGAAGTTATAAAAGAATATAAGTTGTATGACCCCGTCACAAGGAAATTAATTATCAGTCGTGATGTTAAATTTGTTGAAAATGGATCATGGGATGGAACCGTCGAGAAAAATGTCAAGATTGTGTCGACTATTGATAATGATTGCATGATGGAGGAAGTGGTTCAAACACCACAACTAAGCCAAAATGTCATATCCCTGTCGACTCCCTAGACACCATGACATGTTTCAACAAAAGGAACTTCGACACAAGTTGTAGATCAAACCGCACCGAAAAACACACCAAGATCTCAACAAACTCCATCAAGCAGTTCAACAACATTGACAAATCCAATAAATACAAGAAGTATGCATGAAATATATGAGGCTGGTACATCAAGTTCATTCTTTTTTTTCATTATTTTCTCAAATTGATCATCCTCTAACATCTGAGGAACTTGTCGAAGATGAAGTATGGGAACAAGCCATGGATAAAGAGATATAATGCATTGAGAAGAACCAAACATGGGAGTTGGTAGATGTACCAAAAGGTAAGGATGTAATCAGTGTGAAATGGATTTATAACACTAAGAAAGATGTAGATCGGAATGTGCAGAAGCACAAGGCAAGATTGGTCACAAGAGGGTTCACACAACAACCTGACAGAGAATTCAATGAAACTTTTACACCTGTCGCACGCATGGACATAGTTAGAAATTTTTTGGCCATTGGTACACAAAACAAATGGATGTTAAATATGCATTTTTGAATGGTTATTTGGAGAAGGAATTTTATGTGTAACATCCACAAGGCTATGAAGTTCCAGGACAAGAACACAAAGTATACATGATCATGAAAAGGCATTGTATGGTTTGAAGTAAGCCCCTAGAGTAAGTGAAAGTGTACCAACATTGTACACCAAAGTTAATGAGAAAGGTAACATATTAATTGTATTCATATATGTAGATGATTTAATATTTACTGGTGATTTTGGCATAAAGTATCTTAGAACAACCATGGAAAGTGAATTTGAAATGATTGATTTGGGGCTTATGAATTATTTTATGGGCATTGAAGTCCAACAATTTGAAAGTGGTATATTTATATCACAATCTGAGAATGCAAATGCAATTTTGAAAATATTTAATATGGATAATATTTACAAGGCAGCCCCAACACTAGTGATAACAATATTAAAATTGAGCAAGTATGATGATGGATCAAATGTAGATCCTACGATATTTAAAAGGCTGGTTGGAAGCCTTATGTATCTTAGTGTGACAAGTCTAGGAATAATGTATGGAGTAAGTTTGGTCTCAAGGTTTATGGAGTCACCAAAAGACTCTCACCAGCAAGAAGGTGAGAGAATTCTGAGGTATGTAAGTGGCACAAAGGACCTTGGCATTATGTATTCAAACTTAGAAAAGTTTAAACTCATTGGATACACTAACAACGATAATGGAGGAAGCATGGCTGACAGGAAAATCACAGCTGGGTACACATTTCATTTTTGTAGAAGTGTTGTGTCATGGGCCTCAAAGAAACAAACCATTGTGACTTTGTCTTCAGTAGAAGAGGAGTATGTCGCAACTGCAAGTGTTGCATGCCAAGATGTTTAGATGTGGAGAATGTTAAGAGCTCTATTGCATAAACAACAAGAACCAACAACTATTTACTGTGACAAAAATTCAGTCATTGCACTTCCAAAGAACCATGTGTTCCACAAGAGAACCAAGCACATCGACGCAAGGTATCATTTCATAAGAAAATGGGTGAATAACAAAGAAATTTGCTTAGAATTTTGAAGGTATGAAGATTAGCTTGTGGGTGTCTTTACAAAACCATTGGAAAGGGACATGTTATAGTATCTGTGAAGTTATTTAGGAGTAAGAAGTTCTTCTCAGTAAATTATGTAATGCACAGAGCAAGTTCCAACTCTGAAACATTTTGTAAAATTTTGTTTTTAATGACCTCCATCTGCTTATAATTAAGGGTGAGTGTTGGAAATATTGATTACAAGCATATCTGCGTCAAATCTCAGTCGACTCAGTTAGAGTAGAAAGAACATTTTTTTCAATCGGTTAGTCTTTAAAGTTATGGAGTTTACGCCTCACTGTATTTAAGCAGCCAAATAGTATTTCAGAAGTCAATTTCTTAGGTAGAAATTAATGATAGTTTTTAATGTTAGTTGGTAGCTTCCGAGAGAAGCTAAATTTAGTCTTCGTATATGTAGAAGAAAAATGAATGAAAAACATATGAGAGTCTCTAGGAGAAGAAAAGAGTAAGAGAAAGAAAGGAGAAGAAGAAAAACTATCAAAAGAGTTTCAGAGCTCAAGCTCGTGGTTTTGGAATGTGTTGAGAGCTCAAGATCTGTAAAAGGTGAAACATCTAAGTAAACTTCCAAGTATGTAAATGCGGTCGTATTTCTCTTGATATGTCATGATAATATATAACCTATATATTTATGGTTGAATACATGTTTAATATATGTCGAACATCTTCTCCAGAATTACTTGTGTGAATGTTGTTTACATTTATCGTCTGTAAAATAAATCAAGAATCCACAAATATTTCATAGAGTAAAAGTTTAGTTTTAACCACATAATACTCGACACAAGTCTTCTTAAATATTTGTTAACGGGAAATCTCGGTCAATGCGCACAAAGACTGTTTCCCTAATCTGAATGGTTCATATATAGAACAAAACATACTACAATGCAAAGAAACATTCCCTATAAATATAGATCACTTGAATTAAACTGCTCTCAAAACTTTCAACAGGAAGATATGTCGGTCTGAACTTGTTGTGTTCGAGCTATGTTGTGAATGGACCTGCAATAGACACAAAAGAACAAATACCACATGAGAGTAACAAGATAATCTATATTTCTATGTTGATGACCAAGGAGAAAAACAATAAACAGATCATTACAATGGAATAGACAATTTTTATGGGAAAGAAAGCAATGCTTGTATTAATAATAATAAAGGGAGAGATCACAAGCAAGCCTGGATGTTGGGAGATTCTACCGATGGAACTTCGCCTCAAGATTCACCTTTCCTCTAATGACTCCAACAAAGTCTGGGATTATTTGGACAGAGTCTTAATGCTTCAACACAATCTTCCTCCCCTTTCCTATAAGGGGTGAGCCAATATTTAAAGGCTATAATGGATATAATGGGTTGAGGATTCAAAGGAGAAGGTTGAGGGATCATCCCAAGGATAAGGGAATTCAATTTCCACCTGTTCATATTATTAGGGATGAGATTCTGCGAATTTCCTTTCGAGAAACTTCTCTAAACTTCTTCTTTTTTTCTTTTTTAGGATGAGCATCGCTCTTTACAAAAGGGAAATAGCTGGTGTTATGGGGTAATGCCTGTTGCATGAAGGCAAAAAGTTGCAACACCGCACATTGCAAGTGATCAAGGTGTGTTGTTGAATTAGGTAACGTCTATTGTTAGATGACAAGGTGAGGTGCTGTATCAAAACATGGAAAATACAAGGGACCAATCCTCCTTCTTTTATTCCTCCACTTCGGACTCTGAGGGATTAGAGAAAACAATGGGATACCATCTCATAACATGACGATGATGAGATTCAGGTGTAACAATGATTTTGGTTATTTGATATTGTAATTTTATCATAGTATAGTTGTGTTGAGGCTTATCCCAAGTTACAGAGTTGTGAAAAGTGTTTTTCATGTTATAAGTTAATAAACAAAGAAATATCTTATTATAAAGTTTGGTTAAATGTGGACTTGTCCAAGAGGACTCATGCAGCAGTTATTGCGACTTACCATGTGGTAAAAAGGTGTCTTTCACATCGAAGTGAAAAACATACTTTATATATTAAGATAACCTTTTACTATTATAATATTGTCGAAGTGGGAGTTGGTCACAGTTGTCATAGTAAAAGCTAGTCTAAGTCAAGTGGGTGTTTGTTGAGGTAAAAGTGTGTCAGGGTGAAAGTATGTAAAAGGTTGTGTCAAAGTTAAAGTGAAAGTTGATTCATGTCGAAGTGAAGTCTGTTGCAGTCAAGTGTGAAGACTTGTTGAAGTTAAAACTTGGTCGTAGTGAATCTCGTGGTAGTAAAACCTTGTCAAAGTTATTTCGGTTTAGGTAAAATTGTCAAAGTTAACCTGTCAAAGAAAAGATGGGGTTTCCCAAAAGGTAGTGTGTCCTAATTCAAAAGAAAATAAAATTAATATATTTATAACACAATAACTCAAGTTAATTATCGCATTTGTTGCTCCCTGTATTTGGTTAGGAGTGGTTGTCCAGTATTCTAGTTTTACATAGTTAGGATTATCGATTTCTGGGTTTGGTGCATATGGAGTGTTTTGTGAAACCATGGATTCCAATTTAGTGGATGTGCATGATATAAATTCCTTTGTTGGTGGGTTATCATTCAATAATTTCAAATGGAACTGCAGAAGGTGCTTTGGATATGAAGTCTGGAGTTTGGCTACAGAGTTTATAAGGAAAATAAAAAATTATTTCTAGTCGTAGCTAAATTGGGTAATATAGGTTGAGACATGAAATAAAAAATATGGTTTGAAGATTCTTACAAAATCTTGGTCAACGGTGACCTGGTTTATCCTGGAAATGAATATTTTGTCTTACTATTTCATCTTTTTTTTTATGAATATTGTGAGCACTGTTAATAAGCATTAATTGCATAAATATCTATGTTGCACGGGAACGGTTCCGAGGTTTTCAAAAAATTGTTTCAAAAGTTCCTGTATTCCTGGGAACTTGGGAACCGAAACGAAATGTTCTGAAATCACCCAAAATGGTTTCTAGAACAATAGAATGATTAAGGAATGTTTACCCCAAAAAATGGGAACTTTGGAACTTAGAAAACGACGTTTTGTTTTTAGGTAATGCCCACTAGTTTCCTACAGTGATTGGAATGGCCAACAACTCCTTGTGGAAGGGGAACGGACACACGTTCCCAACTAGAATCCCCCCCCCCAAAAAAAAAAAAAATTGGCGGAAAAATCTCCCGTAAATTCTTGCATTTTGGAAACTCCCACAAAATGGTTTAAGTTTTAACCCTAATTTCTTGTTATAAATACATTGCAAAGAGGTTTGATAAACACGAATCGTGAGTCTGGTCACTGTGTCGAGACTCGAGTACTCACTGAGCAATAAGCATTTACGGTTTGAGTAATCGTTGAGACAATAAGATTTGAGGAGCCGAGCGTAGAGATCTCTGGATTCTAGAGTAATCATTGATATTGTGAGATTTTAATAGCTGAGCAGTGAGATTTTAATCACAGAGAGCTCTAGACAGATGGAAGTGAGCTCTAGAGTTTGTTCATATTTGAGGAGCCGAGCGTAGAGACTTGGAGATTTTCTCAGTTTTGAGGTCTGGTCCGTCTGGACTCTATAGTGACTCGTGTGCAAACGTTGGAGCGTGGAGAGTTTTGTGATCTAAAGCGACCCGTGAGCCGGCGTTGGAGAAACTCAGTTGATCAGGACCACGGGTATATTGATATTCTAACTCTGTCATGTGTTTTTCAGTTTTTCTGTCATTTTCAGTTTTCAACTTTAAGAACTTTTGATTCTTGAAGCTTTCAAGTTTCTCTGAAATTCGTAATATTTGTTTTTGTCTGCATTTGCTCGCATCCATCAAGTTTTTAGTATTTACTATTTAGTTTTCTGAATTTTTTTTTGCCTTCTACGTTTTTCCATTTCATGCTGCCTGCATTTTATTTTTTATTTTTTATTTTTTAATAAATTGTTAATTTTAATTTTTATTTATATTTAAATTTTAACCTTAATTTATTCATGGCAATTTGTCATTTAAATTTTATTATTTAATGTTTACCTTAATAGATTTTAGATTTTAACCTTAATAGATTTTAGATACTAAAATTTAAATGTTCACAATAGATTTTCATTTTAACCTTAATTTATTTATTCAACATTGCAATTTGCCATTTAAATTTTATTATTTAATATTTACCTTAATATATTTCAGATTTTATTTTTAACCTTAATAGATTTTAGATACTTAAATGTAAATGTTCACAATAGATTTTCAATCATTTATGATTTTCTATACTATTATACTTAGTACTTAAGATTGTATTTTTTTTTAATTTATAATTTATTAATTTTATATGATGATTATAAATTAAATTTACTTCTGGCGCGGAGTATGGCTCGGAGTATATGTGATCACACTAGGACAAACAATAGAATACATTTATTAAATATTTAAAATTGCAGAATGAATATTTTATTTTATATTGTCATTTAGATTTTTTTTTGGAGTTTGATAGAAGCACACGCGCGGAGTATATGTGATCACACTAGGACAAACAATAGAATACATTTATTAAATATTTAAAATTGCAGAATGAATATTTTATTTTATAGTGTCATTTAGTTTTTTTTTGGAGTGTGATAGAAGCACATAAATATTAAATATAAGAATAAGGTTTTGATTTTACTTTTTACTTTTATGATATAAAGTTTAAAGTTTTAAAATTTACTTCAATCCAACCTACATAAAATTTAAAGTTTAAAGTTTTACTCATTAATTCAACCCACATAATAATTTACTTCAATCAGCATTTTCAATCAACATAATAATTTTCTTTGTAGACTTCAATTTAATTTACTAACACAATTTCATAATTTTTTATTTACAACTTGTTCAATTATGTTCTTAGAAGCACACAAATATAAGAACATTGAACAAGGTTCTGGTTTTTACTTTTAAAATTTAAAGTTTAAAGTTTTACTAATTCATTCAACCCACATAATAATTTACTTCAATCAGCATTTTCAATCAACATAATAATTTGCTTTGTAGACTTCAATTTAATTTACTAACGCAATTTCATAATTTTTTATTTACAACTTGTTCAATTATGTTCTTAAAATGAAAAATATTGGTTACACATCTAATGCAATTTAATTTACAAATTTACTCAATAATTATAATTTATAACATATATGATGTTTCATGTTTGTAGTTACTTGATTATGTGTTAAATTTTAAATATGTACATTTCAATTTGTCAAACATCAATATATTAAAGTTTTAAATTTGTTATGTTATGCATTAATCAGGGAAGTAATGGAGAGTGAAAAACCCAAGAAACCCTTGTTAAAGTTTGTAAACAAGATTACTAAAAACAAGAAAAAGAATAGTGGGGGTTGTGAAGAATGGATGTGCACATTATGCAACCATGTGTTTCAAGGAAGCTACACTCGAGTGTCGCATCATCTTCTATCTATGCCAAGGGATGGGGTTAAGGGTTGTTCATGTGGGCTTGATAAAAGGATGGAGATGACAAAGCTTCATATGGTTGCCACAGGTGTTAGTGAGGAAAATTTGGATAGTGGTCGTCCTTTTAAGGTACCTAGGCTTACACCATCCTCCACTGAAATGCAAGGTTCAATGAATCAAAGTTAAATAAACCAACTCAAGTCCGGGGGGGTTCTACTTCTAAGAGGAATAAGAGGTCTCCTAGTGTTACAGCTGAACAAATTCGTAAAATCTATAATGTTGTGCATATGGATGGGGTTGATGATGTTATAGCTGATTTTTTTTATGGCAAATGGAATTTCATTTAATGCTACTCATTCACCATATTACAAATAAATGGTGAAAAAAATCATCATTGCTTGGGAAAATTACACACCCCCGAGTTACAACAAAATGAGGACACATTACTAGATAAGGGGGTTACAAGAATGCAAGAACTTATGGGAAACCTCAAACAATATTGGATTCTTTTAGGGTGTTCAATAGTCATGGATGGTTGGACAGACATTCAACAAAGGCCATTGTTGAATATTATTGTCACATCTCTAGCAGGGCCCTACTTTTTGAGAGCAATTGATTGTAGTGGAAAATTGAAAGATGCTACCTTTACGTTTGAAATTTTGAAGGATGCAATTGAAGAGGTTGGTCCCTCGAATGTAGTACATGTAATCATAGATGCAACACATGTTTGTAGAGAAGCGATATTGATGATCCAAAGTCGATATAAGCATATATTTTGGACTCCTTGTTGTGTTCATGCTCTTAATAATGTCCTCAAAGACATTGGAAAAATATATTGGATTTCAAAACTCATATTATATGCGAGAGAGGCACAAATGTTCATTTGCAACCACCATGCCTCTTTAGCAATCTACGGGATGAAATCAAGGAAACATTTTTTGAAACCCGTAGAAACAAGATATACTTCATTATTCTAAAACGTATGGTTGAGGCGTATGCATCCTTACAAGTGACTGTTGTTGCTCAAGAGTGGAATGCATGGTTCGAGTCTAAATCAGCTCAAGCAAGGAAGATAAGAGATATGCTTCTTAATGAAGATTGGTGGGCTGAGGTTAGATATGTTGCTTCTTTCACATCCCCAATTGTGGAGTTGATTAGGTATGCAGATTCTGATTCTCCTAGTCTTGGAGAAATATATGAATGTATGGATTGCATGGTGGGAAAGGTAAGACACATAATTCGTCAAAGAAATCCATCTTTGGATTTTTTCCAGGAAATACATAAGATAATAGACAAGAGATGGATCAAGCTCAATACCTCTCTTCGCATGGTTGCATATGCCCTTAATCCAAAGTGGTATATGGAGAGACCAAATAGAGTTCTACCCATTGATGATGAAGAGGTAAAAGATGGGTTTCTTGATGCCATAAGCAAGATGTACATCCCTGATGAAGCAAATGTTATGCGTGAACAATTTATTGATTTTGGTACTTTAAATCCCCTTGCATTCACTCAAGATGCCAAGAGGGACGTCAAGATTTATGCACAAAAGAATCCCATTGTATGGTGGAGAGTGTATGGGGGGGGGGGTTTAAAAGCTTCGATATCTTGCCTCACATTTGCTATCTCAAGTTGCTAGTTCCTTAGCAGATAAAAGGAATTGGTCCACTTATAGTTGCATCCACTATGTTAACAGGAATAGGCTTACCTCTAAGAGAGCAGAGAAACTGGTTTATGTGCATAGTAGTCTTCGACTTTTTTCAACGAAGCTACTCGATTATTTAGCCAGTCCTGCGGCATGGTGGGATGTGGATGTTGAAGATGCTGCCCAGATTGATGAAGATGAGGATAATCCTTCACCAAGTGCAGGCTTAGTTGGAATACCCTTAGATGGGATTGCATCTAATCTTGGTGATGATAATGATGATGATGATGGTGACAGTGGAGGTGTGGAGCCTAGTGAGGCTCAAGCATATATGGATACCCTTGTTGCTGAAGATCGCACTTTATGATCACGGGTGTGTGCAAGAAGTTGAGGGACATTTTAGATGCAATCTTACTTTTTAGGGACAGGCTCACGTTACATAGAAAAAGAACGCGCTTCTCTTCCATAGCACTTGGAATAGTAAATCCGAGCCTGACATGTCAGCAGACATGTAGGCCAGGTAACAATAACGCACACGCGTTATAGAGTTACAAAACGCGCGCGCCTGACATGTCAGCAGACATGTAGGCTAGGTAACAATAACGCACACACGTTATAGAGTTACAAAATGCGCGCGCGTTTTGTAACTCTATAACGCGTGTGCGTTTTGTAAATCTAAAAACAAATAAAAAAACACACAGTCCCGACTCGAGAGTCGTTTTCACCAAACAGGATCGCGATTACAACGGCATGCATGTGCCCTAGGAGCTTGGAAGAGTGCCCATTCCTCGATTTGAAGACAAATCCTCCAGTGAATCGTCATATTAACAGGTAATTCATTCACCCATAGCTTTTTT
>LPNX010948174.1:118809-152252 GCA_001517045.1 Pseudotsuga menziesii
CACCTTCATTGTTATTTTGGGCATTTTTGGATTGTGTATTACTTTTGTCATTTTGCCAACTTTTGGACTATGTAGTTCTTTGGGAATTTTTCCAAGCTGTTGACTATGTATTGCCTTGGGCATTTTGATTTTAGTATTTTGCTAATATAAATATCAATGTGATGTGGATGATTTCATTTTGTATTTTTTAAATTTAAAAATTGTCTCTTCATTATTCAATCATTTAAAATTTAAAAGTACATATATAACACTATAATCATTAATGTAAGGATTAGTTTTAGTAAAATTCAATTGGAATTACAAATCAATGCTTATATGATATATCATATATATGAACATTGCATATCATTGTATGTAAGAATTAGTTTTAGAATTTTAGTCTTTTTAAATATTTTATTTTTATATTTTTTAATTTTTAATATATTTTATTGTCGTTCCTAATCTGTCTTTTCCTGTAAATTTGGCAGAAAATTCTAGCAGTATCCTAAACTTGTTCCAACGTTCCCACAGTTACCACCTTCCGAAAACTTGTGTAACATAGATAAATATATATTGCATTGTTTGAGTATAACCATAAATTGATAAACCCATTTTGTTATAAGATGTCTAAATTTGTTAGAGGCAGATTCCGATGTATATAGACATTTATCCATTTGATATTAAACATTTAGGAATCGGAGGCATTACATAAGCAAATTTCATTTAAAATATAAAAATAGTACGGTTCTGATCTAGATCAATTAACATATCCAATGATGCCCACAATGAGGAAATGTTTTAAAATTGTGAATTAATTTAACCTATGTATAGTTTAAAGGAGAAAAGGTTGGATGACCTGGACGATGGTGGTTCATCTCGCCTCCCTTGAGATTTCGCAAAATTTTGTGGCCAAAATCTAGATGTGTACATTAAATTGGGATCTTCATCTTCACATGATTCTGACTGTGATTTTTGTTGCGTATTATTTGCATAATAAATTATGGTTGTCAATGAAATTGCTATTTAGATTCTTAAAAAACAACAAAGGTGAAGGATTTTCACAAAAAATTATGTAAACGGGAAGCTCCATGGGCAAGAATTGAAAGCTCCATTGGTAAGAGTTTAGTACTTGGGTTCCATGTAAATACAACATATCAATTGGCCAGATTTACAGTCTTTGAATACTATCCCATAAATAAAACATATTAGTTGGTGAGATTTGCAGTTATTTAATACAATTCTATCAAAAGATCTCGTATACAATCCCAGACGCATAAATAAGAAATACTTAGGAAAGCGGTAGTTACCAGAATAAGCAAAAAATTGTAGGGTTTTAATGGAATATGACATCTCACAGCTCGGTTGAATCAATCAGAGTCTGTAGAAGTACACTTTTGTCAACCTGTCATTTAGTGAGCCTATCAACTTATGGAGTTAACATTCACCATATTTAAATATCTGAATAGTATTTCTGAAGTCAATTTTTTAGGTACAAATTAATTAAAGTCTTTAATGGTAGTCAGTAGCTTCCAAGAGAAGTAGAATTATAGTCTTCGTATAAATTGTTGAAGAAGAATGAAAAACAGTGCTTTGAGAGATGAACATAGAAAAGAAGAAAAAATATGAGAAGTGGTCAAGACCTCAAGCTTGTTGTCTTAAAATGTATTGAGAGCCCAAGCTCTGTAAATGGTGAAAAATCCAAGTGAATCTCCAAATATATGGATGCGGCCATTGTTTTCTTATTTTGTCGATAATATATAATCCTATAATTTTTATGTGTTAACTCTCAAGGATGTTGCATATTGCATGTCGCAAATATTCTCCAGTGAATGTTGTTAACATTTACCATTTGTAAAAGAAATAAAAAATCTCTCATACTTCATTGTGTAAAAGTTCTAACCATAGAGAAAATTTGAAATAAATCTTATTTAATATTTTGTTATTTGATAATAGTCGGCTTGTCATAGTATAATGCTTGGTTAAAAGTGAACATCTAAAAGTGGAATTAGTTGAAGTGATCTCAACCGACAGTGTGGTAAGAATGTCTCTTTCACATAGAAGTGAATGTTATACTAATATAACATTTTTATATTGTAAAGTTATTTTAGTGAGAATTGGTTGGAGCCAAAATCCCATCCAAGTAAAAAGTTGTTGGAGTAATAGAATGTAAAATGTCGAGTTTAAAGTTATTTTAGTGAGAATTGGTTGGAGCCAAAATGCCGTCCAAGTAAAAAGTTGTTGGAGTAATAGAATGTAAAATGTCGAGTTTAAAGTTATTTTAGTGAGAATTGGTTGGAGCCAAAATCCTGTCCAAGTAAAAAGTTGTTGGAGTAATAGAATGTAAAATGTCGAGGTAAACTCGTAGTAAAAGTCGTCGAGTTCATTTGATCTAGTTAAAGTTGTAGAGATAAACACTTGTTGAAGTAGAAGTCATCGATTTAATTTAGTTGAGGTAAAACTTGTCCATTCGAAGTAAAAAATTGTTTAGTTAATTTAGTCGAAGTAAATTTGGTCAAAGTAGAAATTGGTTGAAGGTAAATTTGTCGAAGTTAATATGTCGAACATTATTTGGTTGAAGTAGATTTGTCAAGGTAAACTTGTAGGAGTAAAAGGAGTAGAGAAGTAAGAAAAAGAAAATCAAAATTTTAAATTGCATAGTTATTTACTTTCGCAGTTTTTCCTAGATTCCACTTTTGGTGCACAAATGTCAAGTCTACAAACACTAATATTTTCAGGAAAAGATTCTGAATATTGGTCTCTAACAATGGAGGCTTTGTTCAGAGGTCAAGATGTATGGGAGATAGTCCAAATGGTTATGCAGAACCAACAGATCAAGGAGCATATAATAATCTCACACAAGCTAAGAAGGATGTCTTGAGGGAACATAGGAAGAAAGATGGAAAGGATCTGTTCTATATACATCAAGCAATGCATGAAAGCATGCTCCGGAGAGTAGCATCAACAAAGACCTCCAAGGAGGAATGGGACACATTGTAAACTACCTATCAACTTTTGATCAAGGTAAAGACTACTAAATTGTATATTCTTAGAAGATATTTTGAATTTCTATCAATGAAAGATACAGAGTCGTTGGAACCATTTTACACTTGAGTTATTGGTCTAATTAATCAATTGAAATACCATGGAGAAAATATAGAATACAAAAGGGTTGCTGAAAAAGTGCTTATAAGTCTTCCCCCAAAATTTGAATCACTAGTTGTGACCTTGGAAGAAAACAAAGATACGTCCCAATATACCATTGATGATTTGCAAACATCACTTATCAATCATGAACATAGAATCAGTAAATCAAACACATCATTAGAAGGTGCATTTGTAACACATTCATCTATAGGTCATGGAAGAGGTAGGTGGAGATCTAATTCTAGAGGCAGAGGAAGAAGTTTTCCATAGGAGGATGTAGTAGAAATCCTGTAAATGTCATTTCTAGAGGTCAAAATCAAAACCCTAGTCAGCCAAGTCGTCATAGGTTTATAAATAATAAAAAATTCAATGCCATTATTGTAATAAATTTGGACATTTTCCATACGAATGTAGGAAGAGGCAGTATGACTAGAGTAAGCAAGGTCAATACCAGTCAAGCAACATCATCACTTCGACGAGTTCAATGTTTTTGGCATGTGCATCCCCAAATATGAATGCAAGGTTGTCCAAGAAAGTCCATGTGAGATATGGTAATTTTATTTAGGATGCAGCAATCATATGACTGGTAATTCTAATTTGTTTTCTAGTCTAAACAAATCACTTGAAACTGATGTCACGCCTGGAAACAACATCTAAGCCACTATTTTAGGCAAAGGTACTATCATTTTTCTAACCAAATAGGGGGAGAAAAAGACTATTCCTGATACTTATTATGTCGAAGGATTAAAACATAATTTGATGAGCATTGGACAATTGTTACAGAAAAGTTATAGAGTCTATATGGAGGACAACCATTGTGTGATTAAATACATATGTCCAAGCAATCAGTTGATATCAAAAGTACCAATGAAAACAATCGCTTGTTAGGATTAATTAAACCTCCCTTTACCCACATAATCTATTTGTTCCTTTTTCCTAGCTTAAGAGGTCATTATCACTTTAATAGAGTAAGGGGGTACATGCCCAAAAGCCATGTACGATTTTGAGTTTTGGTTCCAACATGAGTTTTGGTGCCATTAGTTCCATTGGTTCCAATCCCTACATTTTAGGAACCCTCTCTGAGTGCCATCGGAAGCCACCTTTCGTTGCTTGTGGTAGGTAGTCAGTCATGCTCAGTTATGCTCTGCTTGCCACTAGATAGTTCACTACTAGTCACTCTAGCACCAGTTTTACATAATTCAAGGGAGTGTGGCAACTTTTTCTCACCTACCTCGTCAGTCAACTAATTGTGAATTGAATTAGTTATTCGGAGTTAAACTAGTGAGCTCCAGCTGTGATTCTTTTCACACTGAGTTAGCACATCAGTCAGTTTGAGTTGGTGAATTCGAATTTTATCCACAATATTTGAATTATCCTTATTGTATGACTATTGTATCACTGACATGTTAATAAATATTGATGTAATGATATTATGTCCAATACTTTTTCAATTTGTGTGAAATTTATGTCATGAATCCACTGTTCAGTTTACATTGATTTGTCAATTCCACTGCACCCTTCTTTTCAGATTGCTTTCATTCAAGCTTGTAGATCTATGGTTCATGAAATTTAACATTGCTTGTTTCCCTTGACAATAAGGCCAGACATGAAAGGAAAGACAAATTCAGGAGCTTCATTTAAGGAAGAAAGCAAAGAAGCAGACAAGCATTTTGACAAAAAAGAAAAAGACAATGTAGAAATACAAGCAACATGTAGATAAGACGTTCAAGATGAATCCTGGCTATGGCATTTCATATTTGGAAATCTGAATTTTGTTGTGATAAAGCTACTTCACATGAAGAATATGGTGAAAATATTTCCATTGATTGAAATACTAGAGAGATTTTGTGAAGGATGCATTTTTGCAAGCAACATAGAGAAACGATTCCAGTTAGAAATTCATATAGAGAATGCAAACCACTTGAAATTGTGCACTCTAATATTTGTGGTTCAATTCAAACACCATCCATAGGAGGCTACAATTAAATTTCTCACTTTTATTGATGACTTCACAAGAAAAACATGGGTATACTTTCTGAAACACAAGTATGATGCATTTGGATATTTTTAGCAGTTCAAGGAACTTGTGGAGAACCAAAGTGGATATAGTATCAAGATCTTGAGTGTCAGTGAGTGTCACAATCCCAAAATACACACACACACATTTTAAAATGTGTCTATATTACTCTTAGTCATTATTTCTTTTAAAACAATACTTGGTTAAAATTCTTATTTACCTTGTTTTCATGTTGGCAGAACTTGTCATCAATCTTGGTGTTAATGATCAACTATGATAAACTATTTGAATTACATCACGGCTTCTTAGAAATGTGATTTAATATTGCCATCTATGTTATTTTTACCTTTTAAGGTTAAGACCCCAAGGTTTGTACCTTTGTCCTAATCCTTGGTAATACTTTTGAAACAAGTATTATGTTTCTAGTTCCAAAAATGCTAAGATTTAAGTTTAAAGATTTAACCACATTGAACAAGGTATTAGTGTCTCTTGAATCGATATTCTTTAACGCTGTAAAACTATACCATTCATGCGATGGTAATACCAAGGCATAACCTATGTTGGAAAACATGAGGCGATGTAGGTATCTTTCCAACGTAGTTACAAGGTTCGAAATGTTAAAAATGGCATGGTTGACAGCTCACAAGGTTTAAATGGAGGTTTATATTAGTTTTAGCTATACAGCCCATGGCTTGCAATTTGACAGTACATCTCGGGTAGCTTTTAATGCTATGGCAGAGTCTTAATTTATCTTTGTAAAAAGAAATGCAATCTAGACCCTACACCTGTAGGCTGTAACTTAATTGTGCTCCACAGCGTTGGATGTGATTTTATGGGTTTTATGAAAAGATTGGAAAGTGCACTCATTTATGTTGTGGTGAAATTTGATCCTTTGGTCGTTGTGTTGGTTATTGTTTTTTAGACCTCCTCGTTGAGGTTTATTCTTTGTTAAGGTTTAAGAGTCTTCCTGGTGTGGATGCCAATTTGCTTCTCTGGTTTATGTAGCATACACTAATGTCGAAACCTTTGCTAATAAAACACAGTTTGGTTTGATTGCATTCCTGAACAGCCATAGGATACCTCAGCTTTCGTTGCAGTTCTGGATTTTGGTTTTGTTTTGGTCTAAGGTATTCCTCCCGACGTATAATACATTTTCAAAACTGTAAGTATGACTTTTAATTCTTTTTCCAGGGTTTAAGGTTTTAATACTTTTATTTTCTAGTTATGGAATTCAACAAGTAAGTCTCTGCTTTGCAGGGTTATCACAAGGTTTGCTAGCTGCAAAAAAACTAGCAACTCCTCGGCTTAAGTTGGGTTTTGGACTTCAAATCCATTTTATAAACGTTGGCCATAATTTTGGGTCACGGAAGAGTGAATGGATTTATGATCCCTTTTGTGCATTCATTTTCCCTGTTTCAAGGTAATTTAAAAACCTAGACTTTCATTTTCGATCAATTCCTTTTACTCGGTTCCTAGATCCAATGGTAACATTAAATCCTTTGTGTACATGGATACACACTAGCATGATATGTCTATAGTGGTGAGAGCCTTTCCGCATAATAAGGTATGCACAACCATTATTGTAATTGCCGGTTGGCAGAGGTCTGTGGTTTTTTCCATAGTTTGTGTTTCGAAAAGGGATTCTTGACCTCTGTTTTCTTAAGATAAGTTTACATCATTTAGAATAGTTGGATCTTGTATTTGGTTTGCAACTTGATATCAGTCTTGTTTTATGGATTTGTATGACTTGTTAATCAAATGAAATTGGATTCTTTATGGAGTTTATAATTGTATTTGAAAGTTTCCTTAACCTCTCCATTCAACATTAAGGATTTATGGACTGTTCAATTTATTAATTAAACTAGGCTTTAAGAAAGTTCCCCTTATGGCATGATTACGGTTCATAGTTACATTATAATATTTTCTTATTATGAAGCCTATCTACTTTGTTTGTGTTAATGGAAATACTTAGCCAATGTGGACAAAGGTTGTTTCCCTGGATTTAATGACTCAAATCTAGAACAAAACACCTACAGAATAAAGAATTTTTCCTAGAATTAACTAAACTACATGAATTGACTACTCTCTTACCTTTTTGATGGGTTGTAAAGGTCTAAACCTTGATTTGCTTAAGCTATGAGGATATTTTGCAATAGACACAAAGGAAACAAACCAAGTGAGAGTAACAAAATAATCTATAATCATATGTAAATGACCAAGGAGATAAACAATAAACAAAACATAAGAATAAGATATGCAATGTTTATGGGAAAGAAACTATATTTGCATTAAAAAATAAAGAAGGAGAGAACACAACCAATCCTTTGTGTTGGGAACTCTTCTCAATGGGGTCTTGCCTCAAAGCTTCAACTTTCCTCCTAATCACTCAAGAAAGTCTGAGAGAATTTAGACAGAGTTTAGTTGCTATCACACAATCTTCCTCCCTTTTCCCATGAGGGGTGATCCACTATTTAAAGGCTTCAAAGGATAGAGTATCTTGAGGATTCCATGGAAGAGGTGGAGGGATCATCCCTAGGATAGGGGATCTCGATTTCCACGTGTCCTAATTCATAGGGATGAGGATCCATGAAGCTCATCTTTGAGAAGCCTCTTGAAGCCTCTCTTTTTTTCCTTCATAAGTCGAGCACCACACTTTTTATGAGGAAGACATGCGGTGCTAGGGGAGCACCGCCTTTTGCAAACAGGTAGTAGGCAGTGGCACCGCTCCTTGCAAATGGTCAAAGGGAGTTGTTGAGATGGGTACCATTGGTTGCACAAGGGAAAACTGCGGTGATGGATTAGAGTAAGGAATTACTATTTCACTCTCATTTTTAACTTCGGTCTTTAAGGAATTTTAGGCAAACAATGAGATACCTATCTCATAACATGTTGGTGACGAGAATTAGGTGTAACAGTTTTCTATCTCTATTCATTTCTAAAAGAAAAATATAATGTCTTATCAATTACATATCATAAACGAATTATAACATATTGTTTATGGTTTTCTTACACTGATATTGAATTTTTGTATGAAAATATACTTGCCATTTCTATTATTTATGTGCATAGATAAATAGAAAATAGAAACAAGGATTTATATTGTATTTGATCGATAATTCCTATATATAGACTGTATTAAGAAAAACTAGCATAATAATCATTTCAGAAATGTAATTAGAAATCTAACATAACAGGATTAATAAGATAGAATATGTCACCATTGATGGGAAAACAAAATTGAAGTTGTCGATCTTCCCAACCAAACTCCTAGAGCAGCCAAATCACTTGATCTGGAACACTCGAGCCTGTTTGTTGAACCACAAGGACAAAGAATGATCAATGCTCACTCTCTCTGTGAATAAGCTAGATCATTTCCCCTCCATCACAAGCCTCCTATTTATTCAATGGGATCAATACTTTATAGTATTTTTCCTAGGACTTTGGTCATTTATGAGCCACCTGCTCATTATTGCTCCACAATGAGTCTCGACTTAATTTTAGGGTAGATTCCTCATGCATCACTTGAGCTTTCACTTAGCAATTTTTTTCATTTGTCATTCCTCCTTGTGGGTTAAGAAACACCCTTTAACGACTACTCCAGTTCTGATTTCTCTCAATTATTAAATAATAATATTTCTATTACATTTATTTTGACCTCACTGGGTCAAAACATCAAAAATAATAATTTAAAGTCTTTAACAATTATTAAATAATCAATGTGTTGCATTGAGGACCGACAGAGGCAGTGAATATGCCTCAAATGAATTCCTAAATTTCTGTAAAACCCATGGCATATACAAGAAATTCACAGCACGGTATACACCTCAACAAAATGGTGTCGCGGAGAGAAAGAATGGAACCATTATTGAGATGGCACGCAACATGATGGAAGCCAAGCATTTGTCAAATGAATATTGGACTGAGGTAGTGGAAACTGTTGTATATATCATGAACCAATGTCCGATAGAGAGTATGAAGAACAAATTCCCTCCAGAAGCTTCAACGGGTATGAAACATATTGTTTCTCATTAAAACGTTTTTTGTTGTGTCGCGTATGCTCATGTTCTAGATGAGATGAGAAGGAAATTAGACAATAAAGGACATAGATGTATTTTTTGGTTATTCTGAAGACACGAAAGCATACAAATTATATGACTCTGTCAGAAGAAAAGTAATTATCGGTCGAGATGTTCAATTTGTCGAGAATGAAGCATATGATGGAACCATCGAGAATAATGTCAAGATTGTGTTGACGGTCGAACATGATGATATGGTCGAGGAAGTGGTTCAAATACCACATGCAAGATAAATGTCGGAGCCCCGACTACTCCCAGGACAACCAAACATGTTTCAACACAAGTTGGAGATGAAGCTACACCGACAAGCAAACCAAGAGCTCAACAAACTTTGTCGACATCAACATTGACAAGTTCAAGGAGGTCGACATCAACAAGTCCAATAAAAACAAGAAGTCTGCGTGATATATATGAGGTTGGTCCACCAAATTCATTTTCAGGTTTTGCATTATTTTCTCAAATAGATGATCCTCTAACATTTGAGGAAGTTGTTGACAATGAAGTATGGGCACAAGCCATGGATGAAGAAATAGAATGCATTGAGAAAAAATGAACATGACAGCTAGTATATGTACCAAAAGATGAGGATGTAATCAGTGTCAAATGGATTTATAAGACCAAGAAAGATGTTGATGGGAATGTGCAGAAGCATAAGGAAAGATTGGTTGCAAGAGGGTTCACACAGCATCCCGGTATAAACTTTAATGAAAATTTTGCACCTGTCACACGAATGGACACAATTAGAATAGTTTTGGCAATTAGTGCACAAAACAAATGACCTATTTATCAAATGGATGTTAAGTGTGCATTTTTAAATGGCTATCTGGAGGAATAAGTATATGTGCGACAACCATAAGGATATGAAGTTCTAAGACAAGAGAACAAAGTATACAAGCTGAAAAAGACACTCTATGTTTTGAAGCAAGCTCCTAGAGCTTGGTAAGTAGAATTGATTCCTACCTCACCCAAAATGGATTTCACTGAAGTGAAAGTGAACTGATGCTATACACCAAAGTTCATTGTGTAAAAGTTGTAACTGTAGAGTAACTTCGACATGAATCTTATTAATTTTATTATTTGATAATAGTCTCGTTGTCATAGTATAATACTTGGTTAAATGTGAACTTATCCAAGTGGAGTTAGTCGAAGTTATCTCGAGTGACTCTGTGGTAAAAAGGTGTCTTCCACATGGAAGTAAATGTTATACAAATATAACCTTTATATTATAAAGTTGTCGGAGTGAAAATTGGTCGGATTCAAAATCCTATCAAAGTAAAAAGTTGTGGGAGTAATAGTGTGTAAACGGTATGTCGAGGTAGACTAATCGAAGTAAAATCCGTCGAGTTAATTTAGTCAAAGTAAAAATTGGTCGAATGTAAACTTGTGGAAGTTAATCTGTGTAATATTATTCGGTTGAAGAAGACTTGCCAAGGTAAACTTGTTTGGGTAAAAGCAGTGGAGCAAATTTGGTCTGGGTAAGCCCGTCGATATAAAATCCTTAGAAGCAAGTAAAATTGTCAAAGTTTAAAAGAAGGAAAAGAAAATCAAAATTTTTCACTGCACAATTCTTTATTTCCATAGATTTTCCTTAGAAAAATGAACAAAGTATTGTATAATTTGAAAGAAATTCGCAAGGGAAAAAGTTTTCCATGATTTGGAAATGATTCAAACTTTGAATTTATTAACTAATATTATTAATATAAAAAATCTAATATTATATCAAAAACTTAACTAATGTAATATTAGAAACTAAATTTAAATTAGAAAAATCCACATACTTTTAAAATAACTAGCAAGATCCACTTGTGTAAGTAAATACAAAGTGAAAGGATCTTTACAGGCTTGTTTACTCCAGATCAATACTAAAAAAAGGTTTTGTGAAGACATGAGATATTTATAATATTAACTAATAATGAGAATGGAGAATGGGGAAAAAAAAAGAAAAGGGTTTTAAAAGAAAGCTCGCTCCATGATCTTGGACACAGAATTGGGATTGGGACTCTATGATATTTACTGTTGATTTGTATTTTTTTCAGTACTTGGTCATATGAATGTTTGACTACTTTCTAGTTTTGCATGTTGATTGGATAATTGGTAAACAATTTTCCCATGCTTATTAAAATTAATGCAAAACTCAATTAGATACACGTAATCTTCAGCTTGCTAACATGTTAGTGTTGCATGGAACCAGTTTAGACACGCTTGAATCAGGGAATTCTTTGTCCACTGACCAGTTAGACAAGGCATTTGTGAATGGAATAACCTATCGACCCGACCATTTGCACCAATCGGACGACTAGGGCTCCATTTAGGCGGCGGCGGTGCTTTGTTGGGCGTCGGATTGGTGCAAATGGTCGGGTCGATAGGTTATTCCTTTGTGAATGACGAGGTTCATTCTCTTTAATAAAATCATTAGATACTCCCTTGTCTTCATCCTCATGTTACGACGTTCAAACTTTTGATATTTCTAGTAGGCCTAGATTCTGTTGCAAGAGGCGGCCAATTCGTACCCTTCTCATAAGAGGATTCTCCTAGAAATGATACCAAAAATTTTAGATTAGGTATGGCTGTAAGTTTAGGCTAATGGTTGAGATCAAGAAATCTCTCATGTGTGTTGTAAAAGAACGTGTTGTAAAAGAACATTGAATATTTATTAGAATATATGCATTTGTAAAATAACAAGAGTCACAAGGTGGCAATGTCTCAACAAGATCTCACATGCGTGTTGTAAAAGAACATTGAAGATTTATTACAATATATGCATTTGTAAAAGAACAAGAGCCACAAGGTGGAAATGTCGGAATAAATCTCTCATGCGTGTTGTAAAAGAACATTGAAGCTTTATTACAATATATGCATTTGTAAAAGAACAAGAGCCACAAGGTGGCAATGTCTCAACAAAAAATCTCTCATGCGTGTTGTAAAAGAACATTGAAGATTTATTACAATATATGCATTTGTAAAAGAACAAGAGCCACAAGGTGGCAATGTCCCCGACATTGCCATTAGTTCTTACTATAAGACAATAATTGTAGAAAGAAAAATGTAGGAAGAGAAAAATGACAAGATGAATCATACAAATATCCCAATGCCACTAATTAAATATGAAAGACAAAAGCATTGTCCAATTCCACTTATTAAATATCAAAGACAAAAACATTGTCCAATGCCACTTCCCAAAACCATAATCTAATATGAATTTGATCAATTTCCATTTTCCATCTTCATCTTCCTCCAATCCGTAATTTTCCTTCTGCATAGCATGTCCTTCACCTTTTGCTTTCATGAAGTTGGAAGTGTCAACAGTTCTCCACAAGGCATTTGATTTCACAAGTTCTTTGAGTTTGACAAGTGGAGGTGTCTCTATGGGTCTCTTAAAAAAGAATAGGGCATGCAAACTTGGCTACTACAAGTGTTCTTGTGGTTTCCATTGTTTTCAAAATGTTTTTGAAACCTAAGAGGAAAGCATGTTTGAATGCATGAGCTTCAAATTCTTCATATTGTTCTCCTCGATTATTCTCCTATGCTGCTCAATAGAGGATGTGTGGGGAATGAGCGCACCATCCATGGATCATGATGGAAAATTGCTAGCTTCTTCACAACAATAAATATATAACCTATAAAAAATATACAAGCTATAAAAGTTGTCTAGAAAAATGGCAGTTTATAATAGTGTTGTAGATGTTATATAAATGTAAATTATTATATACTATCTAAGCATATAACTTAAGCATAATCAAAGCACAACAACAAATTTACGCACTTAATCAAAACAAGAAAATCATTATGTAACTAATTCAAGAATATACATAACCAAATCAATACACAAACACCGATATAACTCTCTATAAGGGAGGTAATCACCAAGTCGATTTGCTATACATGACCAAGCATATGCCATACAACGATTAAGTGTGGAAGTAAGAGGCATGATAAGGAGGTTAACTAGGAGGAAATATTTGATTTTCAGAGGATGGAGAGTTGTTTAACATAGATTTAACTTGCATGTCTTTCCTCCTCTATGAATTTGTGTTATTTGGTAGATTTTGCTCGTTTCTATATTTTTTTGCATGTTGTAGTATCCATTCTTTTTTCCAATCCCTATTTGTTACTTCCTTTTATAATTAATTATATAAGGTAATTAAATCGGAATTTTAAATGCACTAAAGGGTTCAAAATCAATATACTTTAATTATCGCTCCCATATTTTTTATCAATAATAATATAGCATTGGCCTTACTAGTTTGGCCCTCACTCCAAATCATTGCAGAGATAAAGAATGATAGCACAACTTTAACCTAATTCAAACCATACTTGATTTAAACATGGGCAAATGTCATCTTGATAAAACAGGTGTGTTCTATTAAACATGGGAAGGTGTCGTCTACTACTCCATAATGTTGATCGTTTCTAACACATGTATAAGATTGAAACAACAAGTAGTCTCGATCATCATGATTCTAGTTTGAATTAATTTAAAAAATATTTTATTTAAACATGGAAAGGTGTCGTTTTGGAAAAACAGTTATGTTCCATCGAACGTGAGCAGGTGTCGTCCATTGCTTCTTCATGTTGATTATTTCTAACAAGTGTATAAGACTGAAACAATAAGTAGCGTCGATCATCACAATTCGAGTTTGTTTATGTTTTTCGTTTACAGTTAGCCTTTAGAACAATTGTGGAACCACAACACACTACCATTAACATAATACTCTGAACAGTATGTGAAGCAGATAACATGCGAGGATGGCCTTCAATTTCTAGTGATGTGGGCGAGAGCTTGGTGAGATTGTTCAAGCAAAGAATGGTTGGGACCTGCGCTAAGACCTCTAGTGGCAATAAAAGGAATGTAGGCAATGATGGGCATCTTAAAGACTTAGAACAGGGTAGCTGAATTTGGAATATATTCCAGTATATTTCGGGAAAATATGGCTTCTAAAGAGTATTTTTGAAGCAATATTGAAATGATTTCTAAGAAATTAAACCAAAATACTTGATTTCTTGACCGAACCTGTTGTGGCTGCAGTAAAATTAGATTTTAAATCACTTGATAATACTTATGTGTATTACATATATTCAAAACAACTTGCAAGTAGATTTTAACAAAATATGTATGGATTTTTCTAGATACTAATACTGTTAAACTTTTATAAACTTGTATCTTTTCTATCTTAATATTAAGCATTGCAATGGTCTAGAGATTTTGTGGCTGGGAGGGGTAAGATATTGTTTTTCTTGTAAGATCATTGCTAAAAAAACAGTCGAGATGGAAGATACAACCTTTGATCAGCAACATGCAAGCTGTGTTGGAATTTCGAGAAATGATTACACAGTTGGAAACTTAGGTGAAACTGAACATCGCTCTGGATTTGGTACTACTGCAAAGTTTTCAACAACAGGAAAGTTCTTAGATTGTGGTGCATTAACGGTAAGTTTCCAAAGAACTCTATCCATTGATGCCCAAAATATTAACAGATGTAAAAATTCTGAAAATAAAGGCTACAAAACTTAAAACGCCTAAAATTACTAAAACTCCAAATTGGTAAAATGCCTAAATTACTAAAAATATTAAGTGGTTAAATGTTAATTTCCTTGAATTTGTTGAATTATCTCTAAGTACAGAGTATATGCTTGATCTTAAATTTAATATTATCTAGCATTGTTGGCTGGGTAATGCATTGGAACATACCTACTGGGTGATGTATATGAAGTAGAAATACATTGATTAGAGTAGCATATAATAACTAGACTGGATAATCCTACCATAATTGCTCCAATTTGCCAATTTTTTCCTTGTATTTTCCTTGTGCATTGTTGTTGTTGCAATGAAAAAGAGTTCTGAATTTTAGAAAGTCCTTCTAATTATTGTCTGGTGTTGATGTATTTGTAACTTCAGAATGTATTCACTTGTATATCTTATGTATTGTACCTCGATGTTTGTTTCGGGAAGTATATGTAATGTAATTGAGTCATGTCATGCCCCGATGTTCCGATCAGGAGATTCAATAATGTAAAAAAGTCATGTAAAGCCATTGAGGTTAACCCTCCATTGTAAGTCGGGGCAATAGTCCCCACAATTGAGTTAAGGTTAACCCTCCTTGTTGATTGGAGGGAAAATTCCCCACAGTTGTGGGGCACTAGGGTTATTAGACTCTCCTAGAGATGTAGACCCTGGTAAGTAATTGTTAAGTGAGGCTGACATGTTGGAGTGGAAATAAAGTGAATGAAAGAATATAAATAGAGAGTGAGCCTCTCTATTTATCACACACACACTCACTCATTGGGGCGCCTGAGTGAGAGAGGAGAATCTCTCTCAAGTGAGAGAGAGAGAGAGAGAACAACTGTGGAGATCACCTTTTCTGTCTTTGGGTTTTACTGCTGCCATTGGTTCTCATTCTATCTCTGAGGAAGTTGTGGGGTTTTCTCCTTTATGGTTTCCCCGAGGAAAATTCTTTGTGTCTCTTGTCTCTTGTTTTTATTGTTGTGCATGTTATTCTCTCAAATAAGATCCTAAGATCATGTTGCTTAAATGATAAAAATATAACATGGTATCAGAGCTAACCTGAGAAGAAGACATTGTGCAATTGCATAAGCTAGGGATTCTTAATTTTTGGTTCTCTCTCCACAATCCATTAGCAAAAGGATGCTAGGATGACTCTCCATTGAAGGGTGCATCTTTCTTTCAAAGCAAAATTTGATTCTGGGCATTTCAGTTTTTGGTGTGGTAAATTAGGGCTTTTTACAGAAGAGGAATTTTTGAGTGAGCCTGGGCTAGGATTGATCTCCCCATCAAAATCGAATTTTAGAGACCTGGTTTGAGATTTTTGGTTGGGTGAAACTCTGGGAAATTCAAACCCTAGTTTGACCCTGGGCCGAAAAAAAACCCTAAATACGAAAACTGATAAGTTTTGGTACATTTGCTATATCTCTGGATCAGAATTCTCAAAGGCCAAAACTTTCACAGGTCGAAGATCAATTCCTAATGTACACTGTGTACAATTTTTAGCCTCATATTCTCTATATTCTAGGAGATATGATTCCTCCAAGTTAGGGTTCCAGCCTCTCCCAGGATTCCTCCCCAAACAGGACACCTAGGGAGAATTGATATATCTCGAGTTACGAAGGTCCAAATTAAATTTCTAAAGATGTTCTAGAAAGGGCAAGGACTATAATTTATGTGGTCAAAATTTCATACCCCGAAGATGAAACAGTGACGTGGAATTCCATACAACTTTGTTATGTTGAACAGTCCTAAAATAGGTCACCTTGGGAAAATGCTCATAAGTCCCAATTGGGGAAACCAATTCTGATGAAACCTGTTATGTTGGAAAGAGGACAGATAAGGCTACCTCAATACAAAATTTCACACATAGAGGAGCAGTAATTTTGGAGATATTGTAGAAATAGTATCAGACATTTCTGTAGAGGAAATTGGTAAACTAGGGCTTCCTGTTCAAGGAGCTTCCCTCCACTGTTTTCAGAAAAGGAGTACATTGAATAGATCACTTTGAAGAGGTTTATCTTTTTATCCAATCAGATCTGAAAGATACCAAGTTTTGGAAATTAGGGTTTCTCTGACAAACCCTAGATCATCCAACTTCGGAACCAGGATGGACACCTCAAATCGGTAAGATCTAATCTTTTTCTATTTACAGTTGAAGTTATCATTTCAAGATGACTAATCACACCAACTTGATGAAAATATTGGTGAGGATGAAAACTTCCAAGCATGGAAGTATAGGATCTCACTGGTTCTTCAAGGAAATGAATTGGAAACCTACATAAGTAGAGAGGTTCCAGTTCCAGGGGGAGATGATGCTAAAATCCTTACACAATAAGAACTTGGTCAAGGCCAAGAAGATCATTGTTGATTTAATCACAGATCACCTTATACCACAAGTATCTTCCCTTAAGACACCGAAAGAGATGTTTGATTCCTTTACCAAGCTATTTGAAGGGAAGAACATAAACCAGAAGATGAATTTGAGAAAACAGTTGAAGAATGTGAAGATACAGAATGTAGATACCATACAGTAATACTTTACAAGGGTCTCTCAAATCAAAGAACAACTTGAAGTGGTAGAAGAAGAAGTGGAGAATGCAGAAGTTGTGATAACCGCCTTGAATGGCCTCCCAGGATAATGGGATTCATTCATTCGAGGAATGTGTTCCATAAGGAAGTTATTACTTTCAACAAACTTTGGGAAGAGCACACACAAGAAGAAGTTCGACTCATAATAAGAGAAAAGAAGATGGGAGCAACTAAAGATCAAGCTCTCACCATCCAAAGAAGATCCCTCAAGCGATGAGGAATATGAAGAACTCAACTCTTGAAGAACCTCTTATCCATCTTAGCATTTGGATAAGAAACGATGCTATTATGAATGAAGAAGATGATGAAGTTGAAGGCTCAAGAAGGAGTCTACCCACGAAACAAATAAAGATAAGTATTTCATTGTCATTCCATGATATTGTTTTGTTATGCATTTGTTTATATTCATTTGATGTATTATGCATGATAGAATATTTGCATTAATGACAGAGGGAGTATGATGCTCCGGTTCAGAGGGAGTGACTGTAGAATATCCTGAGGTTCGACATGGTATGACAAGATGGAAAACTTACTGATGACTCTAGGCTTTACTAAGATAAAAGCGAATTCCAACATTTTCTTCAAGGTTGAAGGTGGAAGACCAGTGATGCTCCTATTATATGTCGATGACCTGTTTCTGATAGAAAAGAGGAGCTCATTAAAGTTGCAAGAAGGAGACTTGCTTCCGAGTTTGGGATGAAGGACATGGATATGATGCACTACTTTCTAGGCATGGAGGTGTGGCAGAATGCGGATGGAATCTCCTTGGGACAAGGGAAGTATGCAGTAGAGATCCTGAATAGGTTCAGGATGATGGACTGCAAGGCCATGGCCACACCTATGGCATCTAACCTGAAGCTATTGAGTGTTGCTTCATCAGAGTCGGTTGATGGCACGATGTATCATCAGATGATTTGTTCCTTGATGTACCTAACAAATACGAGACCAGATATTTGCTTTGCTGTGAAAACATTGATACATGTTCCCCTGATGGTTGCAAATCATGCAGTGAGGTACCTGAATGGTACAGTTGAGTATGGGCTCAAGTACGATATGAATCAAAAGATTAACCTAAAAGGTTATGTTGATTCAGATTGGGCAGGAAGTGCCATTGATAGGAAGAGCACTTCAGGGTGTTGCTTCAGTATGGGATCAAGTGTGATCTCTTGGTTTAGCAGGAAGCAGTACTGTGTGGCACTGAGTACAACTAAAGCATAGTATGTCGTAGCTTGTTCAGCTAGTTGTGAGGCAGTATGGCTGAGGAAGCTACTTTCTGATTTATTTGATCTTCAGTTGGATGCTACTTGTATATATTGCGACAACCAGATTTGTGTGAAGTTGTCTGAGAACCCGATGTTCCATGATTAGTCGAAGCATATCGAGATCAAATATCACTATATCAGGGATATGGTGCAGAGAGGAGCAGTGAAGCTCCCGTATGTAGCGATGGATGAACAGATAGCTGATGTGTTGACTAAGCCATTAGCCAGAGTGAAGTTTGAGTACTTCAGGGAGAAGCTTGGTGTTCTCCAGATTGAGGTTCCCTCCAAGGGGAAGTGATGAGTCCGTGATCCATTCTGACATGGTGAGAGGATTGGTTCCTTCCATTGTCAAATGTAAGTGTTGAACCATTCTGAGGTGACTGTGGGATGTGTTCCCACATGATCAGATATAAGCGCTGAAGGCCATTCTCTGGGAGAATGGAGGCACCTGGTCAGTTACCAGGAATACTCAGCCTAGAGCTGAAGGCCATTCTGATGTGACTATGGGATGTGTTCCCACATGATCATATGTAAGTGCAAGGCCATTCTGATGTGACTATGGGATGTGTTCCCAAATGATCAGATGTAAGTGCAGAGCCATTCTGATGTGACTATGGGATGTGTTCCCACATGATCATATATAAGTGCAGAGCCATTCTGAGGTGAGTGTGGGATGTGTTCCCACATGATCATATATAAGTGTTGAGCCCTTCTATCATGGATGCGGGATGTGTTCCCCACATGGCTAGATATAAGTGTTGAGCCCTTCTAGCATGGATGCGGGATGTGTTCCCCACATGGATGGATATAAGTGCTGAGCCCTTCTGACATGGTTCTTGGATGTGTTCCTCCCATGGTCATATATAAGTGTTGAGCCCTTCTGACATGGTTCTTGGATGTGTTCCTCCCATGGTCATATATAAGTGTTGAGCCCTTCTGACAAGGTTCTTGGATGTGTTCCTCCCATGGTTAGATATAAGTGCTGAGCCCTTCTGACATGGTTCTTGGATGTGTTCCTCCCATGGTCAGATATAAGTGCTGAGCCTTTTTGATATGGTTCTTGGATGTGTTCCTCCCATGATCCAATGTGAGTGGTAAGCCTTTCCAGTATGGTTCTTAGATGTGTTCCTTCCATGATAGGATTTGAGTGTTGGGCCTTTTTGACATGGTTCTTGGATGTGTTCCTCCCATGGTCATATGTGAGTGCTGGGCGTGCCTTTCTGACATGGTTCTTGGGTGTGTTCCTCCCGTGGTCAAATGTAAGTGTTAGGCAGGCCATTCTGACTTAGGGTCAGATATAAGCACTGAAGAAGACCTACATGGAGGCTAGGCCTACAACTAGCATTAAAAAGGGATGGCTCTGTAGAAATTTCTACGACAAGAAGAATGAAGAGATAGCACCATGTGATTGAGATAGCAGAAGTAGTGATGATGATGATGATCTAGTGATCATCTAGCTTTGATGACGATCCAGATCAAGTGATGATCCATACTTGATGATGATCCAGTGATACTCCAAATCAAGTGATGATCTAGACTTGATGAAGATGAAATGACAATGAAGATGACTTGAAGATGAAGATGACTTAATGATGATCCAGATGATACAGAGAATAATACTTGTGCTGATAAATTGTGTCAAGAAAATACCTTCCTAGTTAAGAGGGAGTGTTGATGTATTTGCAACTTTGGAATGTATTCACCTGTATATCTTATGTATTGTACCCCTATGTTTGTTTCAGGAAGTATCTGTAATGTAATTGAATCATGTCATGCCCTGATGTTTCGATCGGGAGATTCAATAATGTAAACAAGTCATGTAAAGTCATTGAGGTTAACCCTCCATTGTAAGTTGGGGCAATAGTCCTCACAATTGAGTTAAGGTTAACCCTCCTTGTTGATTGGAGGGAAAAGTCCCCACAGTTGTGGGGCACTAGGGTTATTAGAATCTCCTAGAGATGTCGGCCCTGGTAAGTAATTATTAAGTGAGGACGACATGTTGGAGTGGAAATAAAGTGAACGAAAGAATATAAATGGAGAGTGAGCCTCTCTATTTATCACACACACACTCACTCATTGGGGCGCATGAGTGAGAGAGAGAAAACAATTGTGGAGATCATCTTTTCTGTCTTTGGGTTTTACTGCTGCCATTAGTGCTCATTCTATCTCTGAAGAAGTTGCGGGGTTTTCTCCTTTATGGTTTCCCCAAGGAAAATTATTTGTGTCTCTTGTCTCTTATGTTTATTGTTGTGCATGTTATCCTCTCAGATAAGATCCTAAGATCATGTTGCTTAAATGATAAAAATCTAACATCTGGAAGACATACTAAAGGATATCACAGAAATAAGAAATTTCAAAAGAAACGAGAAGTGTGTTCAAAATAGGAAACATAAATTTTGACGTTTTGCAATTTGCAAAAATGCAAATATTAGAATATGCAACAATTCACAAATGATAAAACGGTTGACAAATAGAGTAACATTTAGATCCCATATTCTCTGTTGGCTCATTTAGAGTTAAATGACCAGAGTCACTACTTAGTCCAGGATCAACAGTATTATCATATTACGACTACAACCTTCTAACATCTCTTCTACATTTGCCGGCAACACCTCTAAAGGCAATTCATCGTCACCGTCATCTTGAGAACTACCATAATCACACCTCCTAGTGGGTGTAACAAAGTAGTCTGCCTATTATCATGATAAAAGGCGATGATTTGAATATACACACACGAAATCTTCAGCCTTTTGCAAGTTTAAGGGAGTCCTCTTTACATAATGGATGAAGAATTTATCACTTTAATTTCACTCATATGCTGATGAACTAGTAAACCTTTTGTATTCCTAGCATCTCCCTAGTGCAACGAGTAAATCATAGTGATTGATACATATTGATATATCTATTAATTTATTATGTATTTCTTTATTGAATTGATGTTATCCCTACACAATAAAAGTATCTCATTCCTTTGTAAGTCCACGGTGGGCCGCCTCCAATTCAACCTATGAATAAGAAATGATCAATGAATTGAGTTATTCCACTTGAGTAAGCGAAAATACATGTTGAGTAATCGAATGTTATAGTGATCAATATTACAATGGGGGTAGGAGGTCCCTAGTATCTCTACAGATGGTGTGATTTAATTTAATAATATAAATTTCAACTAGGGCATTTATCCTCGGTAAGAGCTATCACCAAATGCACAGGAGTGTATTGAGCATGAGCAGATTCTATAGCAATCTCTAGACCCATGACTAGATCTTCATTTGTCTTGTTTGTAAATTTTTCGGGGTTCATTTTTTATTGGCCTATAAAATATGTGTTGTACAACACTACAGAAACTCTTCCTCTTAATTACACCTAGTGCATCACCAGAAATTGATCAGCATCAGAAACATGAAATATAATCACTAGCATTGTGGAAAAATATTGGCAAACGCCCGAATATAGAAGACAGGAAAAAGCATGCAAAAGAATCGAATAAGATTCAAGAACAAGACGTCATCAGAAACTCATCAGAAAGAATCACACAATACTCGATTATCATCAAACTTCTGAAATGTGCACTAGGCCATTATCGAGAAAATAAAAAACAATAATCAAATTGTTCTAACTTCTCCCTAAGCAATCGATACCCGAGTCTCTGGCTAATAGATTTACCTTGCTCAACTTTTCCAGTAAGCGAACCAAAAGTTCAATGAATTCTCGTTGGTCCGTATAGTGATGAAGTGAAGCATGGTTTGTTCCCCTAATCTTTGCGACATAAACTAGAATGGGATTTGCAACCAAGGGCTATGCCATTCAATCTACTACTGGGTGTTTATCTTCTTAGTTTCGATGTTCTATATTAAATCCCTCGTGCCTCGATCAAAATTCCAATAAAGTGCACTTAATGCATGTCCTGACACTTGCTTTGATTACCACGCAAGTGGAGGCTTCCAACTATAATCATACATAGACGCATTATGGCGGATGAAATTGACAGCAACAGAGCCATATTTTGTATGAACCATATTAAAATTGCTTGTGTCACCTCTGCCACCAACGCTGGAGGCCTTCATTCCAAAGCCAACGTCACCCACCCAGCCACCAATCAAATGCTTTAAAAATTAATGAATTTAATTTTTATGCAATGTTTATGGGAAAGAAACTATGTTTGCATTAAAAAATAAAGAAGGAGAGAACACAACCAATCCTTTGTGTTGGGAACTCTTCTCAATGGGGTCTTGCCTCAAAGCTTCAACTTTCCTCCTGATCACTCAAGAAAGTCTGAGAGAATTTAGACAGACTTTAGATGCTATCACACAAATCTTCCTCCCTTTTCCTATGAGGGGTGAGCCACTATTTAAAGGCTTCAATGGATAGAGTATCTTGAGGATTCCATGGAAGAGGTGGAGGGATCATCCCTAGGATAGGGGATCTCAATTTCCACGTGTCCTGATTCATAGGGATGAGGATCCATGAAGCTCATCTTTGAGAATCCTCTTGAAACCTCACTTTTTTTCCTTCATAAGTCGAGCACCATAATTTTTATGAGGAATACAGGCGGTGCTAGGGGAGCACTGCCTTTTGCAAACAGGTAGTAGGCGATGGCATTATTCCTTGCAAATGGTCAAAGGGATTTGTTGAGATGGGTACCATTGGTTGCACAAGGGCAAACTGTGGTGATGGATCAGAGTAAGGAATTACTATTTCACTCTCATTTTTAACTTCGATCTCTAAGGAATTTTAGGCAAACAAAGAGATACTTATCTCATAACATGTTGGTGACGAGAATTAGGTGTAACGGTTTTCTATCTCTATTCATTTCTAAAAGAAAAATATAATGTCTTATCAATTACATATCATAAATGAATTATAACATATTGTTTAGGGTTTTCTTAGACTGATATTGAATTTTTGTATGAAAATATACTTTCCATTTCTATTATTTATGTGCATAAATAAATAGAAAATAGGAGCAAGGATTTATAATGTATTTGATCTATAATTCATGTATATAGACTGTATTAAGAAAAAATAGCATAATAATTATTTCAGAAATGTAATTAGAAATCTAACATTACAAGATTAATAAGATAGAATATGTCACCATTGATGGGAAAACAAAATTGAAGTTGTCGATCCTCCCAACCAAACTCCCAGAGCAGCCAAATCACTTGATCTAGAACCCCTGAGCCTGTTTGTTGAACCACAAGAACAAAGAATGATCAATGCTCACTCTCTCTCTGTATAAGCTAGATCATTTCCTCTCCATCACAAGCCTCCTATTTATTCAATGGGATCAATACTTTATAGTATTTTTCCTAGGACTTTGGTAATTTATGAGCCACCTACTCATTATTGCTCCACAATATGTCTCGACCTAATTTTAGGGTAGATGCCTCATGCATCACTTGAGCTTTCACTCAACAATTTTTTCCATTTGTCATTCCTCCTTGTGGGTCAGAAAAAACCCTTTAACGACTACTTCAGTTCCGATTTCTCTCAATTATTAAATAATAATATTTCTATTACATTTATTTTGACCTCACTTGGTCAAAACATCAAAAATAATAATTTAAAGTCTTTAACAATTATTAAATAATCAGTGTGTTACATTGAGGACCGATAGAGGCGGTGAATATGCCTGAAATGAATTCCTAAATTTCTATAAAACCCATGGAATACATAAGAAATTCACGGAACGGTATACACCTCAACAAAATGGTGTCACAGAGAGAAAGAACGGAACCATTATGGAGATGGCATGCAACATGATGGAAGCCAAGCATTTTTCAAATGAATATTGGACCGAGGTAGTGGAAACTGTTGTATATATCATGAACCGGTGTCCGACAGAGAGTCTGAAGAAAAAATTCCCTCCAAAAGATTCAACAGGTATGAAACATATTGTTTCTCATTAAAAAGTTTTTTGTTGTGTCGCATATGCTCATGTTCCAGATGATATGAGAAGGAAATTAGACAATAAAGGACATAAATGTATTTTTGTTGGTTATTCTGAAGACACGAAAGCATACAAATTATATGACTCTGTCACAAGAAATGTAATTATCGGTCGAGATGTTCAATTTGTCGAGAATGAAGCATGGGATGGAACAGTCGAGAATAATGTCAAGATTGTGTTGACGATCGAACATGATGATATGGTCGAGGAAGTGGTTCAAATACCACATGCAAGACAAATGTCGGAGCCCCGACTACTCCCAAGAAAACCAAACATGTTTCAACACAAGGAACTTCGACACAAGTCAGAGATGAAGCTACACCGACAAGCAAACCAAGAGCTCTACAAACTTTGTCGACATCAACATCGACAAGTTTGAGGAGGTTGACATCGACAAGTCCAATAAAAACAAGAAGTCTGCGTGATATATATGAGGTTGGTACACCAAATTCATTTTCAGGTTTTGCATTATTTTCTCAAATAGATGATCCTCTAACATTTGAGGAAGTTGTTGACAATGAAGTATGGGCATAAGCCATGGATGAAGAAATAGAATGCATTGAGAAAAAATGAACATGAGAGCTAGTAGATGTACCAAATGTAATCAGTGTCAAATGGATTTATAAGACCAAGAAATATGTTGATGGGAATGTGTAGAAGCATAAGGAAAGATTGGTTGCAAGAGGGTTTACACAGTATCCCAGTATAGACTTTAATGAAAATTTTGCACCTGTCACACGAATGGACACAATTAGAATAGTTTTGGCAATTGGTGCACAAAACAAATGGCCTATTTATCAAATGGATGTTAAATGTGCATTTTTAAATGGCTATATGGAGGAATAAGTATATGTGGGACAACCACAAGGATATGAAGTTCTAGGACAAGAGAACAAAGTATACAAGCTGAAAAAGACACTCTATGTTTTGAAGCAAGCTCCTAGAGCTTGATACAGTTGAATTGATTCCTACCTCACCCAAAATGGATTTCACTGAAGTGAAAGTGACTGATGCTATACACCAAAGTTCATTGTGTAAAAGTTGTAACTGTAGAGTAACTTCGACATGAATCTTATTTAATATTTTGTTATTTGATAATAGTGTCATTGTCATAGTATAATGCTTGGTTACATGTGAACTTATCCAAGTGGAGTTAGTCAAAGTTATCTCGAGTGACTGTGTGGTAAAAAGGTGTCTTTCACATGGAAGTAAATGTTATACAAATATAACATTTATATTATAAAGTTGTCGGAGTGAGAATTGGTCGGATTCAAAATCCTATCAAAGTAAAAAGTTGTCAGAGTAATAGTGTGTAAACGGTATTTCGAGGTAGACTCATCGAAGTAAAATCCGTCCATTTAAAGTTGTCAATATAAAAAGTTGTCGAAGTAGAAGACATCGAGTTAATTTAGTCGAGGTAAAACTCGTACAAGTAGAACCGGTCAAGATAAAAAATCATTGAGTTAATTTAGTCGAAGTAAAAATTGGTCGAAGGTAGAGTTGGGGAAGTTAATCCGTGTAATATTATTCGTTTGAAGAAGACTTGCCAAGGTAAACGTGTTTGAGTAAAAGAAGTAGAGCAAATTTGGTATGGGGTAAACCGGTCGATATAAAATCCTTAGCAGCAAGTAAAATTGTATAAGTTTAAAAGAAGGAAAAGAAAATCAAAATTTTTCACTGCACAATTCTTTACTTCTGTAGTTTTTCCTAGAGAAATGAACAAAGGGAAAAAGTTTTTTCGTGATTTGGAAATGACTCGAACTTTGAATTTATTAACTAATATTATATAAAAAATCTAATATTATATCAAAAACTTAACTAATGTTATATTAGAAACTAAATTTAAATTAGAAAAATCCACATACTTTTAAAATAACCAACAAGATCCACTTGTGTAAGTAAATACAAAGTGAAAGGATCTCTACAGGCTTGTTTACTCCATTTTCCATCTTCAACTTCCTCCAATCCGTGATTTTCCTTCTGCATAGCATGTCCTTCACCTTTTGCTTTCATGAAGTTGGAAGTGTCAACAGTACTCCACAACGCATTTGATTTCACAAGTTCTTTGAGTTTGACAAGTGGAGGTGTCTCTATGGGTCTCTTAAAAAGAATAGGGCATAGAAACTTGGCTACTACAAGTGTTCTTGTGGTTTCCATTGTTTTCAAAATGTTTTAGAAACCTAAGAGGAGAGCATGTTTGAATGCACTAGCTTCAACTTCTTCATATTGTTCTCCTCAATTAATCTCCTATGCTCCTCAATAGAGGATGTGTAGGGAATGAGCGCACCATCCATGGATCATGATGGAAAATTGCTAGCTTCTTCACAACAATAAATATATAACCTATAAAAAATATGCAAGCTATAAAAGTTGTCTAGAAAAATGGCAGTTTATAATAGTGTTGTAGATGTTATATAAATGTAAATTATTATATACTATCTAAGCATATAACTTAAGCATAATCAAAGCACAACAACAAATTTACGCACTTAATCAAAACAAGAAAATCACTACGTAACTAATTCAAGAATATACAGAACCAAATCAATACACAAACACCAATATAACTCTCTATAAGGGAGGTAATCACCAAGTCGATTTGCTATACACGACCAAGCATATGCCATACAATGATTAAGTGTGGAAGTAAGAGGCATGATAAGGAGGTTAATTGGGAGGAAATATTTGATTTTCAGATGAGGGAGAGTTGTTTAACATAGATTTAACTTGCATGTCTTTCCTCCTGTCTGAATTTGTGTTATTTGGCAGATTTTGCTTGTTTCTATATTTTTTTGCATGTTGTAGTATCCATTCTTTTTTTCAATCCCTATATGTTACTTCCTTTTATAATTAATTATATAAGTTAATTAAATCGGAATTTTAAATGCACTAAAGGGTTCAAAATCAGTATACTTTAATTATCGCTCCCATATTTTTGTCAATAATAATATAGCATTGGCCTTACTAGTTTGGCCCTCGCTCCAAATCATTGCATAAATAAAGAATGTGAGCACAAATTTAACCTAATTCAAAGCATACTTGATTTAAACATGGGCAGATGTCATCTTGATAAAACATGTGTGTTCTATCAAAAATGGGAAGGTGTCGTCTACTACTCCATAATGTTGATTGTTTCTAACACCTGTATAAGATTGAAACAACAAGTAGTCTCGATCATCACGATTCTAGTTTGAATTAATTTAAAACATATTTGATTTAAACATGGAAAGGTGTCATTTTGACAAAACAGTTATGTTCCATCGAATGTGGGCAGGTGTCGTCCATTGCTCCTTCATGTTGATTATTTCTAACAAGTGTATAAGACTAAAACAGTAAGTAGCATCGATCATCACAATTCGAGTTTGTTTACGTTTTTGGTTTACAGTTTTCCTTTAGAACAATTTTGGAACCACAACACACTACCTTTAACATAATATTCTAAACAGTATGTGAAGCAGATAACATTCGAGGATGGCCTTCAATTTCTAGTGATGTGGGCGAGAGCTTGGTGAGATTGTTCAAGCAGAGAACGATTGGGACCTGCACTAAGACCTCTAGCAGCTATAAAAGGAATGTAGGCAATGGCGGGAATCTTAAAGACTTAGAACAGAGTAGCTAAATTTGGAATATCTTCCAGTATATTTCGAGCAATTATGGCTTCTAAACACTGTTTTTGAAGCGATATTGAAATGATTTCTAAGAAATTAAACCAAAATACTTGATTTCTTGACCGAACCTGTTGTGGTTGTAGTAAAATTAGATTTTAAATCACTTGATAATACTTATGTGTATTACATATATTCAAAACAACTTGCAAGTAGATTTTAACAAAATATTTATGGATATTTTTAGATACTAATATTGTTAAACTTTTATAAACTTGTATATTTTCTATCTTAATATTAAGCATTGCAATGGTCTAGAGATTTTGTGGCTGGGAGGGGTAAAATATTGTTTTTCTTATAAGATCATTGCTAAAAAAATGGTGGGGATGGAAGATACACCCTCTGATCAGCAACACGCAAGCCGTGTTGGTATTTCAAGAAATGATTACAGAGTCGGAAACCTAGGTGAAACTGAACATCGCTTTGGATTTGGTGCTATTGCAAAGTTTTCAACAACAGGAAAGTTCTTATATTGTGGTGCATTAACGGTAAGTTTCCAAAGAACTCTGTCGATTAATCCCCAAAATATTAACATATGTAAAAATTCTGAAAATAAAGGCTACAAAACTTAAAACGCCTAAAATTACTAAAACTCCAAATTGGTAAAACGCCTAAAATTACTAAAACTCTTAAGTGGTTATATGTTAATTTCCTAGAACTTGTTGAATTCCTACCATAATTGCTCCAATTTGCCAATTTTTTCCTTATATTTTTCTCGTGCGTTGTTGTTGTTGCAATGAAAAAGAGTTCTGAATTTTAGAAAGTCCTTCTTATTATTGTCTGGAAGACAGACTAAAGGATATCACAGAAATAAGAAATGCCAAAAGAAATGGGAAGTGTGTTTAAAATAGGAAACATAAATTATGATGTTTTGCAATTTGCAAAAATGCAAATAACAGAATATTCAACAATTCACAAATGATAAAATGGTTGACAAATAAAGTAACATTTAGATCCCATATTCTTCGTTGGCTCATTTAGAGTGAAATGACCAAAGTCACTGCTTAGTCCAGGATCAACAGTATTATCATATTACGACTACAACCTTCTAACATCTCTTCTACATTTGCCAGCAACACCTCTAAAGGTAGTTCATCGTCACCATCATCTTGAGAACTGCCATAATCACACCTCCTAGTGGGTGTAACAAAGTAGTCTGCATGTTATCGCGATAAAAGGCAATGATTTGAATATACACACAGGAAATCTTAAGCCTTTTGCGAGTTTAAGGGAGTCCTCTTTACATAATGGATGAAGAATGTATCACTTTAATTTCACTCACATGCTGATGAACTAGTCACCTAGGTGAACCTTTTGTATTCCTAGCATCTCCCCAGTGCAATGAGTAAATCACAGTGATTGATACATATTGATCTATCTATTAATTTATTATGTATTTCTTTATTGAATTGATGTTATCCCTACACAATAAAAGTATCCCATTCCCTCGTAAGTCCACGGTGAGCCACCTCCAATCCAACCTATGAATAAGAAATGATCAGTGAACTGAGTTATTCCACTTGAGTAAGCAAAAATCCACGTTGAGTAATCGAATGTTACAGTGATCGATATTACAATGGGGGTAGGAGGTCCCTAGTATCTATACAGATGGTGTGATTTAATTTAATGATAGAAATTTCAGCTAGGGCATCTATCCTCGGTAAGAGCTATCGCCAAATGTACAGGAGTGTATTGAGCATGACCAGATTCTATAGCGATCTCTAGACCCGCGACTAGAGCTTCATTTGTCTTGTTTGTAAATTTATCAGGGTTCATTTTTTATTGGCCTGTCAAATATGTGTTGTACAGCACTATGGAAACTCTTCCTCTTAATTACACCTAGTGCATCACCAGAAATTGATTAGCATCAAAAACATGAAATATAATCACTAGCATTGTGGCAAAATATCGACAAATGCCTGAATATAAAAGACAGGAAAAAACATGCAAAAGATTCCAATAAGATTCAAGAACAAGAAATAATCAGAAACTCATTCGAAAGAAGCACACAATACTTGATGATCATCAAACTTCTGAAATGTGCCCTAGGCCATTACTGAGAAAATAAAAATGATAATCAAATCCTTCTAACTTCTCCCTAAGCAATCGATACCCGGTTCTCCAGCTAATAGATTTACCTTGCTCGACTTTTCCAGTAAGCGAACCAGAAGTTCAATGAATTCTAGCTGGTCTGTATAGTGATGAAGTGAAGCATGGTTTATTCCCCTAATCTCTGCGACATAAACTGGAATGGGATTCACAACCAAGGGCTATGCCATTTAATCTACTACTGGGCGTTTATCTGCTTAGTTTCAATGTCCTCCATTAACTCCCTCACGCCTCGATCGAAATGTCAATAAACTTCACTTAATGCATGCCCTAACACTTGCCTTGATTACCACGCAAGTGGAGGCTTCCAGCTATAATCATACAAAGACGCATTATGCCGGATGAAATTGATAGCAACAGAGCCATTTTTTGTATGAACCATATTAAACTTGCTTGTGTCACCTCCGCCGCCAACGCTGGAGACTTGCATTCCAAAGACGACGTCACCCACCCAGTCACCAATAAAATGCTTTAAAAATTAATGAATTTAATTTTTTTTAATTCCTGTAAAGCTAAACATTAGTTTTTTCTTTAATTTGAGGTTTGGTATGACCAAAATAATGTGGCTAAGCTATTTATAAATGTCCCCCGAACAATGAATATTTATTACAATACTTGGATTTGAGACATTAGGAAAATAACATTGAGTAGCCGGTTAACTTGGTCGTGAACCTCAAAAGGTTATAAGTCACAATTAAGTGTTGTACTAACTTTCTATTGTTCATCATTACCTGTCCGTTTTTCTTTATAGCTACATTTATTTTAGTGTAGTTATCAATTATTTTTTATAGGATCCTTTTTTATATAATTGTTTAAATGGAATTTGAAATTACAAAAATTCTAAAACATAAACATTTATGATTTTTGTATATTAGCTACAGTTATTTTAGTATAGTTATCAATTATTTTTTATATAATTATTTAAATTGAATTTGAAATTAAAAAAATTCTAAAACATAAACACCTATAGATATATTAATGTAATCATAATTTATAGTAACACTATTTATGCAGAGATATAAATTCATACGAAAATAAACGCAACCACTAACTCCGAACTTTAGAAGAGAGAAACACCATCATTGCTAAGTGGGATCCATTGCACCCTGCTTGTCAACCAATCCCACCATAGATCAAGATAGATCATAGTTGATGAGTGCATGAATTAAAGTAAATAAATTTGACCTTATAAATTGTAATGCAACCAAAATATTATTAACATATAATCATTGGTCTAACAACAAAAAGTTTGTTAGTCGGGATCATAATATGTATAAAAGAAATCCAAAGCAAGTTCTGGGAAGTTGTGGATTATAATAGGGAAGATGCTAACAACATGCAAATAAAAATGAAAGTTCACACAATGCTATAGCACATAACACCAACCAACAAAAGATGGAACTCTGATTTTTTATTAATTTCTTAATTCTGAACAGTCCATACAAAAATGAATACATGGCGTATACAAAAATAAAAAGACAATTTTCAAATATTAAGAAGCATGTTGTGCCATCTACATTAATGAAGTTCCTTCCTTCTCAAGGCTTCCTTCGCAAGCCAACTTCTTCTTTACTCAATTACAAAATTCATTTCTAAATTTCAATAACTATGACAACAGTAGCTGATTGTAATTAATGCTAGGAATGTCCCCCTTAATTACAACCCATAAAACAAAATATGATATTTCATCTACAAAATTATGATGTAAAACATACAACTACAGTTATACATATTTAGCTTTAACAATACCAAGATTCTCTTTATGAAATTCAAAGATCTCCTTTACTAGAGGCTTAGTGAATATATCTGCTAATTGTTCCTTTGACCTGGAAAAATTCAAACTAATTTCTTTGTTGTTAACAAGTTCTATGATTAAATGATATCGAGTGTCAATATGCTTGCTTCTTTCGTGGAATGCTTGATTCTTGGATAACACAATTGTTGAATTATTATCACAGAAAATCATTGTTGGTTCCCTTTGCTCATTCAACAACTCGAACAAAACTCTTTGCATCCACATTGACTAGCATGCTACTGACGTCGTTGCTACATACTCTAATTCATTTGATGAAATGGTCGCTATGGACTTCTAATTTGATTCCCATGACAGCACACCTGAAACAAGGTTAAATATATAACGTCTTGTACTTTTCTTGTCATCTATATTGCTTGTGAGCCAAACAAATGTTTGTTCACACACAATATTACCAAAATACTTGGAATATTAAATAAGCCATGAATAATAATATTAATATAAATCACAAAACCAAGGTATTAAGAAGGAAGTTGACGACAGTAAGTCAAAACAAAAATGGACACGTTTGAATGCACTCCTAAATGACAAGGATGAAGAAATTGTGAAATTCGAGAGAAAGTTGGAAACTCAAGAATTCGATATATGTCAACATCAACAACATATGAAAGAAATCCAACAGAAATACGATGATTTTCGAAAGGCACATAAGTGGGACATTACAAAAAGAAATAATAACACTCTATTAGTGAACAAATCAGAGTAATAACACTCTATTAGTGAACAAATTAGAGCAAATCCAGAAGGAAGCTTCCAAACTCTTAGGAAAACAAATTTGGGTCAGTGCAAGAAGATGATGGACCTTTTTGGCACGTTAGATGCAATAGAAACCTGAAAAATCAGGCATCCCTCAACTTACTTGGATTTTTTGAGATACTTATGCAAAATATCTTGCATTGAGTAAAAAACATGAAATGTAGGAAATTAAATCACCTTTCCGAATATATAACTTTTATGTATCGAAAATTTGCATAGCTATGTCAAATTTCATTTTTCCTAACAGGCACTTTTTATTTTTCAGGGAAATTATAAGGTATATGTTTTTGTGGGTGCAGCCTCTGAGGGCCTAAATGATCGAATCAAGTTACAAAAATTGACATCCATGTAGAGAACCCATAGCACTAGTGCGGCACTATTTTTCGAAAATTAAATTAGTAATTTTATAATATTTTTATAATTGTCTAAGTGAGAAAACCTCGAAAATGGTACATGTTTTGTGGGTGCAGCCTTTGAAGGCCTTAATGCAAAAATCATGAAATGGGGTTTTGATAGAACGTAGAGGTTAGTGTCTTCTTGTGCACCATACAATTTTTGTTTGAAGTGATCAAGAATTGAA
>LPNX010948178.1:16897-35215 GCA_001517045.1 Pseudotsuga menziesii
TATATAATGATAAAACCTTTTATCAAGGATGGTAACTTCAACCGATGTGCCCTTAATTGTACGGTTGAAAAATCCTTTCATATCAACGACTATTGAAATCAATAGAGTGATAGTTTTCATGTATTTTATAATATGAAAAACTATATAAATTAATATAAGTTAATATAATATGGTCATGTTAAATTTATTTATTAATATAAGTTAATATAATATGGTGTTAAAGTGGTGGTATTTATTTATATCATATAAATATTATTGTTTTTTATTAATATTAATAAATTGTTTTATTAAAAATCATTTAAAAATATATATTATTAATATAACAAGAGCCATGAGGTGGCAATGTCCCCGCCATTGTTAATAGCTAATTCTATAAGACAAATCAATCTAAAGTTGAGAGGTAACGATAAGGAAAAATGTCGTTTCTATTGTAGGGTGCATTATCTCATTCCTCATATGATCAACAAGAAGAGGTAAACACTCGTAATTCTCATTGAATTTTATCATCAATATTGAATTGACCAAGCTCATACAAGAACTAGCACTCTTCTTAAACCTCGTAATCCTAAAAAAAAATTGAGAATTGCTTTCTAAAAAATTCAAATATTGTAAGAACCTTGTAATGCACCAAAGAACAAGTACCAAAACATCTCTAATATATAACTCTAGTAACATATAAATAATTTGGTTTAAATAATGACAACATAATTTATAACATTGGATGTAATATCCATCTTCTTATATAGGTCTCCCAAAGTGAAGTGTGTTGGGGCATTAAAGACTCCAAGGCATGCGAGGGTGAGAATATATAGGTGATTGGGAGGCTCTAGTTGGCAATAAATGCTCCTAGGAGAGCCAAAATAGGAAAAAGACACCACTGGCACACTTGGTCAAACCTCGATCCCCCAAATCAATGAGGTAGTGCCCCAGTCCATTAATGAGGGTGCACATGGGCTGGGTTGACCAACTAGGGCGTTGTTGTAGGTCTGAACAGGCCAAAATAACCAAATATATTGCTGAATTAACTCTCCTAAGTCTAAACGATAGGATATCATTGCAATTTAGGAAAATGAAGTTATCCTAAGGTCTAAACTATGCACTAAGGATGTATTACTGCTCCAACACCCCCCCTTAATCTAGACTTAGTACTTCTCATGATTTTGAGGCCTTGGAAACTAAGGCCCAAGTCACCTTTTACAAATTTTATTGATCCATGTAACAATGGTAAGGAGGAAAACCTCATCGGACAAAAAGTCTCTTAAAAGATGGATTATGACATAGAAATAAAATATGCATATACTCCGAACTAAATAAAAATGCCTGGAGGAATCTTCTTCTTGGGAAGAAGTGGAATGTGCTCAACCAACTCAGGAACAACTGCATGATGAATCCTTAGACCATGTAGAACAACTGAAATGCACTGATGGGAGAGCGAATGGTGCTCTTCAGACTTGAACTTCAAACCAAACAGGATTCCATTCCTGAGAGAGACTGAAAATGCTTGAGAATAGGTGACCCTAAGGGATTCATAAGGATCTTGAAGCATCAACTTTGAATGAAGGTTGTAATCAGCTGCAAGAATGTGGAACAAGAGTCCCAAATGTGCCATTGTGATGGAAAAGGCTTCTCCATATTCATATGAAGTTGAAGGAACTCTACTAGTGATGGTGGAGGAACACATGGGAAAAATGGTGTGAAGCAATGAGATATCTCCTCTTGACATCCAAACTTCTCCATCTTTTGAACCAATACTCTCATGTGAAGAAAATCCATATTCTAGAGAAGGCTTGCTTTGAACATTAACTAGCAATAGATCTTCCCTATTTGTAACATAAGACACAGAGGAGAAGGGTGTAGAATGGATAGATAAATATTTGGCAATAGTGATGGCAACAACGCGTATGCTATCTTCATGAAACATAGCTTCTTCACAAGGAGATGAATCCAAAGAGAAAGAAACCTAAGCTGAATCATTTGCTGAATCTTTGGCTAGTACTTCTTCTTCATTTCGAATAGCTTATTGAAAAATGTATGAGGCCAAGATCATAGGAGGAAGAACACATAAGGAGGTGCCCATTTGCTTTCTCTCCATACAGCTCACATCTTCTTGCTGCATTGCAAGAGCTTCATCTATATTTCTTCAAAGCTCAAATGGGTAATCAGCAGAATCAAGGAGGTAGCGCATTGTAGGAGGTATAGCTAGACACATATTTCCATAGGCTCTATCATTGTCATTAATCCAATCATACTTCTCTTGATAGGACTCTGGATCTCTCATAGCACCATTGGACACTTCATAGAGACATTTCCTCTTGATATATGCAAACATCTTTGAATTCCATTCAGAATAGTTGAATGGAGAAAGGAGAGGAACAACTTTCAAATCCATGAATTTGTTGTAAAAACCTGCAATGAAAAACACTCACATAAACTGAAAATATGCCCTAAACAACAACTCAACCTCACTATATTTGTTGCAGCTCCAACTAGCTCTGATACCATGTGAGAATTCGATCTCAAGTTAGATCCAGGGATAATTTTAGGGGCGAATTTTAGCCCAGTGGGCTATTTTTCCCTGTTTTTCCTCCCAAAAAAGATTCACCATTTTGCATTTTTTGAAGCCCTGTTTTGCCCAATTTTGATGGGGTAAAATTCTTTCACCCTCAAAATCACCAAATTATTATATAAATGATATAAAATCGTTGGAAATTAAAATATTTTTTGAAAAATATCGCCAATCATTTTATAGTTGGCGTATTAAGAATTGGTAATATTCGCCAACATTCATACACTTTTAAATAAGTATGGTTCTTTAAAATCATCCCTAGTTAGATCTAGGAGATTTTTGGAGTCTGGTAAGGATTATTCTTTATTAAAAGTTCTAGTTTAATTATAATCATTGTATTTCATGAAGGATTGTGGAAATACTCATATTGACAGATAGAGTCGATGAGAATGAGACTGTAATGGTGCAGTCGATAGATTGGATGGTGATCGAATGTTTTAAGGGGTGTTGACAGGTTTGAGTGGAGTTTTCAAATGCACCCAACTCAGTGCATATGTAGTTTGGATTGAAGATGATGGGAATTGAATATGCCATTGGAAGGAGATGAGGCTGGTGGGAAACTTAGGTTAGCATAGTAACATGTTAGTGCTAACAAATAGGTTCTTCCAACTCATGTGTTTGCCATGGTTCTTGAACAAGATTGAATAGGTAGTAATATGAAGTACCATTATGGCTAGAGTGGAGGTCATTATAGAGGAAATAAAATTGAATGGAGGGGTTTTATTAAAGGGTGGTTGTTTCAGGATGGATGACTAAATGGGCGTTCGAGGAAAGTTGTGCCACTATTTTGTTGAGGTGTCTCGGGAACAATCTTCTTAACTCAACTACTTTTAGGTTGGCACAGTAACCTATTAGTGTATTGAGAATAAAATTCTGTGGGTAATGCATATTTTTGACCAACATAGTCTAAGTGCCAGTGCACGCCAATTTTCCCATGCAATGCTTGAGAAAGTAGATAAGATTCAAATAATTGAAGAGATAGAGAAGGGCTACTGAAGATCCCTACATTAGCTATACTATTGAGATGTTCCATTTTCCCAAAATGATTAGATGCATCACTCCCGCACTCATAGCCATAGTCTCTGAGTGGATTTTTTATATTAAGTTTCGTAGGGAAATTCACAATTGGAGGTAAGGGGAATAAGCAATGTAATAAGGTTGGGAATCTCCTTGGCCCATATATTAGCTATAAATTTGGTGGAAGAAAAGAGAACATTCCATTCATTGTATACCATAGAAAATCTGTCGAGATATTCTACACGTAAGCATGCCAATACATCCTTTAGAAGTTGTAAGGCAATTCAGACCAGCACTGTGAGCTTTCCTCCTCCTTGTCAACATAGACCAAATCACCCATTTTCACAGTTTTAGATGGAAGAAACCAACTATTCTCTGTACTCTTAACTCCGTTATGTTGAATGTTCAAATCATGTTCAACGGTCAAATTTATATAAAGATAAAAACCTTTTATCAAGGATGGTAACTTCAACCGATGTGCCCTTAATTGTACGTTTGGAAAATCCTTTCATATCAATGAATATTGAAATCAATAGAATGATAGTTTTCATGTATTTTATAATAAGAAAACTTATATATATTAATATAAGTTAATATAATATGGTGTTAAATTTATATATTAATATAAGTTAATATAATATGGTGTAAAAGTGGTGGTCTTTATTTATATCATATAAATATTATTGTTTTTTATTAATCTTAATAAATTGTTTTATAAAAAAACATTTGTAATAAATTGTGTGGGCCAAGAGATCCATTGTCTATGTTATAAATCTCAAAATAAAAACATATCCCACTTGTAGTTGAAAGAATATTCCCTCCATAGAGATATTGTGTTCTCTCAAGGCCTTACGATGCATCAATCATGAGCCACATTGTTACATGTAGGCTAGATATTCCATATGTAGTCCTTATGTGGCATTCTAGGTTAACATGCATCACTATCATTTTTAACATAAAATATGATAAGTTAGATGTCTGATTTTTTACATATTGTTGTTGGAAACTCAACAATCCTCTTTCTTTTTAAACATCGATTAAATTCTGGTAGTTTTTCGACAATGAAAACACGTGTCAAGAATTTGACATATATTTCAAGACATCCACCTATTAATTGAAGGGAATCCCTACATTAGCTATACTATTGAGATGCTCCATTTCCCCAAAACTATTAGATACATCACTCCTGCACTCATAGCTATAGTCTCTAAGGGGATTGTTTACAGTAAGTTTCGCAGGGAAATTCGCAAATGGAGGTAAGGAGAATAAGCAATGGCTTACAATTGGGAATCGCCTTGGCCCATCTATTAGTTATAAAGCTGGTGGAAGAAAAGAGAACATTCCATTCATTGCATACCACAGAAAATATGTCGAGATATTTTATGCTTAAGCATGTCAATACATCCTTTTTCAAGTTGTAAGGAAATTCAGACCAGCACTGTGATCTTTCCTCCTCCCTGTTGACATAGATCAGATCACCCATTTTCACAGTTTTAGATGGCAAAAACCAAATATTCTCTATACTCTTAACTCGGTTATGTTGAACGGTCAAATTTATATAAAGATAAAACCTTTTATCAAGGATGGTAACTTCAACCGATGTGCCCTTAATTGTACCTTTGGAAAATCCTTTCATATCAATGACTATTGAAATCAATAGAATGATAGTTTTCATGTATTTTATAATATGAAAACATATATATATATTTATATTAATATAAGTTAATATAATATGGTGTTAAAGTGGTGGTATTTATTTATATCATATAAATATTATTGTTTTTTATTAATATTAATAAATTGTTTTATAAAAAAACATTTTAAAATATATATATTATTGATATAACAAGAGCCACGAGGTGGCAATGTCCCCGCCATTGTTAATAGCTAATGCTATAAGAGAAATCAATCTAAAGTTGAGAGTTAATGATAAGAAAAAATGTATTTTCTATTGTAGGGTGCATTATCACATTCCTCATATGCTCAACAAGAAGAGGTAAACACTGGTAATTCTCATTGAATTTTATCAACAATATTGAATTGACCAAGCTCATACAAGAACTAGCACTCTTCTTAAACCTCCTAATCCTAATTTTTTTTTGAGAATTGCTTTCTAAAAATTCAAATATTGTAAGAACCTTGTAATGCACCAAAGAACAAGAACCAAAACATCTCTAATATATAACTCTAGTAACATATAAATAATTTGGTTCAAAATATGACAACATAATTTATAACATTGGATGCAATATCCATCTTTTTATATAGGTCTCCTGAAGTGTTTTCTGAAAATCAAGTTATTCTACGTATTCAATTTTCCTAAATAGAACAACATTCATCATATGAAGAACAAGTAGTCATATCCTTTCCAACCTTTTTTTTTTTTCAAAATGTTTTTATCAAGAATATATCCATGCCTATTGTTATAGTGAGATAACAGACTACACCAATTTCCTCAGTAAATCTTGAAACCTTTCTGAAAGTGGGAGGGTTACACTAGTCATTGTTAACTTCTTTGTCATGAAAAACTTACCTGACCATAAATTCTCTATAGTTAAACTAAGATACTCAAATCTTAACTTAATAGGTAAAATCGATGCATTTTTTTTTATCTTGATAATACTGTATATTGAAAGTTATTCAATATAGTAAAAGTCACTAGGTCAAGAGTCTCTTTATTACAAGCTAAGATAACCCATTTCCAAATTAGTTTGTCTATCAAGATTCCATTAGTTGGAAATTCCAACCTATGAACATTATACTCCATGAAAATCTGGCCAACCTCCCTCATACAAACACGTGGAATTAATTAGTCATTTTCTTTGAAGAATATGTCTCGCTCAGTTTCAAATTCATCCACACACTCATTGTCAGTCACCTAATTGATTCTGACATGTGACCCAAGCCACCATACTCAAGACACATCAAAATGGAAAAGTCATTAATCAAACACTTTACATGGTCATAATCGTAGTGTTTGGTAAAGAAAGACTTATGTTACAGTAAATTTTCAAATACCATTTAATTTGGGAGGAAATATTTGGCATACAAGGTCAATGGTTCGCTGAGATTTTTTTTTTACAAGTTCCCATCGTACATAAAAATATGTGTGCTCAATTGCAAACCTCAACAGAATGGAACTGTATCTGGGAAAAAGTTCAAAGAAGGGGAGAAAAAAGTACTTAGGTGACAGAACTTGTGCAGTATGATTATAATGTACCACTGATAAATAAAATATTCATAAAATACCTTGATATTCGAGTACCTAACTAGTGATTTTAGTTGCTTTTCGAGATCCTCAAGTCTCAATACTTCACCATTTAATTCCTTGTACCAACTGACTTGTTCAATAATTCTAACTATCGAAAATTATTTGTGCCTTCCAACGACAACAAAGAGGATAAGCACCGTATCATATACAGTTACCTAAAAAGGAAATTTGTGTAATTTGTCACATGTTGGCATCTAATGCTTCAGATGTTGACATCTGATTCTATAAAATACTTACACTTCCTTTTGTTGTTTTGTTTTATGGGTTCTCTTTTGCTACAATCTTTCCGCTTGCCAGAGGCAGCAATGCAAATTTGCTTTGATTCATATTCTTGAGCGTTGGTGTCATTTATTTCATGTAATGAAGGATTAATGTGATCAACCTCATTGAAACATTTCAAAGACAAGTCGCAAAATCCATTCTCAATAAATATTTTGTTAGCATCGAAATATTGCTTCGCATCTAGAAACTCGATGACGAAGTTGTATGAAAATTCCTTAGTGTAAAAGCCAAAAATTCAAATGGCACAAAGTGCGCTTGAAAATCCACTGAGGCATAGAGCAAGATAATGTTTCTATGCCAGAGGTCACGGGTTCATAATCGAGAATGGCATTAATTAGCAACCTATCAAGGTCTAAGTCATTCTTAACCTCAACACCATTGAGAGGGATGTTGAGGCTTGAAGATGAGTAAAAGGTCTCTTGACATTGATATTGTTCTCAAAGTTGTTCAACTCTTCAAGAAGTTCAAGAAAAGAAAGGAAGGTCATAAAAAAATTTGGTTTTGCATCTAATTAATTAAGCGACAAGTGATTAGCATAGAGAATAACCATGGTTTCTTCTTTGAAGGCATGTCAAATGTCATCTGCATTTCCTTTATCCCCTTTCCCACCATTGAAAATTTGGTTCCTTCACCTCAAGTAAGGTTCCAACATAGCAATAAGAAATGAGTTAACACATTTTCAAAGTGCCTTGGATCACCATCCAACACTTCATTGTTTTATTATTTGACATGGTAAATATAGTGTGTTATTTTAAATTTTATTGGAGATCAAAATCAAGTATATTTTTGGAGTAAGGTGTAAGAACATTTGCATGTTCATTTGATTGGGGTAAATACTCTCCAATTCAAGATACGTCAACACCTATAACAACACTTTTAGGGTTTGGTATTTCATTCTCCCTTCTCTTTAGTCTTAAAAAAGTAGGTTAATTAAATCTCCAAATGATTGACTAAATTACTGTAATAATTTGTTTTTTTTTTCATTTTTATTGATAAGCTTAATTTAATTATCTTCATTAACATATATCCATAAATAGCCTAATCAAATCTATAATTTTAATCCTTCTTTTTTCTGTAACATGATATCTCATTCTAAATGTCACATCACTTTGCTTTAGTTCCTTGCATCTTCCTTTTTTGTTTTTTCCCTATTCTCAAAACATGTCTAAGTGATCTCATTTTTTGTTTATGCTCTATTCAGCACATGTTAAACCCATTTCATCTAACTCAAATAAATATTATGAATATGCATGTATAATTAAACCCATTTCATCTAACTCAAATAAATATTATGAATATACATGTTATCATAATATTTAAATGCATTTTAATTAATGCATTAAACAAAAACAATTCTAAATGAAATTTATCAATGCAAGCTTTAATACATTGCAAAAAATTCTAAATGAAATTTATCAATGTAAAGCTTTAATACATTACAACCTGATTATAACTCAATGTAATTAAAAAAATATATAAATCAGACATGAAAATCAAGAGTCAAATAAAAGTTGACCATATGAAAATTTTATGCTGTCGCCATTATGAAACCTTTGAAAATTGCACATACATTGCATGATCGTTTTAGTTTATTGTGGGCCATTTACTGAAATACTCCCTTCAAAAAGGTTATAAGCGTAAAGGTTATTTATTCTCGTGCTTCAGCAATCACTTTCTTGTGTTCCCTTGAATGCAAACATCAATTTGAGCTATGCGTTATTTACATGGTGCTTTTTTTTTTTCTCAAGTATCCACCAGATTGGTAAAATAAGATGTAAAGATAATACTTTTTATCTTTATTTTTTTCATAAAAAAGGATGATATTCTATTAAAAAATATCCCAATGTGTTTGTTCAAACGGTTTGAATGCCATACATAGACGAAAAAAAGACCAGGAATCAACAAAGTTGGACCAAAGGAAATGCTATTCCAAAGAAACTAGAAATGATGGGCGCAATCCATCAAATGCACAGGGAAAGACACCACAAACAGAAATAAGAAATTGTAATGCCCCATATTAATGTAAGTAGTTTTATTTAATTAAAAATAAACAAAGCTATCATTCCGATTAGTAAGTGCTTTTATTTTTAAACAAAGCTATCATTCCGAGCAATTAATCATGAGACTACAATTAATTAATTGTTGGTTAATAATATTAATTATTATTTTACTTCTATATTATTTCATATTATTAAGGTTAATTATTAAGTATTTATTATTCAGTTGTTAATTTATACCATTCTGTAGTGCTCTACCTAACCGGTAGAGCACTCTGTCTGTCTCTCTTTGTGATGTTCTCTATCAAGACAATTTAAATCATATTACAGGTTTATATCTATGTCTATACTATCAGTTTTGTAAACACATGAATGCACAATCATGAACTGTAAACATATTAACGTAGAAATAGGAGCTGTACAGGTTTGATAAACTTCATAAATTTTATTTTTGTAAACTAGACAATAATACCATACATAAATTTAAAATATACTTATCTGGAATTGAAATACCTAGGCCATCGATCGTAGTAAATCCAAGATTTTGCTGTAGACTTGTAGGCTCCTTCCTCTCCAAGCTTTCTGTCCAACCAACCGAGCCTTGATTAACAACATGATGTGCCACCCTGCCGACCAGCTCTCATCATGTGCTGGCCCTAGGAAACCCATGGGTTTCCTAGCCCCCGGGCCCACAAACCAATAATACCGAGAGCAGCTTCCTCTCCATAATTTATCTTCTGAGTTATTTACAGATATTCTCGTCCTTGAGTTGTCCCCCTCCTCAAGTTTATGCTCCGTCATTTTTCCACAGATGCCGAGTCTAATCCCCCTGAAATCCCCAAAATCCCCCTCCTTATACCTCCTTCCCCCACCGCCTTCCTTCTTCCACCGCCCCTTCTTCCACCGCCTCTTTCATTAATTTATGTTATTCTATTCTTGGGCAGTGTAGTTAAATTTTTGTTTGACATGTGTTATTTTTCTTAAATGGTATGTGTTACAAAACCCTAACCGAATGTCCTAGAATTTTACATTGTGGTTTACTTAAGTTTTATACTGAGCGGCAAGGTAATGATAATCATAATTTTGTTAATTTTTATTTATTAACAACTAAATAATAAATACTTAATAATTAACCTTAATAATATGAAATAATATAGAAGTAAAATAATAATTAATATTATTAACCAACAATTAATTAATTGTAGTCTCATGATTAATTGCTCGGAATGATAGCTTTGTTTAAAAATAAAAGCACTTACTAATCGGAATGATAGCTTTGTTTATTTTTAATTAAATAAAAGTACTTACATTAATATGGGGCATTACAGAAATAGTGGAAAAATCAGAGAATACTCTTCATCTTCATTTTAAAATAAAAAAAACTCACAATGTTTGTCAAATAGATCATTATGAGATATGTATTAAGAAAACAAAATCCTCTAATTTAAATGCGAAACGATTTTCTTAATTATATATATTCAGTGAAACACATTATGTCATGTTCCCTACCATGTATACCTAAATTAATGAGCCATTAAATGTATTTAAATCAAATTAAATGTGTGACTAAGAAAAAATACACCCCCTTACATTCGCGAAACACATACTTTATAAATACAAACATACCGGTTGAGGTTGAATTTTCAATATAAATATTCTAACATAAAGGTTGAGGTTTAATTTTCAATATACATATTCTATAGCACAATATATTGTTCCTAACCACTACAATAGAACAGTTTATATCAGTCAACCCACAAAAATGCAAATATATGTGTGAAATCAAATTTTTAACAAATATTTTTGAAAATATTTAATCCTATATCACAATATATGGTATAGGTAGTATGAATTTATATAAACTGTTCTAGTGTAGTGGTTAGTTGAGTGTCGGCTATAGCTATAGCATCATACCTTGGAAACTATCCAATTTCCATTGAAAATGGAGAACTCACAAATACTTTCAGTGCTCCTGCCCTTTACTAGGTTACTACAACAACTAGTGGATTCCTACCATGGTGAGGGAAGGGACGCCATCTCCTTCTCCCATGTATAGTCACCTTAGTTTCTTTATGTTTAACTAGTTGCGCCACCGGCATCTTCAATAGAATATCTAGCAGTTCGAGATCCAGATCATTCGTGATTGATGACACATTACTCACCTTTTCTTGTGAAGACCGGACCAGATTGCAAGAAACACCACCATAGCCATCTCCCTTCTATGCTTCTATGACAAAGGTTAATTGGGGATAGCCATCTCGCTGAACATCAATGTTGGGTAATTGGGGATATTAAATAGAGAAAATTAGTTGGGCATGTTTTATTAATAGGGTTGGGTATAGGACAGTTGGGGCAATTGAAGCAAGGAAAAAAGCTATTATTTATTTATTGATACCAGACTATTCACCACAGAAGATGTATGTGATTTTTGAACCACAACATCATTAACAAGCTAGGTGTGTCAATTTTACCTCACTACACTGACACTGTGTAAGTGGTATTGGGTAGTGGGAAGACTGACTCTTCGACCAAACCAACGACATTAAGAAAACTAAACAAACATTAAAAAAAGAGAAATGACATGCATGTGTTTAAATAATTGTTGAAATCACTTTGCCATCGAGCCTTGGGCACTAGAATCCAAGCCATCATTACCTTGACAGAACCAATGAAAAATTAAAAAAATCAATAATTAAAAAAATCTATATATAAAAGTTACTCTACACTATAAAAAAAAACCTTTCAGAATGAGAATTGGTTTTCAGAATCGGTATTTTGAACTCTTTCAGCCGAACTATTTTTTGTTTTTCAGCCAAACTAATTTATGTTTCGGCAGAAAATATGTAACTAACTTTCGGCTGAAAACAATGCTCCCCTGAACGTTAAAGTTTATGAAGAACCTTATTATGCGCTTTGAAAGGATAGTCGGGAAAATAATGTCCGAAAAGTAGTTTTTCAGCCAAATGTTTATTCAACCGAGCAATTGTTCGGCCAAAACATTTTTTCAGTTGAATAATTGTTCGGCCGAAAAAATGTCATATATGTAATAACCGAATGCAAATGTATTTCATTTAGTCATTTGCGCTATGTTATTTTTCATCAGTTCTTTGCCTCTGTTGTCGTTTGCAAGGTGGTTCTCTGTTGTCGTTTGCGAGGTGGTTCCTGTTGCAAGGTTTTTCTCTTTTGAATTTTGCAAGGTGGTTCCTGTTTGAGAGGTGGTTGTTGTAGTATATGTTGTGATTTTTGAGGGGGTTCTTTGCTATTGTTTGCAAGAGTGATGTAGTATTTGGTGCCTCCTATTGTGAGGTGGTTCTTGGCTACGTCTTGTTGCAATGTGGTGCATCCTGTTGTCAGGTGGTTGTCTGTGAGGTGGTGTTTTTCCTCGGCCTGTTTTTATCGATGTGGCTTCTTTTTACCGATTTTCTGCACTGTGGTGGATGCTTTAGCCTCTCATCTACATGGTGGTAGAGCTTCTCAACCCCTCCTATGTTGCATCCCGTTGTCTACATGGTGGTGTTTTTTCTCGACTTGTGTTTTGCACAGTGGTGGTGGGGTTCTCGACCCCTTGTCTGTGCTTGGTGGAGATTCTAATCCCCTTGTCTACGCAGTGGTGGAGCATCTCAACCATTTTCCTACACGGTGGTTCATTTAAGTGGATCGGCCTCGCTCTTAAAAGCATTCCTTTAAATTACATAAAGAAAATGTATATGAATGATATAGTTAATATATATGGAAAGATATTATGTTATGCATTTGGGTAAAAATAAAAGTACTTAGGACTGCATAGACCCACCTCCGCCTGTAAAAAAATGTAGAGGACTGTAACATATAACCCTTATTATCAGAATTGAACATTTTTTAATTATATAGAATCCTCATTTTCTTGCCAGGTAACAGTTTGTAAGTTCACCTATTAACGTTGCTAATATGCTCCAAACAGTGATCATGTCCATTCCCATACAGGTCCACTCCATAAGACTTCGTACAAAATATATCAAAACAAACATCACATCCATTGAATAAGTTACAAAAAAATATGTATCACAAAAATAGTAACAGTGTGCATCTAGAAATAAAATTAATTTATTTCAATAATGGGCAATAGATCATTAGATGAAATTTCAACTCAAAATGGGCCTTTTAAATCTAATTGAAATTCCATGTCATCATGTGTTAGCCAACGAAATTGCTTTAAATTTGAAATACCGTATAGGTCTTAAACACTTTTTTAATATAAATTTGGGGATAGGTATCATAAAAAAACTACTTTTTTGTTTGTATTTTCGACATATCTCCCCATGATTTTACTCAAATTTCAATCGGGAGAGCTCATTGGATGCGGAATTAAATTCTGCATCCAATAAGTACCCACTCAACATAATTTTGACAGAACCCGCTACCCCAAAAACAAGAAATAATTGAAAAATGTAATGATGACATCATCATCATGTTTTTTCAGGTATTTCTTGTTTTTGGGATAACAGGTTCCTTCAAAAGTATGCCGAGTGGGTACTCGTTGCATGCAGAATTTAATTCCATATCCAACGAGATTTCCCAATCGATATTTGAGTAAAAACATGGGGAGATATGTCGAAAATACAAACAAAAAAGTAGTTTTTTTCTTTTCTTCCTCCAAAATTAATAAATTTTATTTTATTATTTTAACTATTATTTTATTAATTTTTTTAGGAGTCCCATTTTGAGTTGAAATTTCCTCGAATGGTTGAATCATTTCCTCTGTGTCTCCGTGTGAGCCAAACCTTCTATTTGTATGATGCCCAATCATTGTTTTCCATGTTGCAGTCAATGTCTCCAAATCCACTAACAGATCCTACAAGGTTACCACTTTAAAAATTTTTCCATCTGTCCACTGTCCACCATAACTAGTTTTATAAGTCAATGTTTATTGCTATCTATGGTATGAAATACCTGTAATTGTTGATTCAGATACTTCTTTTGAGGGATAACCCCTCTCTAGTCATATGTATTTTTACTTGGTTGCCAATAGTCATCAGCGAATGAGCTTGTGTCCACAAAGAAAAGATATGCATTGATATGAAGGATTTTTCACATTGCCATCGATGATATTGGATTAAGTTGAGCTAACACTTCCCCATGGTAATCATGGTTTCCTAACACTATCCATCACAAGAATTCACTAATCAACTTTCAAAACCAATGATGTAAGGTAGAAATTAAAAAGATAGATGATGTATTTATAGGTCATATCGCTATACTATGGTATCTGCAAGCTTTTGGCTATGTAGATTCTAGAAAAGGATTCCTAAAAACTTGGATCATCTACGCTAGTCAGTCCATTCTCATAAAAATTATCACCGATAGATATGAAAAAATCGATGTCAAGTGTTGCGCCTATTCTTCCCATCTAGTAAAGGATTCAGCCACACACAAAATATTATAACTAAGCCAATATTTTACAAACTATGTGACTATCTTATTATTATTAGTTCATTAGATTTATTCATTCGTGGGTTACTTTGACATCATAAAAAATTAAAAAACTGGAAAAACTAAATGTTTAATTCAAACCTGAATGGACACTTCAGATTGGTTGTAATATCCTTTTCTGCCCCAATCTCCAAGTACCAAAAAATTAAGAGAATCTCCAAATTTCTTTGCCGACCGAACATGTTGCAGAGAGTAGTGGGATTTGTCTTCTAAAAACCAGAAGAAAATGATATTCTTCCAAACCTTGGGCCATTCCTACCCTAGAGTCCTACTGACTAAATTTTGCATCTACAAGATTCAATCATCCTTCATCATTTCCATAAATATATTCGATTTTCAAGAGTGAAAATTTATATTCTCAATTTAACTAATAAATTTTGAATTTAGCATATTCATAATTACTTTATTTTAATATGTTAATGAAAAACTAAGAAATAAGTTTTACTGCACAATTTATTATGCAAAATTTGTTTATTTTTCTATAGGATAGGCCCTAAATTTGAGCAAAGAAAAAAATGTCTATTAAAAATTCTAGAATGAAAGTACTATAAAAAATGAAAGTATTATTAATCTATTTCAACCATTTATTTCTATTAAAAATTCCAAAATGAAAGTACTATAAAAAAATGTTGTTTAAACTACAAAACTATTAATTGACTACATTCTATGGAGCCACTTAATTTCCAACTTAGGTATCTTGAGGTTACAGCTTGAACTTGGACAACTTCCTCCACTATGGGAGGCAAGGAATCATTAGACTCCAACAGAGGAAACAAATCATTATTGTCCATTCCCAAGAGCATCCAAGTAAATTTACTTGCAATTTCCAAGTGTAGAAAAATACTCCATTAGCTCAATCATCATGGTATAGGTTCTACATGGGTTTAAAGGAACCAAAATAACCCTATGAAGTAGAAAACAACATAATTTTATAGTGCTCCCAAATGACTTGATGAAGTTGAAAAGAGGAAATAAGAATCTCCAAACCATGTGCTTCTCTCGTTTTTGTGTTGCAGCACCCACCACATTGTTCCATACTTCCTATGCTTGATTTGTTTCTTCTAGAGAACTTGCTTTGGCAATAGAGGGAGACCCATTCACTCTAGTTTGGGATGCAAAACTATCCTTGGGGACTGAATTATGTGTCATGATGTTCATTTGGCCAGGTCTACAATTAAGTGTGTATCTTGCAACCCCAGGATACCAATGATACAAACGAACCTGCTTTACTACAGCATTCCATAATATAAAAAATAGCCACATAAACAATGTACTTCTTCTTCATGATCAAAACATGATCAGAAATAAAGAAAATACATTACAACATATATGAAAAACATAATTTTCGAGAAAATGCATTACACCATAGAGGAAAATTTTAAATTTAAGCTGTCTGAACTTTTTATTTTTAATTCAAGGCTAGAACATTCATATCACATTACCAGTTGATTTCTAGCCATATCTTGGTATGCAGTTGCTTGCATGGTTTTTTGTTGGGTTGGTGTTATGTAATACTAAAACCTATTAAAAAAATTAGTAAAATGAAAATATCATGGATCACATTATAATATATTTGGTTGGGAAAATCTATGTTTATTTTTTTATGGTGATTTTAAAGAAACTTGCTGGAATTCACAATATCAATTAAATATGGACACTTACTAGAAATGTTAACAGTACCACCTTGAAACTCAATCCAAATATGCCAGGCCCATGTGAAGAAGGCATTTTGATCCTTCAATCCTACTGAAAGGAGGACTTCGGTCCTTCATAGGGTTGCATATAATAATGAATTAGTATTTAATGAATCCCATAATATTTGAAATTTCTGTAATCTCTCATGGTCATAATCAGTTTTATTAGCCATGACTATGTGAAACATGAAAACTATGGAAATGATCTTAATAAGTGTGATACTTGTTCGGGATGAGGAATGGCTTGTTCGAGATAAATAAAGGGGGATACCTATGGGAACAACGCAAATTCACATGAGAAAGGGGGGCACACAATAAATATATTCAATTGTTTTTTCGATGTCCTCAAAAACTTTCTATGAACACATATTTCAAGAAATCTAGAAAAATTATATTACAAGGACTTCTATGACATTGAATTTTTTTGTAAACATTTTATTTATTTCATTTAATTTGTAAAAATTATGCATTAAAGAAATATTCCATTAAAATTGGAAAAACTAATCCTAGAAAGAATGTTTTTATTGATCACAAATTTTATTTACTCCAAGTGTTTTTAATATACAATCATAAAAAATGAAATGTTGTATCATTTATAACTAGTTCGGTATGCAATAAATTACGAGGAGTATATGAAAATCTGTAATTTGTTGAATCGTGAGAAAAAATATTCATGAAGATATAAAATGTAGGATTAATGAAGTTAAGTTGCACACATAATTGCATGTTTTATTACAAGAAGATCTCTATCTATATTTGAAGTGAACAAAGTATCATATTAAATATTTTTATTTTTTAAATAACATATTATAATATAGCATGATTGGAAGGAAATCACAATATTAAATTAAAATAAAATAAATTATAAGAAATGTATTGATGTCGAACCAAATAATAACTATAAATTCGTCAAAATTGGGATAGTTGTTAGGTACAACATTATACATACACAATGAAAATGTGAAGAAATCGAATTAAGATAATGTGTCTACTATGTATTCCTAGAGTCCAATTATAGTGGGATGTAGTAGTTCATAATAAATTTGAGATGTTTGAATTTGGTTCTTAATGGATCCGACATCCCCCCAATAGTCAATCAAGGGACTTGCTAGTCGAATCGAAACTAAAAAAGGGGATTATAAACAACATTGTGAGGATGTCATAGTTGAAGGGAAGGTACCTCATTTACATTGTTTCACTAGTCTAGAAGTTGAGATGATGTTGTGATTTTCTTGCCTCTTAGAATTGCCTCTAGGTAGCACCAAGAAAGAGGAGATCATCTTGGTGGTGTTTGGTAAGGGAGATCGTTTGAGAAAGAAAGATATGAGCTTTAGGGAATCCCTTATGTATATTGATGTTAGGCACCACTGGTCTAGGTATCTATGGAAGGTTCAACACCATTGCTCTATCTCAACTATAAGCCTATGTGATTAAACCAGGAACTACCCTAGAGGTACCATCTTAAGTGCATGCATCCACTGGTATAAGGTACATGTTATTATGACAATAAGGTTATCTATTTAAATCTCCATGTTCAAATTGATCTATATAGAAGTTCATTTTGGGTTTAAACCCCTAAATGGAATCTAGCTAAGTAACATGTATGTACTTCTTGTAAATGTATTCCCAAATGATCCTTCTCATTTCTTGTTTTGTTATGAAGAGTTGACCAACTGTATCAAGATAGTGCATTTATGTGGGAAGTCGATATTTTAGATATCTAGTGTGGATTGAAGCAAGAAATTGTCTTCTAAAATCCAACGTCAGGAGTGCGCAGTGGAGTCCACTTTGTAAGGGTCTCCAAAGAGATGTATGTAAGGAAGGGGTATCAATATCTTCATGCTTTCAAGTCTAAAAAAACCATAACTTGATGTAATATTTCCAACCAATCATGGCCAAGAATTACTTTCACCAAAAGGAAAAGAAAATGATAAGATTTGTAAATGTCGAAGAAATAGATGTTGAAACATATTTTTCAAATCTTTTAGTTGAACTTTATATATGACCCCATGCTCTTTTGAA
>LPNX010948237.1:18365-28876 GCA_001517045.1 Pseudotsuga menziesii
CTCATAAAAATCTTGATGGTATGACTCCTTTTGAAGCATGGAGTGGGCACAAGCCAGATGTGACCCATTTCAGGATTTTTGGCTTAAGGGCTTGGGCTAGAATTACAATAGAAAAGAGGAAGGATTTGCAGCCCCAAAGCCAAGAGTTTCTATTTGTTGGATACTATGAATATTCAAAATGGTACAAGCTAATCAACTTGAGCACAAAGAAATCCTTCATTGAAAGGAGTGTTCAGTTCCAAGAAGAGCCTTTAGCAGCAGTTGAAGTTGGAGAGTCTTCTTCACCACTAGAACCATTGAATGTAAGTTAAGAGACAAATGAGTTTTTTGATTCTGATATGTATGATAATGATGATTTAATTGTAGATCCTAACAGTCCTACGAGACCAAAATGGGAAGCAAATACCATTCATGCAGCTGGGGAACTAGCTGGAAATCCTAGTGATCCTAGGAGGACTAGATCTCAGTTTGAGAGTGCCCTGTGTATGAAAGACCCTTTGTTTGTAGAGAAATGCTATCTGATGGTTGAATCATACCCATAGACATATGAATATGCAGCACATGATCCAATCTGGAAAACAGCCATGAAAGAAGAATTCAACTCACTCCGGAAGTGAAGTGTGATTTCCTGAATGGAGATATTACTGAAGATATATACATGCAGCAGCCTCAAGGGTTTCTTACTAATCTATATTTTGTGTGTAGGCTAAATAAATCATTGTATGGGCTTAAGGAAGCCCCCTGGGCTTGGTATGCTAAGATTGATGGCTTTTTGCTGTCATTGAGTTTTGTTTGATGCAAATCTAATCCTAATGTTTTTTTGAAGCTGATTCATGTTTATTTGATTATTATTTTCTTATATGTGGATGACCTTATTATTACAAGAAGTTCAAAGAAAGAAATTGCCTCCTTGAAGGATGCAATGAACCATGCATTTTCTATGACTGATTTGGGGTTGTTAAGCCAATTCTTGGGTCTTGAAATTGCTCAATACCAACATGGAATAAAGGTACATCAGTCCAAGTATGCTTTGGAATTTCTTAACAAGTTCAACATGAAATATTGTAAGCCAGGAAAGACTCCCTTCCTTTCAAGAGTTAATCTTGAAGAAGCAGGTTCTTCTCCTATGGTAAATAAAACATTGTATAGACAACTGATTGGGTGTTTGATATACCTTACACACACTCGGACTTATATTTATTATGCAGTAAGTGTGGATTCAATATACATGGATCAGCCTGATGAGATCCATTGGAGAGCAGCCAAAAGGATCCTTAACTTTGTTTAGGGAACAAGAACTCATGGGATCTTCTACAAAGCTAAGTATGATCTTGATTTGATTGGGTTTACTGAAAGTGATTGGGAAGGTGACAACACAGATTGAAAGTCAACATCAGGATATGTGTTCATGCTTTCTAAAGGACCAATCAACTGGTCAAGCAAGAAATAGAGTGCCATTGCACTCTCATCTACAGAAGCATAGTACATAGGAGTTGTAAATGCAACGACTCAATGTTTATGGTTGCAGGGGATACTTGGTGAGTGTGGCTTCGAATCAAAGTTTTCAACCATTATATATTCTGATAATCAAAGCATCATTCAAATTTTTAATGATATAGTTCAGAGATAGAGAACCAAACACATTGAGATCCATATGCACTACATCAGACAGCTTGTGCATGATGGCACCATTCACGTACTCTTCTGTGCATATTAAAAACAAGTAGCAGACATCCTCACCAATTTTTTTTGTGAGAAGACATTCAAAAATATCAAATCACTACTAGGGATTTCTGATCATGCTGTGAAGAATGATTGATGATAATATTTTCAAATTTTGTTTTACTGTCCATTTTTAAGGGAGGATTTTCCCACTGGGTTTCTTCCTCTTTCGTTGGTTAAATGGACATGCAGTATGTAAAGGGTGACTAAGACTTTTTGATAAGCCCTATAGTTTTCTGATATTTACTCATAATTTAGAATTAATCGGGGGTGTTAGAATAATCAACCCATACCTAGCAACCTTAGACATTAATTAATCCATTTTTGTCTTATTTGCCTAATTTCCAATATTCCACTCTATGCAAGTTGTATTCGACATGTCCTAGAAGTCAAACTTGCTAAAAATGATTCATGGAGTGCTTGGGAAACCTCTTGGAATCCATATTTAGCATATCTGCTTTATTCCAGATCCTCCCTAGTGCATATCTACTTTTTCTGCTTTGTTTCCTGCTTTACTGAGATTCATGGCAAAAGAGAAAGTAAGACTAGGTGTAGTTGACTTGTTTTTTGCCCTCATCATCCTCCATTCTTTTCTCCTAATAAAAGCATGTATGAGTTTTCTTTCCATCACCTATTAGTTTTCCTACTTGATTTTTCCAATTCATGAGCTCCTAGGTAGATTTGGAAACTGCTTTATGCACCTATGGGGGATTTTGATTAGATTTAGTAAGCTTGCTTTTGACTATTTCGAATAGAATCCTTATGCATTCAAATATCTCATGTAATTATATATTACAGAAGCCTATGAATTCATAAGGTTGGCTATTGTACACTTATTCAATATAGATTAATGTTATGCTCCAATTTCAGTCTCCTTTGTGTGTAAATTTGTAGGTTTGATTAGCAATTTTGTGAGTGCAATTGTTTTATCACTTGGGTTGAATTCCACACCTTGGAATGAGGGGCACATATGCCCATCCACTCCATATGTAGGCCCACCACCCTATTATGTAGGGGTGCAGTTTGGAAGCACTAACCCTTATGGTCAAAGTTTCCAAACCCTGGTCTCTACTTCGTTCACGAGCTCTCCCTTTTCACTTTTTAGTGGAGGGATACCTGCTCCTATTTTTCAAACCCCGGTTTCTAATAGGCTGGAAAAAACCTCTTATAATGCACCATTTACCAAAAATACTATGTCTTATGGATGGAATCCATTTCAAAGTAACCCATCCACTTTGCAACCGGCGGCAGGGGGCAACCCCACCTTTGCATATGGGAATTTGGGGGCAAGTCCCTCTAATCCCCAAACTAGTACTTTTAGTGCTTCGGTTCGACCTAAGCTTATTTTCCTGGCAACGTTAAACTTTCTAGATTTTTCTAAACTGATGAATGACCCAGTGAGGCATGATCCCTCCTAGACACCTATACCCACCAAGTTGCCCTTGGACATCCCAAAGTTTGAAGGAAAAGTTGGTGAAGATCCTAGGGCTCATGCCACCACTTTTTTCATTTATGGTGCTATTCCAAACAACATTGATGAGTACTGCAGCAAAATGGTACATTGAGTTGCCTTCTGCTTCTTTTAGTAGTTTTTGGGATTTGGCTAATGCATTTCTTAGCCACTTTCAGCTTCCTATCCGATATGATTTAGGAACGAAGTTGTTATCTACCTTCAGGAAAAACAATGCTACCCATATCTCGGATCACATCCAACAATGGAGGAGGTGAAAGAGCCTTGTTAAAGCCACTATTCCTCCTGATTTCTTACTAGAATGGTTCCTTAAATCACTATTGCCTTATATATCTAAGGACGTATGTACTTCAGGAGTGACGAGTGAGGAAGAATCTATCCTCAAGGCCCAACAATTACATTTGATTTACTCTCAGTCTGGGATCTTGTATGAGATTATCCCTAAGGCACCGAGGCCAATACACGATGTTGATAAACCTAAGCATGGACCCCATGCCGATGGTGTGGTTGGGTCCGTTAATTCTCCCACTATAGAATTTTTGACCAAACAGCTCCATCAGTTGTCTGTTAAACATTCTATGGCAGAGGTAGCAAAGGCTTCCCCCTCACCCCAAAATGCAAATGTTTTTGCATGGACCTCTCAGAAGGGAAATCAGTAGCCCGATGGGAAAAAGAAGAGAGGAAAGAAAGGGGAGGGAAATCAAAACAAGCAGAGACCCACAAACAATTTTGATGGTGGCAAGAAAGGAAAGAAAAAGGTGAAATTCCCATGTAATTTTTTCCATGAGGATCAACTCACCCATCTTTGTCCCCTTATGGAACAAGTCCAGAAGCTATTAAAATCTCAACAACCGACTGTCCTGAAGGATCCGTTTCCCCAAGGGCAGAATTCAGCTTCAGCTTCAAATGCAGCAGGGGGCACCACAAATGCCCCTGACCCCAATTATATCAACATGGTTGAATATTCAACTTTGCTATGTACTAGGAATAAGAACTATGAAAAAGAGACCTCTAAGAAGGGTAAGTCTATAGGAGAAACTTCTAACCCTCTCACGATTGAGAAACGTGCTGAAACTATGCCCAAGATACTGAAAGGTGTTTTTAAAAATACTTTGCATAATCCTAATGCTAGGGATGCATACAACTACTTCATGGTTGAATACTTAGCCCAGAAACCTTATGCAATGTCACCTTTAGAGGTGTTACAGAGTTTTCCTACCCAGCGGGATGAACTCTTAGTAGCCTTAGGTAGTATGGATTCATCGAGTCTCATGGCGAAATTTCACTTGTCTGATGTCAAAATTTTACTACCTTACCATGTAGCCTTATCAATAGATGTCATCCATGGGGGAAAGACCATTTGAAGGGAAGTTGTTGATGAGGGTGCTTCTACATGTGTTATGTCCTTATCATATTGGAAAGCTCTTAGATCCCTAGAGCTGGTCCCATCAAACAACCTTCTTACTGATTTCGAGGGAAGGTCATTCCATCCACATGGTATCCTACCGGCTTTTGAAATAAGCTGGAAGGGAAAGCGATGTCTGTTGAGGTAGAGGTGATTGATGCAACTTTGGACTATAATTCACTTTTGGGAAGAAGCTGCACTTATGCCATGTCTGCTATTGCATCGGTCGTCTTTTGGGTGGTAGTGTTTCCACAGGAAGGAAAGTTGGTTACTGTTGACCAACTTGATTTTACTCAAAAAGGCTGCATGGAGTCTAATGAGTCTGCTATGCCATTGGTTGATCAGGTCAAACCTGTTGCATAGAGCTTAGGGGCTGGAATGTACCCATCATTGATTGGCACATTTGATCTTCCAGCTCCTATTAATTATATAGGTTCTACTAGTGTGGGAAAGTCCATTGCCATGGTTGTCAATAGGACTGATCCTTGGGTTCTCCCTACCCACCATGCACCTGAAGTGCCCCTATTGGTGGTGGAAGTAGCTTATCAAGCTATAACACAAACCACTGTTGATCCCATTCTGGTTTCGCTCTTAGTCTCATATGAATTGAAAAAGTCTATCTGCCTACTTGGGCAAAAAACTCTTTGCATTCTATGGATTGCTTATATATTTTTTTATGTTTCAATAAATCCATTCTAGAAGCCATGTGTGAACGAGATAAGATCTGTGAAGATATTCACCATCGATTCTATTTTCTTCTAGAGCTAAGCAGGATAGAGAATCAAGAGTTTCATGTAAGACTGACAGATGATGTTGATATGCCCATTAATCCCTTACCTAGGGAAGGAATGTTTGATGAGGGGAATATGGAAAATGTTTCTGCTACCATCCCTATCAACATCTCTATAAATCCTGACATTGTCGAAAATATACATATCAACGCAAACTACTCTCCTGAGGAGATTGCCATTTATACCGCCTTGTTTAAGGAATTCCATGACGTTTTTCCCTGGTCATATGAGGAGATGCTAGGAATTGGTCCGTTTATAGTCGAGCACAAGATACGAACATACCTTCATGCTAAACCTATTCGAAAAAAGTTGAGACCTGTTAACCCACGTAAAGTGGCGACAGTGAAGGATGAAGTAGAAAAACTACTGAAAGCCGGTTTTATTTATCCCATAGCTTTGACAGAATGGATATCCAACCCTATTCCTATTGATAAGAAGCAAGGGACCATATGTGTCTATAGTGACTTCAGAGATTTAAACAAATTCTGTCATAAGGAAAACTATCCCACGCCATTTATAGACCAAATTATTGATGCTTGTGCAGGAGGTGAAGTGTTTTCGTTTAAAGATGGTTTCTCCGGATATAATGAAATTCAAATAAAACTAAAAGACGAACATAAAAATGCTTTCATTTGTCCTTTTGGTACCTTTGCGTACAAGAAAATTCCTTTCGGATTGAAAAATGCTAGGGCAACCTTTCAGTGGGCAATGAAATTTTCCTTTCGTGATATCAAATCCATTATCGTGCCCTTGATGATCTGCCTACACATTCTTATAAGAGGATTGACCATCCAGATCACTTACGTTTGATATTTTAACAATGCAAATACTATAAAATTCATTTGAATCCCCACAAGTGTGTGTTCTATGTCAAGTCAGGGAGACTGCTCAGATTCATTGTTTCTCATAGAGGCATTTAGGTGGATCTGTTAAAAGTTGAGGCCATTGTAAATATAGCTTCTATTCGTTTTACTAGGAAACTTCAGAGCTTGCAGGGAAAGTATTCTTCGACGTTTCATTGTAAACTATGCCAAGATTACTAAGGGTTTCATGCACCCTGCTAAAACAAGACACCCGATTTGTATGGGATGAAGCTGCAGAACTTGCATTCGAGGCATTGAAAAAATATTTGTTGTCAGCACCTTTATTACGTCCGCCAGATTACTCTAGAGATTTTATATGGTATCTGGCCATGTCTAAGTCGACCATAGGGGTGGTCCTAGTCCAGGAGGATCATAGGCTCCAAGAGCATGTCATTTACTATCTTAGCTGTGCTTTAGCCAGACCTGAACTGAGGTACTGCCATGCTGAGAAATTGGCCTTAACAGCTATTTATGCTATTCAGAGGTTACGTCACTACATCTTACTATGGAACACAACGGCAGTGGCAGATTTTAATCTTTTTCAATATGTTTTGTTTTGATGGATAGTTGGAGGCAAATTCAACAAATGGATATTCATTCTCCAAGAGTTTGACTTGGATTTTCAATCCGCCAAATCCAAAAAATCCTTAGTTTTTGCTGAACTTATTGCAGAATTTCGAGTAGATGAAGATGTAGCCATTGAAGAAGACTCATCCCCAAATGAGCACATTTTCTTGATTTCCACCTCTAATCACTGGTACGGAGAAATACTTATCTATCTTTAGGATTTGAAGTATCCTGCAGCTTTCTCACGGGAAGAACGACGTAAGCTATTCCTACATGCCAAGAACTACCTCATCATAGGAGATAGTTTATATCATAGAGGGATAGATTCCATTTTGCATCAATGTTTGACCCATGAGGAAGCGAATACTGTCCTAAACGATGCCCATAGTGGAGCGTGTGGGGTTCATTTATCTGGGTTACTAATGGCCCAAAATATATTATGTGCTGGTTATATCTGGCCCATGATCTTTAAGGATTCCGTGGAAGCCGTGGAGCGTTGTCATCCTTGTCAGCTTTAAGGAATATGCAGTCACATCTCGCTCCGTTATTTCCTGTTATCTCGGTAGGCCCCTTCATGAAGTGGGTGATTAACTACATGATGTGTAGCCCAGCCTTGGGTGGGGGGAACAAATATATCATTGTCACCGTGGATTATTTTAAAAAATGGGCAAAGGCAATGCCCACCTTTAGAGCTGATGAGGAAACTGCATCTTTTTTGTGTTCAATCAAATTATAGCATGATTTGGTATACCAAAAGTGATTGTCACTAACCATGGCAGTCATTTTCAAAATAGCATGATGACAGAACTGACCACTATGCTAGGATTTAGACAGGAACATTCATCCTCATTCTATCCTCAAGCCAATGGTCAGGTTGAGGCTGTTAATAAAACTTTGAAAACTATCCTCAAACGTAATATTAATGCAGCCCATTCAAACTGGCATATCATGTTGTACCCTACTCTTTGGGCATATCGAACCAATGTAAAAACTACTATGGTTTTCTCCCCCTTCCAACTCGTCCATGGAGTGGAAGTTGTTACCCCAATTGAATGTGAAATTCCATCTTTGAAAATTGCTATTCATGTGTTACCGAATACATCCATTTGACATTAAAAATAATAAAACACGATTAATGGAGATTAGTTGATCCCTAATCATTAACCATATCAATTGTCTCAACCTCCTCAACCTTCAAAACTGCTCTATTTCCCAAAGTATAAAGAGAGGCCTTGGGGAGGGAATTAATAGAATGAATCTTGGAGAGCAAAGTTATGCTGGTGGTATATCTTCAGAAGTCTTTGGAGCAGCAAAACTCAAAATCCTTTCGTTGCAGAGGAGTCCTTGTTTTAGGCATTGGGTTGTACACTTATCTCATTCACTATTGTTAATAAAGAGAATTCTTCTTCCAACTTTGTGTTGAGTCTCTTTCATGTATTATGGTTGATAAATATATTTGATCAAGCACTATATATGTTATTTATCTAACCTATCATATATACATGTATAAGTTTGTACTTGGATAATTTTCTCTTTGCAGGTGAAGGAGGGGCATCCCTAAAAGCTTTGGAGAGAAGCAAGGCAAGAGAGGACAAAGCTTGGATCAACCGTCTATAATTGGGTGAGTCCAACATCACTTCCTATTTCCTTTTTGTACTTTAAAGTTGATTGTCTATGAGTTTTAGAATTACGTTGGTAACTCCAGACCCTAGGTTACAAGGGTGTTTATTCCTAAACAATAGGTTCCCCTTTGTTATGCACCTGGCACACCATAGTTCCTCCTGAAATTCCTTGCCTCTTTTAATTTCTTGGATTTGTATTGTAATATTGGCTAGTTGCGACTAAATTTTCATGATGCCCAAGCCAGTGTCTCTAACCGGAGAGGCTTCTAACTTCATTGCTATCTCTAGAGCCTCTTTCTGTGACGAAATTTTATGTTGCATCAATTACGTTCAGATGTGTGGAAACAATGCAACAATGAACCATTCCTTTTGTTGCACATCCAACATTTGGAAACTCACCTTGTCCATTAATATCTTAAATCTCTGGTCAAAATCCCAAACAAATTCTGTCGGTAGCTTCTTGATCTCCTTGATCTCAATGATGCCTTATGATTTAGACCTCAGTTTCTTAAATTCATGAATACCCTGATTCTAATCTCATTGAGTGTCTTTGGGACCAGTCCCATGGGTACTATGAAAAAATTCATATACTGGTCTAGTGCACGACCTCGTAGAGTCGTGATCATCTGTCCTTTCTTAATGTTCTTGTCCTGGATTTGTTGTACAATCCAGACATATTCACACTGAAATCAATGTTGTTTTAGGTCTTCTAGCCCATTAGCATTGAATATTGGGAGCTTAATGTTAGTGTCAACCATTAGATTGATCAGTATTGTATTAGCTGCTCATATAATAGAAACGAAATGTGGACTAGTCCAATTTCCTTGTCTGTTGTTTACAACGTTAGTACTACTTATATTTACAGAAATACTTGGACATAGGTCTCACAATCTTACCTCTGGTACCCAAGGCATGTTGTGTACACATTCTTGTTCTGGAGCTTCATTCAACTCCTTGGACTCTTCGTTTCCCTTTGATATTGGTTGATACTCCTCTTCCTTGTCACACAAGCCTCTATCTAGGTAAGATGTAAACTTGTAGACTTATTCTTCTTTCTCTGTGCTACAACTGCCTCGTCCGAACAAAGTTTTTCTCCTTTTTCCGGACTTGAATCTTCTTTCGCTTCTCAAAAAGACATATTCTAGTTCAGTTCCACCTTCTCCTAGGAACATATCACTTTAGGGTTTTGCTGAGACATAGCCCCCCTTTTTCTATTCAATCTATCATTTGCAGAATTCCCTTTTCACATATAAGTATTTTGATCCATGTCTTCCAAGATGAGATATATCGACTACGTGGTCCTTGGAATTTTTTTCTCTTGGCCTCACTGTATGAGGTTATTGTATCAACATAGAACTTGGTGATATATCCTTCTATGATATTTTCTACCCAGAATTCCACATCCCTTGATATAGGACTGTTTATTCTTTTCAGCCGCTCAATCAAGAACGAAGTCCATTCTGTAGGTTCTCCTCCTTGAAAATTATTTTTCTGGGTTGCCAACTTAGACAACCATTCATACAACATAATGGGGAACTCGACGAAGAAAATATTGTGTATGTCTGAATATATGTACCATTCTAACCACTTCATCAACGTCCACTTATATCCTTCACTTTCTTTCCATACAAACTCTAGATCTTTTATGTCCGCCTAGTTTTGAATCTCCGATTTCATGGAATGCCAGAACATGTCCCTCACCAAAGCACTTTAGGGTCATGGAAACATAACCATTTGTTTTCCTTTTTCCCCTATGACCCAGGTTCAACCCCTCTATTTGGTCAGTGTAACAAAGTGCAAGATATCGGCCCAACGGAGCAGATCCTAGCTGGCAGCACCTGCGACACAGATGAAGTCTCACCTGATATATCTTAGTTCTATGGATAAATTCCAAAACAACGTTTTCATAGTTTGCACGGGAGGTTGTTTAAGTCTTTGGCCTTGCGCCAAGGTTTCGAATGAAGACTGAGAAAGTGGGTTGGTGGTTTCCACTTTATATATAAACACTGAAGTATTACTCACCCTTATTTATGCAATATTACACAAATGCACAGTGAACATACATCACAT
>LPNX010948239.1:0-102910 GCA_001517045.1 Pseudotsuga menziesii
TGTAAGGATTCAAAGTCTATGACTTTCCTCATCTTGAAAGAACTCAATCTAGCGGAAGTTCTAAATTCTAGATCCACTAAATAATTACAAATTTAATGAAATATATGTTTTAGGTATGAGAAATTATCCAAGGTGCGGAAATATATGGGGCTCCAGAAGAGAATCACAGAGAGATCCTGCTTCGAATATGTAGCTTTACTATGTGACTTTATCAATGAAGAACCTTCCAATTATGAAGAAGAGGCATAATGAAAAGAATGGAAGAATGCTATGATCGAAGAGTATCAATCGATCATGAAGAATGATGTTTGGGATGTTGTCCCAAGACTAGAAGGGAAGTCGGTTGTAACTTCCAAATGGATCTACAAGATCAAGCATGCTGCAGATGGTAGCATAGAGAAATATAAGGCAAGATTCATGGCTCAAGGTTTCTCCTAGAAAAAAGGAATAGACTATGAAGAAACCTTTGCACCTGTAGCCGGATACACTTCCATAAGATCAGTACTCGCTTTGGTTGTAGTGATGAAATTGAAGATACACCAAATAGATGTCAAGACTGCTTTTCTTAAATGGTGTAGTGGAAGAGGAAGTGTATGTACAACAACCACTTGGTTTTGAGGCACATGACAGGGAGTCTCATGTGTGCAGATTAAAGAAAGCCTTGTGTGGTTTGAAACAGGCACCCAGGACATGGTATGGTAGAATTGATAGCCTTTTATCTAGTTTGGGATTTACCAAATGTAAAGCATATTCCAACCTTTACTACAAGGTTGAAGATGGAAACTGAGTGATGCTCCTACTATATGTAGATGATCTATTTGTAACAAGTATGGATGGGTTGATTACTGATACGGAGAGAAAGCTTGTTGTCGAGCTTGAAATGAAGGACTTAGGTATGATGCATTATTTTCTAGGAATGGAGGTGTGGAAAAATGTAGATGAAATCTCCCTTGGATAAGGGATGTATGCAGTAGAGATCCTAAAGAGGCCTGGGATGATGGACTGCAAGGCCATGACCATACCTATGGCATCGAACTTGAAGGTATTGGGTGATGCTTCATCAGAGACGGTTGATGCTACAATGTATCATTAGATGATTGGGTCCCATATGTATCTAATGGACATGAGACTAGACATTTGCTTTGCTATGAACATCTTGAGCCATTTCTTAACAGATCCGAGACATGTTCACTTGATTGCTGCAAAGCATATTTTGAGGTACCTGAGGGGTACATTTGATTATGGCCTCAAGTATGAAGCAAATTAGAAGATTAACTTGGAGGGTTATTTTGATTCAGATTGGGCAGGAAGTGCCATCGATAGGAAGAGAACTTCAAGGTGTTGCTTCAGTATGGGATCATGTGTGATCTCTTGGTTTAGTAGGAAGCAATCCTATGTGGCACTGAGTCTAGCTGAAGCAGAGTATGTCACAGCTTGTTTAGCTAGTTGTGAGGCACTATGGATGTGGAAGCTACTGTATGATTTATTTGATCTCCAGATGGATGCTACTTGTATACATTGTGACAACCAGAGTTGCGTGAAGTTGTCAGAGAATCTAGTGTTTCATAACAAGTAGAATCATATCGAGATCAAGTATCACTATATTAGGGATATGGTGCAGAGGGGAGAAGTGAAGCTCCAGTATGTTGCGACGGAAGAACAGATAGCTGATGTGTTGACAAATCCATTAGCTAGGGTGAAGTTTAAGTACTTCAAGGAGAAGCTTGGTGTTCTCCTAATTGAGGTTTCCTCCAAGGAGAAATGATGAGACCTAGAGCCTTTCTGACATGGTGAGAGGATTGGTTCCTTCCATGGTAAGATGTAAGGGCTGAGCCATTCCTTCATGGTGAGAGGATTGGTTCCTTCCATGTCAAATGTGAGTGCTAATACATTCTAATGTGACTGTAGGATTGGTTCCTACATGATCAGATATAAGCGTTGAATGCCATTCTTGGAATGGAGGAACCTGGTTAGTTACCAGGAAAGCTCAGTATAGGACTAAGGGCCATTCTGATGTGGCTGTAGGATTGGTTCCTACATGATTAGATGTGAGTACAGATCCCTTTTGACATTGGTTGTCAGATGTAAGTGTAGAGCCCTTTCGACATGAAGGATTGGTTCCTTGCATGGTCGAATATAAGTGCTAATCCTTTCTGAAATTCATTGTCAGATGTAAGTGCAGAGCCTTTCAGCATGGAGGATTGGTTCCTTGCATGGCCGAGTGTAAGTGCTAATCCTTTCCGACCTTGGTTGATGGATGTGAGTGCTGGGCCTTTCTAACAGGGTTGTGGGAGGTGTTCCCACATGGTCATATGTGAGTGTTGGGCATGCCTTTCAGATATGATTATAGGATTGGTTCCTACATGATCATATATAAGTGTTGGGCAGGACATTTTGACTTAGGGTCAGATATAAGTGCTAGAAGAAGACCTACATGGAGGCTAGGCCTACAAATAGCATGAAAAAGGGTTGGGTCTGTAGAACTTCCTATGACGAGAAGAATCATGAGATAACACCCGTGAAGATCCAGTGATGATGATACAGTAGAGATGATCCAGATTAAGAGATGATCCAGATCGAGTGATGATCCAGATCCAGATGAAGATGACTTGAAGAAAGAGACAAATTGAAGATGAAGATGATGAGGACTGGATCCAAATGATATAGAGAAGAACACTTGTGCTGATAAATTGTGTCAAGATAATACCTTCCTAGTTAAGAGGGAGTGTTGATGTAATTGTAACTTCAAAATGTATTCACATGTATTTCTTATGTATTGTAACCCAATGTTTATTTCAGGATGTTTTTGTAATTTACTTGAGTCATGTCATGCCCTGAGGTTCCTATTGGGAGTTTCTATAATGTAAACAAGTCATGTCAAGTCAAGGTGGGTAACCCTCCTATTGTCTAAGGGTTAAATTCCCCATAGTTCTGGGGCACTAGGGTTATTAGACTCACCTAGTGAAGTCGACCCTAGTTGGGTTTAGTCAAGTCGGGTATTAGTATAAATAGAGAGCTAGCCTCTCTATTTATCACACACTCATTTACACTCAGTTGTAGCACATAGATGAGGAAGAGAAAGACACTAGGGAAAGGAATAAGAAGGTTACTGCTGTCAGGAGATCATCTTACTATTTTTGGGTTTCACTTTTGGTGTCGATTCTATATCTGAGGAAGTTGCGGGGTTTTCTCCATTTATGGTTTCCCCAAGAAAAACATTGTGTTCATTGTCTCTTGTGTTTGATTGTTTTGCTTGTTGTTCTCTCAGTTAAAGATCCTAATGTTATGCTAGATTAATGTTAAAAATCTAAAACAAAGGCCCATTGGGCTTAGTCATCCCAAAATAATGGAGTGTCCTTCTTAAGGAGACACATATAACCGTATGTTTTCTCTACAAAATTGCAAATGAAACGGCGGAGGAAGTTTTCCTTCCCTTGCAAACTTTGGAGTTCTAGAAGGTTGGTTGGGGATGGTAGGGATAGAATAGCGGAAATTTTCAATGGATTTATCTGGATGCCATCCTTAGAAACCACAAAACCTAACAGGCATCCTGTCTTGATGTAAAAAAAACATTTATGAGGATTGAGCCATATATTATAATGACGACATCTCAGGAAAATGTCTCTAAGATGACCAGGGTGGTCCTCCAATCACGGTGAATGAGCTGGGAGTTCATCAAGGTATGGTTCTACAATATGTTTTATATCATGAAACGTATAAGACATAGCACGCTGGAAAGTGGCTCCATCATTTTTTAGGCCGAATGGTAACTTCCTGTATGCCAACGTTCCCCATGGGAAAATAAATTTTGACTTGTGCTGATCGGTGGGTAAAATCTCGATCTAATTATAACCCGAAAAACCATCCATAAATGAGAAGATGACACTTTCGGCATAGTTGTCGATAATCTGGTCGATATGTGGAGTGGGAAAGTTTTCTTTGGGACATGCTTTGTTCAAATCTCTGAAATCGATGCATACTCTAATGGTGCCCTTCTTTTTATTGATAGGGACAACATTTGATACCCATTCCATCAGGGGTATGAGATAAATAAACCCTACTTTTAGAAGATTTTCTATTTCAGCTTTGATAGCCGTGGCTTTTCATGGATGGACTTGTCTCAATTTTTTCCTGACAGGTTTTGTAGTGGGATAGGTTTTTATTTTGTGAACCACAATGGATGGGTCTATCCCAAGAATTTATTCATAGGACTAGGCAAATACATCTCGAAATTCTTTGAAAAGTGCTCTATATGCTTCAGATTCTTCTGCTGAGCAGTTCTACCCAACATGAACGTGCTCAAGGGTGCTAGGCCTGGTTGATATGTCAATTGGATTTGTTTGAGTAATGTTGCATAGGTTTCCTTCAAAATCCATGTTCTGCAACAATATAGGAGTTTGAGGTGTTTTGACAATATCAGTAGTAAAAAGGGATGTAAAATCATGGTCTACCAAACTGGTATTGGGGAGGAACGAGGATTTATGGTGATGATCCTCCCATATAGGTTCATTCGTACTCATAATCTCCATAATGGACTCATCAGAAGGAAAATTCTGGTAGAGATAATCCAGAGTAGGAAGAGAGGGTTCTAACTAGTAGGGCAGGTTGTAAGGGTCCAAAGCCACCAGATGAAGGTCATTAGTGTGGTCATTTGAAAGGTTTTGGATAACCTTATACATTGCTTCATGCGGACTCAATGAGGTGGACCCAAAAATTTGTTTTCCCTTTGGATCATAATCAAACGAAGAAATCATATTTACCGTCGTCGTTTCTGTGTTAGGAGGGTTTGATGGAAAAATATCCCCCTAAGGGAAGAATCCTTAAACATGCCTACCCCAATCAACTGGTAAGGAGGAGGGGACTGACCTAACATAGGGATGTTATTAGCCATAGGGGTGGTAACACCTGGTGTACAAAAATTGAGCTAGTCAATGGTTACAATCCTCCCATGATGTGGAAACTAGACAATTCGAAATACCATCGAAGTGACATCAGTCGTGGTGTAAAACCAATTTATTCCTAATAGGAGGTTGTAATCTAGCCGGGCATCTACTACTTCAAATTGAATGGAAACGATTTTTCCCCCAAGCTCGACTGAAAGGGCTAGTATGAAACCATGGGGCTAGAAACCTTGTCCATCAAAGGCTTTCAGAGTCGTTGGTGTTGTTACGAGCTTGGGAGAGCCAATATCTTTCCAACAAGACAGGGACACAACTGAAGTTGAAGCTCCTTCGTCTAAGAAAGTTCTAAAGACCTTCTTTCTAACTACTTTCATTATGATTTGGAAAGTGAGTTTTTGAGGTAGTCTAGACTTATAGTTCTCGACATTAAAATGAATCAAATTAGTGTTATCTGGGTCTAAAGCTCCTAACGCGGTTAACAAGTTTTTGCATTGCCTAGGACAACTTTGGAGTACTTCCAAGGTAGACATTGCACATGGTTCCTGAGCAAGATCTTCAAATACATTATAAAAATGGGTAGCTCAGGCATTAGGGTTAAAAACAACCTTCCTAAGAGTTCTCTTGGGTGGGCGCAAAACCATGTCGATATTAGGTTTCTCGATGGTTAGGTGACCAGTAGATGAGGACTCGAGAGAACCAGTAGAGGGAGCTTTTCCTGAAGAAGAATTTTCTTCTTTATTGTTTGTGGGTTTGTCATAACTCTGACTTCGAGTTTGCAAATTAATAGTGTCCGAGGACATCATGAAAACTTCCTCTGAAGAACTATAATTTCCCTAATTAGACATCTACTCTATCAGTTGTTGTTGAGAGGGAAAGGATCCATGAGTACTACTAGCGTGGGATTAGTTTTTAAAAATTGATTGATTTCTTCACAACGACGACACTCTTTCTTGAAGTGGTCACCTGCACATAGCAGACATTGATATTTATCTTTTCTTTTCCCTTTATCATTCTCATTGATGGTTGGTTTTGGATTCTCCTATGGGTTTTGAGGTTTTTTGTTTCTGCCTTTACCTTTCTTTTTATTGTTTTTGAGCATTTGTGTACTCTGAATGGAATTTACCTTGGTGAAAAGCTTGGGAGTTGAAGGAGTAGGGGTGGGAGTTTGGGTTTTCTTAGCAGGTTTTGTTGTTGGCGGGGACTGGATTGAACCAACAATCCCATCAACAGGGGTTTTTGCTTGTGGCTTGGAAGGATCGGTGCTTGGGAGAGGAGCTTGAGGGATCAAGTCATACAATGTTCTGTACTGGGAATATACCAAGTCCAGAAATTGGGCTTGACTAATGGCTTACTCTTCAGTAACGGCACTGCCCATAGACAGATCTTGAGCGATTGGAGGCAACAAAGATTTAGCAAAGAAATCAGCTAACAATTGATCTGGGATATGAGCCTTAATAAGTATTCTCTACCTTCTCCACTCATGGATATGATCTGATATGTGCATGGAGGTGTTCTGACCCAGATAAGTTAAGAGATCTATACTTGTTTCATCGTAGATAGGAGGATGAAAATGTGTAAGAAAGACAGTTTCCAAAGAACCAAAATCCACAAACGAATGTTGTGGAAGTTCAATGTACCATTTCGTGGTGATACTGGTCAAATTTCACTGGAAGAGTCTTAAATGAACTGAATCATACATTAGGGAGTTCGAAGAACACCACAAATGGAATGTCATGACATGGTTTTTTCGATCATCTCTTTGCTTCCCATCGAATTTTGGAATGTTCGATGGTAACTTTACCGGAATGGTAGGCCACGAAGGGTTATGTTGAATAGGATCATTAATCAACTTGGACAAATCAAGCAAGTCCAAAGTTTCTAGGAAAGGTAACTGGCGATTAGGTTGTACATACTGGTAGTATTGATAGGGCATATAAGTACCAGTAGGACCTTAAGTAGACTGATATACAGTTTGTTAAAATGGTTGTTATGACAAAGAACCGTCGAAAGATCCACCCGCAGGGGGGTTGATTTTTAGGATTGGGACATTTAGGACCACTGGAGCTTCAAGGTGGAGGACCATTAGGGCCTCCGGGAACACCAGGACCATAGAGACCACTAGGACCACCTGGGCCACCAGGAGGAGGACCACCAGAACCTCTAGGACCCTTGGGTGGGAAACCTCTGGAGCCTCTGGAACCACTAGGAGGAATGCCACCAGACCCTCCGATACCATTAGGATGGAAGCCATTAGGCCCCACAGGACCACCAAGACCATTAGAACCATAAGGAGGAAATCTGCCAGGCCATCTAGGACCATTATCCCTCCTAGAGGGAGGATCTCCATAAGGTGTTCCTCCGGCACCCCCTGTAGTATGTATAGGTATCCCTCCCATAGTTGGCATGTAGGACTAGTTGGGTTTCCCCCATGGAGTAAAAGTATTACCAGGATATGGAATTCTAGCATAAGGAATTACTGTAGGGGTGGGTTGGTAATTGATATTTCCTACAGGTACTTGATTTGTTGTGTAACCATACCCCCAAGAGGTTTGATTTGTTACAGGTTGTGCCCCTAAGAGCTGACCTGAACTGGGTGGGGTGTTAACCACATTCATATGGGTAGGAGGGACATAGACTGTAGATTTTTCAATACTAGAGGTATGTCCATTACTAGCTACAATTCCAATGACAGGTAATGTAAGTTGTGCTGAGGGTTTCCCCCCAGCACTAGAAGGTGTTGATGAAACAGGAATTAAATGTTGTTCCCCAGGTGCGACAGAACCGGGAGGATTTGGAACAAACATAATATAGGAGGTGGTGGGGTTGGTGGTTTGACCTAGATTATGTGGAGTCACAGTATGATCTAGAATAGGTTCAATGGGTTTCATAGAATCAGTAAGTGAGTGATATCCCGCAGGCCAAGGGTCTGTGTTATGAGGAAAAACTGTCGAGCGAGGTGGTGGTGTACCCAATATGCTATCTATTTTCTTCTCAAGGCTCTTGCATGGAGAATAGTTGCCTGGTATTGTCTGCGTTCTTCTTCATTTGGTGAAATTTATTCAAAAGAGTTAGACGTGTTCCAAATCAAGAAATGGCCTGTCCCATAGAGGTATCCCAAAAAGGAGCATTGGGACCATAACCTGGACAGGTAGTATCATCAACATGGCCTTCTATGGGAGAATGGAAAGAAGTATTACCCTTAGAATGTTTTTGAGCCAAGGGATGACTGTGTGAAGGATATGGATCTCTGCTTTCTGCAACCACGTTTTCTCCCGCTTGAGAGTTGGTAGCAGCTCCTTGGTCGATAGCTTCCATAAGATCTTCTCCCGAAACAGGAGTGAAATCAGGTGGCACACCCCATACTCTTTTGGACTGTCTCAATTCAGCTAGTTTGTATAGTTCTTATCTAACCTAGGGTTTCAAAACTAGAAAAAACACACCAAAAATTCCCCTACTCAAGCTATAGGCCAAACAAGCAAACTTAAATGACATGAGGAGTTCAGATAGTTTGATCTCTCACTAGGATTGTCAAGAAGGTGCCACTCACAATATACTTTAGGTATGTGCGTAGTAATCTCCCCGAATGTTGTTTTCGGTGTATGGCTCCAAGCAATATGGCCAAAGGGATTTTCTCAGATAGATAACGTATCCTAGTGGGGTCTCCCAATATACGCAAGGTACGTGGGAGCTCAAATTCGTAGTAGTGTTGTCTAATGCACAACTATTCACAAGGGGCATTCCTATATATAATCGATTTTGTGAAGTACCTTTCTATATACCTCAAGGGTATGTGAAAGGTCATTCGATATACCAACGGTATGTGGAAAAACCGTGCGAGTGTCGGGATGTACTACAGCCAAGTAACGATGGATCCTACGCTTAATGACGCCCGAACATGTCTCTATCCTATCACTCAAATTTATATGTAAATTTTAAGCCTATAACTACCTTTAATTTTAAAGTGGACGATTAGGCGAATGCATGGAAGTTTGAAAGAAAAATTAAAACCATGCAGATATGTAGATGCAAATATTTCACTTTACCATTCGAGGTATGCCTACTTACAGGAGAGAGGGAGAGTATTTTCTTTTCTTTTTGAAAACCAAAAATTCCCAAACAACTACTTTGAACAAATCAAATCCAAAGACAAGCAACACATTCCAAAATCATTTTTATTTTTGAAAGCAATCAGATGGATAAGAGTCTCTTTTCCTAAAACAAAAACAACAAGCACTCTACATGCATATGCAATCTATTTTTTCAATTTTTCTTTGAAACATAGATATATCTAACTTAAAACTACACTATTTTTTATTTTGATGAGACAATACTAATGCAAGAGAGAAAAAAAGAACAAAGGGAACTTGAAATATTATGAGGCTAATCAGAGATCCAGTGCCCTATGCTCAGTAAAAATAATGACCTAATCTCAACAAAAAAAATTCTTTTTAAAAGCAAAAAGAAGTCCTCTATGGAAAAAAATGAAATTAATATGATAATCAAGTGGGTTTTCTTTCAGTCTTTATAAATGAAACGAAAATATATCTAACTAAAAAATAAGATTTCAAAAATTCCTTTTAGAATCACAACCAACAAGCATGCAAGAAAATGAATAATCAACAATCCTAACTTAGCTTTTGAATTCTTTCAATCAAACAAATTTTCACCACAAAATGTTTAACTATGAGCATTCAGATTCAAACAAACAAGCCTGACAGTCTAGGGATGAAAGCAAGCAAAATCCTACTATTGCAAAAAATTAAGTTCTGGAACCTACCTGGCACTGCGCTAGAGGGGTCTTTGACAGAGCGGTTCTGGATGAGCACCTATTCTGGATCACTGCACTCAGACGGTGGCACTGCCTATTGCTAATAGGGTTCAGGTGATGGCACCACTTATTTCCTACAACACATGCACAATTCCCTGAATATATCCATAACATAAAGAGAACAAGAATTCAAGTTAGAAATTGTTCAGATCAAGATAAAGACTAATGAATTGACAATAAAACAAAGCATATAAAGTTAGAGCAGTTCAGATCTAAACAGATTTGAAAATTTTAAACCAAACTTCACTAAGTCAGATGGTAGATCTGACTGAAGAGAGTTACCGAATGGAACCTGGATTCAGACAAGTGTTCAAGGACTGGGGAAGATTAGATCAACTGAAATTTGATTTGTTCCCTAGCAGATTCACCAGATTTGTTGTTAGGAATATTGCACCTTCTCCAGACATAAGTTGTTCCTCTGGTCTGAATGGTTCAGATCTAGAACAAATAAGTGACCGACAAAGGCTAAAAACCTTCCCTAAATGTTGTAAACACTTGGAATAATGCTTTGATGATGAACTTATGTACCTGTAGAACATTTCAAACAAACAAGAACATCAAAGCTACCAGAACATATTTTACACATTCATACTAGTGACTAAGGAATCCAGTAACATATACATGCGATATCAGTACAACAAATATGTGGGACGAAAATCAGTTTTGCATTAAGAAATCAATGAAGAATCTTACACCCATTTCATTAGTATTGACAAACTCCTCCATAAGGAAAATGCCTCATCCCCAATAGCTCCAACTTGCTCTCTTGTGCTCTCCAATGGATTGGGCTAGATAGTCAATTCAACATCATAACATTATCATTCAGTTATCTCCCTCAAGCATGGATGTGAGCTTGTATTTATAAAACTCAAATGGATAGGTATGGTTGAGAGATTGATGGGTGAGGTGTCTAAGAGATCCTACAAAGAGGGATCTTGAGATTAACCAACCCAGGTGAGTAGGGATAAGGATATCCATGAATATTTTGATCTAGAAGCTTCGTGAAGCTTCTTTTTTTCACCTTTCACCAAGGGTACCACTTATACACCCTTATGCCAGAGCGGTGTAGATAAAAACTTCTTTAAGAACAAAGCACGTATGCAGTGACACCGCTTATCTATAAGAGGACTCAGGCTATGCTGAACAAGGTATCGCTCATTAGCTAAAGGGAAAAATCGATGCTAGGGTTTTTTTATGTAGAATTGACATTCAGAGCATGTTTCCACTCCAAGTTTGCAATTTAGGGAAAACATAGGTGTTAAGGATCTCATCACATGTTGGTGGCAGGATTTGGGTATAAAAAGGATCATGTACATATTTATTAAGCAAAGAAACATGAAAAACATTATGATCCCTAGTGATAGCAGGTAATGCAAGTCTATATGCAACTAGCCGTATTCTTTTGAGCACTTCAAACAACCCACAATATCTAGGTGTCAAATTGGCACAATTTCCAAGCTTCAAGGAACTCTTCTTTTCCCTCACTTTGAGGTAAACATGATCCCCAACACTAAATTCTCTGTTCACCCTATTCTTATCCGCATATATTTTTTGTCTTTCTTAGGCTACTTTTAGATTCTGCCTGATCTTTACAACCTATTGCTCCATTTCCTTCAGCAATTCTAGCGCAAGCACAACCCTGTTCACTAGATTATCCCAAGTCACTGGTGTCCTACATCTTCTTCCATACAAAGATTCATATGGACTCATCCCCAAGGATTCTTGTTTTCCATTGTTATAAGCAAACTCTACCAAGTGTAAGTAATCTTTCCACTTGGTTGGTTTGTCCAGCACATACATGCGAAGCATGTCTTCAAGCACCTGATTTACTCTCTCTGTATGCCCATCAATTTGAGGATGGTAGGAAGTGCTGAAGTTTATATTTGTACCCAAGTATGCAAACAAACCCTTCTAGAAATTGGAAGTGAACTTCAAATATCTATCAGAGACTATTGCCTTAGGCAATCCATGCAATTTGAAAATTTCCTTCATGAAGATCTTTGCAATGTCATTAGTCTTATGCATAGCATTAGAGGAAATTTCAATTTAAAATGGGCATTCCAAAAATAATACAAATTCCATGTGATCATGTATTATCCAATCAAAATGCTGTAAAATAAAAAAGGGAGCACCTCTTAAACAATTTTTTAATATAAATTTGGGGATAGGTATCACAAAAAAACTACTTTTTTTGCTCATATTTTCGACATATCTCCCTATTTTTTTACTCAAATTTCGATCTGGAGAGCTCGTTGGATGTAGAATTAAATTGTGAATCCAATGAGTACCCACTAGACATACTTTTGATGGGCCCCTCTACCCCAAAAACAATAAATACCTGAAAAAACATGATGATGACATCATCATCACGTTTTTTCAGGTATTTCTTGTTTTTGGGGTAGCGAGGCCCATCAAAAGTATGTCGAGTGGGTACTCATTGTATTTGGAATTTAATTCTACATCCAATGAGCTCTCCAGATCAAAATTTGAGTAAAAACACAAGGAGATATGTCGAAATTACAAACAAAAAAGTAGTTTTTTCTTTTCTTCCTCCAAAATTAATAAGTATTATTTTATTATTTTAACTATTATTTTATTAATTTTCCTTAGGAGACCCATTTTGAGTTGAAATTTAATCTAATGACTTAATCGGTATGAAATGTACTACATTTGTCAACTTGTCCACCACAACCATGACGGAGTCATGTTGTCTCCAAGTCATCGGCAACCCTGTAATAAAATCCATGGAAATAACTTCCCATTTCCATTCTAGAACTAGAAAAGGCTGCAACAAACCTACTGGGTGTTGATTCTCAACCTCTACCTATTGAAATTTCAAGCACCTTGAAATATATTCATCCATATCCTTTTTCATTCCAAGCCAAAAGTACTACTTTCTGGTTGTAGAAATTGTCTTCTGATATCTTGGATGGCCAGAATATGGAGCTTGATGAATCTCATCCATAACCATTCTCTTCAAATATGCTACATTTGGAATATAGACTCTGTTCTTATAATTAAGAAGTCCATCTTATTCCAATTTATATCCCTCATACCTCTTCTCAATACTTTGTTGTTGCAATTTGTCTTTTACTTGCTCATACAATTCATCTTTAGAAGTATGATTAACAATCTACTGTCTCAAATCTCACTGGAAAATACTAAGATATGCCACATGCATTTCCTGCACCTTCCTACTGAGTGCATCAGCTACCTTGTTCTCTTTTCCGTTTATTTTCTTGATTTCAAAATCAAATTCACATAAAAACTCCATCCATCTTGCTTTCCTAGCATTTAGAGTAAGATGATCAAACAAATACTTTAGACCACAATGGTCTTTCCTTAGCTCAAATCTTCTTCCCATCAAGTAATGCTTCCACATCTTGAGAGAATGTACTATGGCTTCAAGTTCTAGATCATGAGTGGCATAGTTCTTCTCATGCTCTTTCAACTTTCTTGACTCATAAGATATTACGTGGTTGTCTTGCATAAGAACTCCTCTAAGTCCTTGGCCACATGCATCAATACACACCACAAAATATTTCTCTAGGTATGCAATCTTCAAGACTGGTGCGCTTATGAGAAGATTCTTCAACTGTTGGAAGCTTTCTTCACACTTCGAGGTCCATTCGAACTTTATTCCCTTCTTTTAAAAAGAAGTGACTGGATGTGCAACCTTGGAGAATCCTTCAATGAATCTCCTATAGTATCCTGCAAGTCCCATAAAAGATCTTACATTTGTCACATTTCTCAACTTAAGCCAATTCATAATGGCTTCAATCTTCTTAGGGTTTACATATATGCCATCATCTGAGATAATGTGATCCAAATAATGAATCCTATCTCTGTAAAATTCACACTTACTCAACTCTGCATACAACTTATGCTACCTGATCAATTGCAATGTCAACCTCATATTCTCTTCATGCTCTTCCTCATTCTTAGAATAAATAATAATGTCATCAAGCCAAACAAGAATAAACTTGTCCAAATACCAGTCGAAGACACTATTCATAAGGCACATAAATGTAGCTGGTGCAGTTGTGAGACCAAATGGTACCACTACAAACTCATAATTCCCATACCTTGTCCTGAAGGTTGTCTTATGAATGTCTTCATCCTTGATTGTTAACTGATGGTAACCAGACCTCAAGTCAATCTTGGAAAATACCTATGCTCCTCTCATTTTATAAAAAAGGTCATCAATCCTAGGCAAAGGGTATTTGTTCTTTATGATGACTTTGTTCAATTGTCTGTAATCAGTACACAACCTGAGTGTACCATATTTTTTTTTTACAAACAGAACTGGTGCTCCCAAAGGAGACACACTCGGCTTGTTATACTTCTTCTCCAACAATTCTTGCAGTTGCATCTTCAAATCTAGCATTTTTGGTGTACTCTTTTTGTAGGGTGTCTTGGACATTGTTACTACTCCTGGCACAAGTTCAATTATGAAATCAATGTCCCTGTTTGGAGAAATCCCTAGAATCTCATCAGGAAACACATCCTTGAACTCTTGCAACACTTGATAGTCCTCCAACCTAGGATTTTCATTCTCTGTTGCCTCCAAAATATGAGCTGCATACACTCTACAACCTTTATTACAACACTTCTTCAGCTGCATTACTGAAATATTCCTAACCAAAATCACCTTTGGAATGCCTTTCACAATCCTTGGGTTCCCTTCTTCATCCATGCATTCAAAAGTATTATTATAATAGTAAAGCTTTCCATTGTGAGCTTCTAGCCAATCCATTCCAATGAGAACATCATATGAACCAAGTGGTAGAACATTCATATCTACACAAGTGACCAATCCATTCATGGCCAATGGACATTTCTCTACCACTTCACTAACCTTTCTATTAGTTCCAGTGGCTAGCTAAACTAACCAAGATTTTCTATGCTTTACTTTCTTAAAAGCACAAATTTCCACTACTCTAGGGGTAAAGTAACTATGAGTAGAACCATGGTCAATCAAAATAGGAACAAATTGCTCAACAATATTACCTACAACCTCAACCACAATTGACTGGTGATCTTCCTGGCAGTCCTCCAATGCTGCATAGATTCTAGGTATGGACCTTGCTACTTGACCCACTCTCCCTACCTCTTGAAGGTTGTAAGTTGGCATTACATTCTCATTCTCAAGTGGAAAATTCCTACGCATGTGGGGTCCTCCACATTTCCAACATTGTAGTGGTACTTTGTTCTGTTGTGGTTCTTTGGGATTTTCTCCCACCACTCTAGTTGGATGCTTCTCAACTTGGGACGACTGCTTCTACTGATTCCTGAAGTTAGAAGGTTTAAAAACTTTCTTCCTTTGGTCATACTTCTCGTTCTTTTTTTCCTTCCATGTCTTATGATAATCGGGTTTTCCTTTGCTTTGCTCATATCAATAGTTAGCTTTCCTTATTGCTTCTTCAAGAGTTCTAGGTTCATAAAACTCAATTATGTCTTTGTAGGACTGAGGCAATCCACTTAGGAAATGCTAGATCTTCACTTTTTCATCCCTAATATACCTAACATACCTCAAAAGTTCCAGGAACTTGTTTACATACTCTTCCATGGTTTGTTGTTTACATACTCTTCCAGTAGGAGGCACTGCCTTCTTAAATTCATCACGTGAATGGTTTTGTAACGCCTCTTTCTCTCATTCCCATGAGATGAAGAGCTTGAGTCCCCAGTGGATCCTTCAGATTTAGATGACTCACTATGAGGTCTTTCCCTTCTTCAAGTGTCGCTTTTACTACCTTTTGGTCTTACTGTCCGGTCCCCAGAGTTCATCCTCCTTTGGATGTCTGTAAAACTCTGTAGCATGGCTATATTCAGTTGATTCTACTCCTCCTAATCCTTAAGTAATATTTCATTATATTCCCTATAAATTTGCATCTCCACCCTTAGGATTCTCGTGGTGGCTGTGAAATCTAGAGGAGTATCTTGAAATATTCTCCAATTTTACTCGGTATTGCCATTTCCAACTCAAACATTTTCCCCCATAGCATCTTCCTCGTGCTCATAGGGATATTTTGCATCATTCATGCTGAAGGTTCTCATGGTTGAACCACAGCTTACCTTACCGCAATGCACTATGTGGAATTCTACTCTTTGAAGGTGGCTATAATTCTGCAAAATGTGTTGATAAAAAAAATTTGTTAGCTGCATGACATTCACATGAATCATACATGACTTGCCTTTACTTGGAAAAAATCATATATTGACAACTCTACCCAAAAAATAGAATTTTCTTTTCACAAGAATGATTGTTTGAAGGGGTCGATTTCGCGCAATCTGGTGCACAAACACGCTGCCATTTTTCATCTTTCTAGGAAGCTGCAATCCCATTGAAAATCCTATGGAATTTCTTGTTTCGGCCAAAATTTCATTTTTCCTCCGACATGGTAGATCCATTTCTCAGTTCTGCCTAATGTGCATTGGCTCCTTCTTCCCCTTCAACCCACTTCCATTGTGGCTCATTATTCCCTTTCCACCCACCATAGCAGCTCTGTCATCTTATCCCTTCTTCTGCCATAGCAACTTCTTCTTTCTTTCTCTTCCATCACCATCGGCTCCATCTTCAGTTTCCTTCCACTACGTCAGAAAGATATTCAACTTTTTGTCGCCGTTGCATCGACAAATTTCTTGGCTTTCTGCCTACTATGTCGGCTCGAATCACCCTATGATCATTGGCTCCACTCACCTGATGATCATCAGCTCAAACCTAAATTTCCATCCGCTGTAGCGGCTCGATCATCAACTTTTTTCTGCCACAGACGGCTTTATCCTTTTCATTCGCTCATCGTGTATTAGCTTGTTCTTTCTTCTTCATCTGACTCCAACACTTAGATGATTTTTGGCATTTTTCCTTCCACCTCAGACATTGTCAGCAAAACTTCCTACTTAAGCCACCGCCATAGCGACTCGAAACTTAATTTCTATCTGTTGTTGTGCCTCGAAGCCCGAATTTTTCCCGTTGCTATGGCTCAAAGATTGACTATCACCCATCATTGTAGCTCAAATCCAGACTTTCACCCGCCCTTGGAGCTCGAAGCCTGACTTCCACTCGTCGTTGCAGCTCAACTCTTGGTAATCCACCCACTACGATCGTCCCACTTCAGTCTTCTCAGACGACAAGGAATATTTTTTTGCACAGAAAAATTTCCAGAAATTTTTTCGTCGGCTCATCTCACCCAACTCTTGTCAGCTCGATTCACCTGACTTTCATCGGTTACTTTTTGGGTGACCCAGCCGCTATAGTGGATCACTCTTTTCCTTTCTACCATCGTTGCGGCTCATATTTGGATTTCTCAACCGCCAAGGGAAAGTGCTCAATACTTAGAAAATTTCAAATTTTTTATGTCTTCTATCTGTTGCTCTTCTGCTGAACTCAGAGGTGGTTTTCTCATGGCCCCTTTGAGGCCCAAATATGCAACACAGCTCTAATACCACACTGTCATGTCCCCACCCCTCTACTTGACGGAGAGGACTCGACTAAACATAGCTACTATCTATTTCAAGAAAACTATCCTCATAAACATGATATAAAAATGCATGGGAAATAAACATACATAGATGCATAAATGATTATCAAACAATGGAATAAAATTACTTCATTCACATCATTTAACATGTTTATCATTTTTATTTAGCAGCAATTATAATTGCAAAGATGAGATCGACAAGAATACTTATCTTAACAATATCTTTTCCTGCAACCAGCTTCCTCATTGCAACATTCGATCCAACCATAGGCCAGTGTGCTCATCAATCTCTCAGCAACACTACCACCCCTGAGCTGGGCATGATTCCTCAAGGAATAAGGGGAACACTAGGAGGCTCACATGTAGCCAAGGATACACAAAACTCAACCAAGACAACACAGTTGGGTTTATTAGGTTATGAAGGAGATGGAAAGAGCTATGGACACCTGCACCAGAACTAGCCTAACTTCTAAGACATCTACACCACCCAACACAAGGAAGCATCCCCTTCTCTGCTATGTAGTCCCTTGTGCTATGCCTTCCCTCCCAATGTTATTCAGGGTGTGCAAAGAAGAAGGCCAACCCTCTAGCTCTGTCTATGAGGCCCCTACACACACTAGGTTTGTCAAGCAAGCTCAAATCCCATTCCCACTCCCAATTCAAATCAGGCCAAAGACAAAAGATGCACCCATAACACAATACGATTTCTGGGTTTGAGGAAGAACAATTTAGGAAACAAAAATGAATTTCCAGGATGGGTAAAATAGTTCCCTAAAAACAATTCAATTTTTAGGGATGTTTTCGCCCTAACATGGCCAAAATAGACTCAACAACACCCAAAATCCTGGGTCTCTTTTTCCCCTCACTGGGCATTGCTAGAAAATGATTTCCATCTTGGAACAATGGGAAAAAATTTAGAAAAAATGTGGGGAAGGGAACTCAGCCACTGATAATCACCAAAAATGATTTCCCAGCCTGAGCAAAATTAGGTAACAACCAAAAAAGTGAATGGTTTCACACATAGGAAGTTTTGAATGCTTGAGAGAGATCACATGGAGGAAAAATGGTGAGGAAAATATGAAAACATTAAACCATGGTAGAATGGGATACATTTTTGGGTTCTTACTTGCCCAAGGAGTCAAAACACATTTCCCAAAAATTGATGGCTTCTCCAATTAGAATTTGGTTTTTCATAACTTGCCCATCCCATGCAATAACCAACTCAACCAACTTCTGGCAGTAATAAATGATTGGGTGAATAAGATAAGAAAGATAGTTGTCAGTTTTGATGGGTTCCCCTTTGACATTTGTCTTTTCCCCATTGGCCCCAAAGGTTTGAATATCCCCCCCCCCCCCCTTATCCTTAGGAAATCATGCCCCTTCTCATTATTGTTGCATTGACATAGTTGGTTGTGGGTATTTTTAATTAACTGCATATTTACATGATGTCCAAATTATAATTTTCCCTACTAGCACAAAATACCATCGGCATCGATTTTAATTGCTGAACATAAAATGCTAAATCGATGGTGGGGATTTTTCCTATAGCTCCACACCATGATTAATTACAATATATACATCATATACATTTAATGTAAATGGGATCAAAACCAGGGTGTTACATGTATTGTCCACACTCTTTTCAGTGATGCATTTTACCCATTATGGTAATATTGTGACCATTGATCAGTTTCCTTTGTTAAAACAGATCATTGTATCACTCCTAGTCATCAGACTTCCCTAAATATCATGCATTCTCTTTTGGTTCCATCCCCTTCGTCGACCATGCCTCTTGAATCTGGACATCATGCCAGAGTTTAGTCATTTGTAAACCGATAGCTTCTTCCCATCATGGGGAATCTTCGGGGGTATGTCTCTTGTCTCTAGCCATCATACTGGAGCTAAGCTGCTATATTTTTAAAAACTGAAACAGGTTTATGAGAATATTTTATTTCTATTTTTAAGCCCATTAAAAAATAAATATGACCTTGAGCAGAGTTTATTTCTAGTTTCAAGCTCGTTAAAAATTAAAACCGACCTTGAGAAGAGTTTATTTTTGGTTTCAAGCTCGTTAAAAAATAAAACTAATCCCTAGAGCATAGTTTTGATTCTATGTCAAGCTCATTGAGAAATTAAACAGGTTCTCAAGCATAGTTATTTTTCTCTGTCAAGCTCGTTAAAAAAATGGAACATGCATTCTCAAGCATAGTTTACATTTTGGTTTCAAGTTTGTGTCAAAATGAAACCAAAACCCAAGCATAGTTTACTTTTTGGTTTTAAACTTGTGTAAAAATGAAGCCACTCATGAGCATAGTTCCCTTTCTATGTCAAGCTCATTAAAATATTAAATAGGATTTTTCAAGCAAATTTTACCTTTGGTTTCAAGATTGCATAAAATTAGACCATCCTTCAAGTATAGTTCTTTACTATTTCAATATTGTGTAAAAATCAAACGGTTTATCTCTTTGAGGTGAGTCTTCCATCCCCTTTAGGACATGAGCCTTCATTTCACTTGTCATGAGTTCCTCTTTCCTTCTTGGTCTCTTGTGAACAATTTCTTAGTATTATCCCAGATTTTTAAGTTTGGTGAAATGTAGGTAGATGAAACAAAGCTTGGGGGGAATGTATTCAACCTATTTATGTTGAAGTTGAGTCGACAAATATTTTTACTCAGAGAAAGTACCGACCTTTGGACATCATGTTGGGAAAATACTGTAAAAAATACTCGTGATTAGCATACTTTCTTCTTGGTTCCGAGATCTCTAAGCCATGAAACAACATCTTGAGCACAGTTCATTCTCTTTTGCAATCTCGTTAAAAAATGAAGCCGATACCCTGAGCATTCTTCCACTTGATCTTCGAGCTTGTTTAAACTAGTAAGATGGTTTCGAAAATATTTCTTTTTTCCATTTCAATCTCGCTAAAAAATGAAGCATATCCTTCGATATTACTTTTCATTTTTCATGCTTTGGTTAAAACATGAAAAGTGGTTTGACCTTAGTTTATTTCTTTTTCATGCTCTAGTTTTAAACATGAAAAAGATTTCAAGCACTCTTGAAACCATAGTTGTGCTCCTTAAATGTTAGTACAAAGCTTCTGAGTATACGTTTATGACTTTCTCGCACTCGTTAAACTCTTCACGAAAAAGGAACCCCAATGGAGTTATCTTTAAGCTCTTTTCTGACTCTCGAAATATGAAAATTTTGTCAAGTGAACTTGTCACTTTCACGCTCATAAAATTACTTGAAAGGTCATATTTTTGACCATATTTTACCCCTTTTTTGGTTTGGTTAGACTAATAACAAAAAAGGTATACTCTAGGCAAATCATTGACTAGAAGAGTTCTACTAGGTGTTATTTTATCCTCTTTCAGGGCGTCGAGGACTAAAATTTAAGAAAAAGAACTTTTTCAAGTATTCTTTAGTTCTTTGTAGGCTCTCTAAACATGAATGACGCCGATTTTTCTTTCATTGGACTCGTTAAACTATGCATTGAAATAACCTTCTAGGAATGAACCCCTCATTTCTTAGGTTCAGAAAACATATGAGAATGGACTTATCCTATGATAAGCTATAACGAGCATTTTCTGGCCTCTTCCATATCGTTAAATAGCAAAGAGGAACTCATCAATCATTATGGAGAAATTAAGGGAAATAAAATAGTGTTTCATTTTTATTAATGGAAACTCTCTAGTGACCTTTGAACATGTCCCATGTCTGTATTTCATTCAAATGGTTGTTTGTTTATCTTGTCTTTGATTTGATTCACTTTCATGAGTCGTATCATTCCTTTGAGTCATTTCAAAGAATGCATCATTATTCATCACATTATGTCCTAGTATATACCTCATCAAGTCAATATTTCTAATTCTTTGGTCGTGTTGTTCAATGTTCATAGGAAAGTTGTGTGTCGAGAATCACCCTCTGTAGTAAAACCTACCTCTATTTTGTATCAGTTACCTTTGAGTTGGTAATATGGTTACTTCATACTCAATTCCAAACAACTTCATTCTGAGTTTCATGTCGTTTATGTGGGATTCATCATGGACCTCCTTCGACGAGACTATTCCTGTCAACATCAACACATCTTCCAGGAATGAGTCTTAGAAAAAAGTTAGTACCTTGAGATCTACATACCATAATGGCAAGTTTCCTCACTTTTGACAAGAGCCTTTCATCATTGGCCTTTGATTGAAATATTTAACCAAATTTTTAACATCAATTCATCCATTCACATTTGGAAGAATGCACTAGGATACCTTGGGAATCATTGACATTAGTGGTGATTTCCCCAACACTTGTTAACAGTTCACATCATTGATTGGTAATCAAGTGGTTTCTACCATGTTTGACTTCAATACATCTATTCACATGGATAGAATCATACTTTCGTGAGAATGGAATGAAGACCCTAGGTGTTCATTGAGCACTTTGCCTCTCCCAAGGTTATGATGGAATATTTTTTATGATTCAGAGCATGGATCCATATTGTATGTCCGTAGTTGTGCTCAAATTTTCATCTGTGTGACTTAGATATACATTGTCTATCTTGTAGCTATGTCCAAATTCGGGTCTTCTTCGCATGGATCTGCGTTATATTTCAGTAGCCATGACATTTAATATCTCATGTGGATCTATGTTTTACTGGTCAAAAACCATGTTGTCATTCATTTTGTATATATATCAAAGCATAGAAGTACCGCTGAATGATCTTAGTCGTTAATGAGTTCCAACCTTTGGACCTTTTTCTCGAAGTCATAACCTACTATGTCAAATCAGTTTTCCTATCATTTCCCTCTAGCCTCATTCATTGGGGGGAATTTTGTTACACCTATTTCTCATGAAAATCATCTTATGAAAAGAATATCCCATAGTTTTCTCTAATCCCCCAAGGTATGAAGTGAAAAAATGGAGAAAGTAGGCCTATTCCCTTATTTTCCTTGGTCTGATCCACCACCATGCCTTATTAATGAACAAAAGGTGGTTCTCAAGTTGTTAATGCACCTTGCTCACTTGTAAGGAGTGGTGCTACAACTTTTTTCCTTATTACAACAAGTGGTTCCCTTCAACATTGCATGTTTCCCTCATGCAAAGTGTGGTGCTCAACTTAAAATGGTAAAACGAAGAAGTTTTGATAAGTTTCCCAAAGGAACCTTCGTGGATCCTCATCCCTAAAAATATGGATAGGTGGATATCGATTTATCCTACCCTTTGGATGATCCCAAAACCTTCTCCTTTGAATTATCAACCCATTCTATCCATTGAGCCCTTTAAATAGTGGCTTACCCCTCATGGGAAAGGGGAGAAATATTGTGTAATAACATCCAAACTCTATCCAAATAATCCCAAACTTTCGTGAGTCATTAGAGGAAATTTGAAGCTTGTGGCAAGGCCCTGTTGTGAAGATATCCCAACACCAAGTCTTTGTTGTGATCTATCCTTCATTTTTTATTAATGCAAACATTGATTTATTTCCCATAAACAGGGTGTATCTCATTAGTATGCTCTATTTATTGTTTATCTCCTTGGTCATTTACATAGAATCGAAGATTATCTTGTTACTCTCATATGGTTTTGTCAATTTTTTCTATTGCAGTTTCATTCACATGGTAGCTCAAGAACAACAAGTTCAAACCATCATATTTTCCTATTAAAAGGTATGAGAGAAACTAGTTCAACTATTCTAGATTTCTAGGAAAATTTTCTTTGTTCTGTAGTGTGTTTTGTTCTAGATGTGAATCATTCATACTAGGGAAAATTCCTTTTTCTGCATTTCCTGATATTTTCCACTAACAAGACCCAATTTTCACATATCCACTATCACCCCCATGAGAGTGAACCCTAGTTTTAAGATCGGGTGAAGGGAGAGAAAATACACCTAAAAAGGAAGCAAAGGATGGAATATGAACACTTCCAAACATATGATCATGATACAGGGATGTGATTCCCCTAGTCCAACAGCAGGGTTGGCACTAGGACCGATGGTGGGTGATGGGATAATCATAGTGATATCTAGCATGTCGAATGTAAAAATACACGTGCTTGAGAGAGTAGGGTGTGTATCAAAACTAGAAATATCGAAGGAAAACTTCCTATGGGAATCTATAAAATATGATAGTTGGGGTCATGTATTATGGGAAGTACCCGTTTCTAGGAAAAATGCACCTCTTTCAGACAAGAGTTGTTCCTCTAGTCTGAATGGTTCAGATCTAAAAAAAATGAGTTACAACAGAGATGGAACACTTCCCCTATAAGTTCTAGAGATAAGGAATGAGTCCCTTTGATGGAGTGGTGTAGATGTTTCCTTTGGTGATAGCTCTTCATGGATGTACCTGCATAATCACATGAAACCAACAAACAAGATCAAAAGAACCAAAATATAAACCACAAATCTATGTCAGTGACTAAGGAATCCAATAGTAAAATACACGATTATAACACAACATACTTTACGGGAAAGGAACCAAATTTGCATTAATATATGAAGAAAAAGTTTACAACCATTTCCTTAGTGTCGATATGCTCCTTCACCTGCCAATGTCTTGTCCACAAAAGCTCCAACTTGCTCCTCCTATGCTCACCCTACTGATTTAGGCCAAAATGTCAATGCAACAACATAATTTTGCTCTCTCTCAACCATGGGGTATGAGCTTGCTTTTACAAGCCTTTGGAGGATAAGAATGGTTGAGTAAATGGTGGGTGAGGTAGATAGGAGATCCCAAAAGGATGGATCTAGAGTCAAGGTGGTTCTTAGGTGTAGGGATAAGGGTTCCACGAAGCCTTCCTTCTAGAAGATTCATGAAAACCTCTCTTTTTAACTTTTTACGAAGGGAATCGCTTCTACTCCACTATGATAGAGTGGTGATAGGGAAGAACTATGCCTTGAACAAGAGGTAAAGGAGGTGGAACCACCTACTATCAAGACACTATAGGCATTACTGAAGAAGGTAACACTCCTTGACTTAAGGATAGAAGTGGTGTTGGATTTTCATATGCAAGATTGAAGTCTGGGCCAGTATTTTCACTATAGAACTTGGGATTTAGGGAAAATATTGATCTTTGGGACCTCATCACATGATGATGAAGATATTTATGTGTAAAATAATCCCCCCCAAAGCATGAGGCTCTAGGGATACGATAGGCGAGAGATGTGGAAGAGCAAGTTATCACTTCAAGGAAAGAATTAGATTGATCGGAGATCATCATCAACCAGGCATCTGGAATACATCAATGCTTTTGACTCATGAGAAAATGTTTCCTCATCATGGCCACAGACCAATACAAGGAAGATCCATGAGAGATATTAACGAACATGCCTACTAGAATACAACGTAGATCCATGTGATAGAGGATTCAAACTTGGGACATAGCTACCAGAAACAAAACTTTAGATATATGTCAAATGAACACAAATTCGAGCACATCCATGACCATACAAATGTGGATCCATGCTGGGAATTTACACAATATACTCCATCGCAACTTGGGTAGAAAGCTATGAGTGCTTTTAACATATACCTAGAGTCTTCTTCTCGTCTTCCACAACGTACGATTCTATCCATGTGATTACAATGATTTGAAGTCGAACATGGTAGAAACCACTTGATCATTGCTCAATGATGTGAACCGTTAACATGTGCAAAGGAGATCACCATTGATTTCAATGATTCCCAAGGTACCTTAGTACACTATCATGAGTGTGAATAGATGATTTGATGCCGAAAACTAAGTCGTATCTATCAATCATAGGTCAATGATGTGAACCTATGTCGAGAGCGAGAGAATCTATCATTAAGGCATACATATCTCAAGGTACTAAACTTGTTTCTAAGACAAATTCATGGATGATGAGCTGATGTTGACATGAATAGTCTCATCGAAGGAGGACCATGATGAATCCCACATTGTTATGGAGATAAAGTCCTATGACTTGGGGTACCGCAACAGACATCTTGACTCCAGAAATCAATATTTTCCAATATGCAAGAGAAATCAAATATCTAACACTAAAGGATCAAAACTCGTACCTTATTCCGGACGGTTGAAGTAGATCCCCGTTGAGCTTTCCAACTTCAGCTTGAATTGATGAATCACTTCCTAAACAATAAGTAAACAAGACAAGAATACTATATATATTGGTGTTATATCTACTCTAGCATATATAATCAACAACGTATAAGAATTTGAAATCATCCATGGATAAAATATTCATTCAAACATACATTATTGGATAGGAAAATATATTTCTATTAATATAAAATCATATATTACAATGAATACAACCTCTGTCGACATGTCTGTGAATCGGAGAAACTGAATCCCCCACTTGGGCCTCCACCACCTCAATCCTCCATCTCTCAATAGCAAGCTCACAAGAAAAAGGAAATCTTGGGAAGAACACAAAAGTGCTCCAAGGGAAAAAGGGATGCAGACTCAAGCACAAGTTCTGACAACAATGGACTATAGTTTCTTCACTCTCAATTATCTTATGCCTTCAATGTATCCAAAGGGTTCCTTATATATCTTTTCAATGGGGTAATGAAAGGTCGAATTTGAGCGATCTCAAGGCATATGGAAGGCCAGGAGACAAGTGAGCCGGATCCATGTCAAGGAAAACTCCAAAAGGGTTTGGATTTTTGTACACATCCTGATGTATGCAGTTTTAGAGGTCAAACCCGCATATATATGTGATAAAGGGTTTAAAATTTGCATATAGCAATTTTCACAGGTTTTTAGGGATGGTCTAGGAAACATCAAAGGAGAAAAAATGGTCCAAGGGGTCTAAGGAGTCTGTAGAGGGACAGGGGCAGGCCATACAAGTGTGATTCACCTAGTGTGGTAAAATATGCTATAACAGATGCCCCCTATTGTGTGAGGTTAGAGGGGTCATATGATGGCCGAAATACATTATAAGTCCATCCCAAAAGTGGAGTGATGAAGAATCCCAAATGGAAGACCAACCACCCAATCAACATAGTACAATGATACAACTTTGCATATAACTGCAAATACATATAGCAGTCCCAGATACATAAGAGTACAATGGCGATGAATAGGGATTATAAAAAATATGACATAAGTGGTCATCACCACGTATAATATACATAGATCAGAATATCCATGATGAAGATATACAAAGGATCATGATCTCCATAATAGCTGGAAATGTCTGACACACACTGGAATCAAGTCACGAGAGCTGAAATATCATAAACACTAGCATGATCAAGGAGGTAGCATATAAGAGACGCCACCAATCTGGAAGGTCTTCTACACAAACCGCTACAAGTACAAGTCCTACTATGTGAATAGAGGTGTCGAGGTCGAACGTAGTAGTCCATCATCTGATTACCGATCATTGATGTATACTGTTACGCGAGATCACCCACTGATAATGATAATGGGAATCAAGGTACTAGAGTGAAAACTAACAAGTGTGAATGGTTGTGTTGAGGTTGAACACTTGAGAGGATCCATTGATCAAGGGACATTGATGTATTCCCAAAAACTGTTGATGGCGAGAGAACCCGCCACTGATGACTGCAAGTCTCAAGGCACTCAAAAATGAATCTAGATTCCAATCCCAGAATAAATGATCTGAAGTCGATGGGATGAAATCTGTTGGAAGGAGGGCATTAAGGCATCCCCCATAATCCAACACGAGGTACTCAGCAAAGCTATATAATGTGGAAGGACTCAATCATAAGGTGCATGAACCAGTAACTGTACTGAGAATGGCCAACATGCAAAGTCAAGATAACTGAGGAATGGCCAACTCAGGTTTCAACTTCCTTCGAACACGATCATAACAGCGAATGGTGACTGAATAAAAGTAGCATAGACTCAATATACAAAACTGGGACATCTCTGCGACACAGGAGGCATCGACAGAGGCTCCATGGGGACTAGAAGCTTAACTAGTCGGTGGAGATAAACTCAGATAAATAAGTACAACTCCTAAAGTCAAACTATAGACCCAGCCAGCGGATGTGATATACAGTGCTCTATTCGAAGGCAACACGACTCGACAGCTGGCAAAGATATCATCTCTCCTTGTCCGGATTTTTGGTTTTTTAATTTTTTTTTTTACTTTTCCAAATATTTAAAAATATTGAAAAAGAATAAAACTACTTTATAGTTACAGACTATGAGGAGACAAGTGTCATAATGGGAAAACAAACTAGTTCCAAGCAGTGGAACATACCTATGCTCAATGCAAGGATACATGTGTAGGATAGAGACACTCGGGGGAAAGTCCCCTCCTAGTAAAAATAGGGAATCAAGATACAAAGGATATATAAAACAGCTCTGCATGGCTAGACATGAGACAAACTTGGGCAATACAGCTGAAACTCAATGTCAGGGAAGCTGGCGTAAGGCTCAATAACATAGGCAAAGCTCATGATAATGCAATTACAACTTGACATAAGGGATTCCTGAGGGAAATAGGCCAGAAAAAGATCAAGAGGAGTATGAGGCTCTTGCAAAATGTCATGGCAATACTATACAACGGACTCCCACACCCTAAGGGACAAAATGTCGGCATGGGCACCAAATGCAAATAAGGCGCTAACTAGGGTACCCATGTAAGGTCAAGATCTACCATTCACATAATGCCACTTCTAAAACAGCAAGAAGGTTACGTGACATAATAGAATGGGTTCGTACCTAAGGTTATAATGAAATGGTCATAAGGTTATGCAAGATGCAATCAGAGGTGATCCTAACCTATATGCCAGTTTAAACATCATACTTGTAACGGCCATGAATGGGTCAAAGCAATGGTCGAAATGACACTCAAAATGGTCTTCTATATCATAAATTAGTCCAAAAACGGTCCAAACTAAAGAAAAGGGGGTAAAATTTTTCAGAAATTTGAAAAATTTCTATAAATAGTAAAAAATTCAAAACATTATATAAGATTTGAAATTTTTACCCAATTGAGCTTAGAACTTCAACAACGAATTCCAGGAGATTCAGCCGGTGGAATACACCACCTTTTTTTCCAGGTACTTACCCATGCTCTACTCTTTCATTTTGATGCAAATTTTATCAATTTCCATGGTGTATTTAGGATTCTAGGCCCATCTTAAATGCACACCTTGGCCCACATGGAAATTGAGGGTTTTTCTGCATATTGGGATGGATATATGCGGAAAATTCTCTCAAATTCGCGTACATACGTGGTTGTTTAGCAAATAGTTGCATATGCGGCTGCGCTCAATGATTTTTAAGTATTCTAATGGATCAAACTCAAATTTTATGTATAGGATGGTTCTAGAATGGAGAGAATGCGAGCACAGTGATGTAGAAGGGGTAGTAAGGGAAGATCTAATGGATCAACAAGCTTTGCGGTCATGCGGGCTCTACAAGTTTTGGTGTCTTGGTGGCATATGGGCCAAACCAAGACTGTTGTAGATGCTAGTAGACTACTGGGATCCAGACTTAGAGTCGTTCCAGATATATGGGATGTCCCTCACCATAGAAGTGGAGGACATATACTTTATTACTAGACTTTCCCGATGGGGGGAAGTGGTGAACCTACGCTCTCGCGGGCCAGGAGGTGGCCTGACTATAGATGAGTACATTGCAGTGTACTGCTACCGAGACACAGAGAAGGTGGGGATTCAGATCCCAACTAAGTCCATATAGGTGCTAGGCCTAAAGGCCATTCTACTGACACTGGGTAGGATAGTGGGTCTAGCCTCACTCCATGAGGCCTCACGGCCATTGATGTTCTATGCCATGGAGTGCATGAGGCCCACAGTTTATGACTGGAATACGACATTATTGAGCAACATGAAACAATAGCTCAACGACTGCAATATGGGAAGGGTGCAAAACTTTGGTTTTAGCAGCATACTGAGCATGTTCTTCTTTGAGCGTGTCCCAGGATTAAGCCCTAGAGTTGATGTTCCTCTACAAGGGGTTCGAGATCCGAACCAACGGCGTTGGGCAGATGCGATGCATAGACTGGGTGGAGGTAGGGCGTCCAACCCCTATCCAACTGATTTCTTTCCATGGTGGCAATGACAGATAGTTGCCATCGATGACTACCCCTATGTGGGGATATATTTCTGGGGAGACCTAGACATGCCACTACCACCAGGATCGGCATACAATGACATTGGTAATGAATCTTGACCCTCTTTTTAAAATTTTTGAGTTTTTTTTTATGTGGAATCAAAATACATGTTTTTGGGTGATAATACATAGTGACATCTACCATATGCATGCATATGTGGGACCACGACAGCCTGAAGGCTTCCCTCGTCATAGATAGAGGGGAAGAGGAGATGACATCACGGGTGTGGATGTGGAGCGGACGTTCCAAAGCATTCATACCAACTTCGTGAGACTAACACATAGAGTACCCATGGCGCAAGTTGAGGACTTTCCTGAGGCCGTGCAGCGCCAGGTGGTGGGTGTACCACGAGCATGGGTGCAGCTATTTCAACAGCTAGCTAGAGCCATGGTGACATTCCATGATCACAACCCCCCTCCTCCTCCACAGGATTAGATACATAGGAGTGATATAATTTGTACTACCATGTATTATATTTTGGTGGCTCGAGAGCCCCAGTTTTGTATTATGACACTATGTATTACCACATTTTGGATGTTTATAAAAACTTCTATGATGATCGATTTATTTATTTACATGTGTAAAAATTTATGTTTGTGATGAGCTTATTGTGTATGAAACAAATGCCAATCTAACATGTAGTTAGTATATGAGTTAGCAACTTGATTATTAATTCTTGGAACATGTATGTATGTTATATTTTCAAATTGCCATTCTAACAATCTCACACGTAAGAATCTTCTTAATAATGTCGGATCTCTAACATGGTACAAACCATTAAGCTGTGACACTACTAAATCCAAATCAAGTCGTACTTCAAGAGAGAGAACACCATGTGAAATGGCATCCCGTAGAAGCTCAATAATGACACTATACTCAGCAACATTGTTTGAAGAGGGCTGTAAACATACGCCTCCTAAAGACAATACCTGACCCATAGGAGTATAAATCACCCAAGCAGCAGAAGCTGAGTGTTGAGTGTGACGGCTCGCACCATCCGTGAATCCTATGAAGGTGGAAGATTCCATTAACATCTGCCAAAAGAAACAAAAACTAATCACAAACCTGATCACCATAAGAAAAATACCTACCTATGCAAAACTGTACATTGTTATACAATAACTAGCCTTAGCTGAAAATCATGCATAGTACATTTTGAGATAGAGCCCATTTCTGGGCTCCGCCAAGGTCGTTCCCTCATAATCCACTAACTCATAAGCGCCTTTCTATAACACATGTTTAACAACGTAAGGACCACGCCACATGGGGTTAAACTTTCCTGCCCCTGAGGGTTCTTTCGGTTGATCCCACAAAAGGACCAAGTATCCCTCACTAAACCTCCTTCGATGGAAAGACTTATCATACTGGACCTTAACGCAATGCTTATTCACTTCTAGAGCCACCAAGGCATCTCATCATTGCTCATCAAGTTGTTCTAGGTGGACTAAATGCTCCTCCAATGGGGAAGTGTCTGGTAAGAGCTCTATGGCTAGCTTCAAAAAAGGAATCTCACACTCAACCGGAAATACCAACTCCACTCCATGTACAAGTTGATATGGAGAAAAATCCATGGCAGTCTTAACAGAGGTTCTATAAGCCCACAAAGTAGGATATAACATAATGTGCCAATTAGTATTGCTTTGTGTGATGGTTTGTTGGAGAATGGATTTGAGTGATTTGTTCACTACTTCTACCTGTCCATTTGCTTGAGGGTAATGAGAGGAGGAATGCTCCTGCTTATATCTTAACTTCGATGCCAACTCTTCCATCATATGATTCTGAAAGTGCGAGCCATGTTCGGTGACAAGATCCTTCGAAATACCGAATCGAGTAATAATCTAGTTGAATACGAAGTGCACGGCTGTCTCACCATCGGATTTAATTGTAGGCATGGAATCAGCCCATTTCATGAAGTAGTCAATGGCCACTATGATATGATGATTCCCCCCAGCTGAAGCTAGGTTGCAATCCATAAAATCAAGACCCCACTTAGTGAAGGGACGTGCGGTGATGATGGGATGTAACAGGGCAGGTCGCGAGCGCATATTCTGTGCAAACACCTGGCAAGGGTGGCACTTCTTGATCGCATCTACACAATATTTAAAGATCGACATCCAGAAATAACATGCTCTCAAGATTTTTTGGGCTGTATAAATCTTGAATAAATGACCACCACATGCCCCTTTATGGCAATCATTTAGCACAAGCTCAACCTCCTCATGAGTTAGACAACGACGTAAAATGGAATCTACCCCATGGCCATACAAGGTATTATCCACTATGAGGTAATTCTTGGATACGTTATGTAATCGTCGTCATTCATCCCATGAGAGGTGAGTGGGGACCTTCAATGTTTGTAAATATATAATAATATCCCCATACCATGGGTCCAAAGTTGAGATTAAGAATATGTGCTCATCGATAAACATATCTTCACAAACCATCTCCTTGGCTTCGCTTGGGAAATCTGATATAAGATCCGAAAAAATTAACGATTTCTTTGATTTTGCCAAAACAAACTCGAGGTCGAATTCTTGCAAGATGAAAATCCATTTATTATACTTTCCCCCAATGATCCTTCAAGTGAGGATGAATTGAAATGGATTGACATGGGCTACAACCAAGGTCTGGCAAAGGAGAATATAATGTCTCAACCGTTGAACAGCATGTATGGTGGCTAAGGAAAGCTTCTCAACATGGGAATAATGGATTTCCATGTCAATAAGATTCTGGCTCAGAATGTATATGACATGCTCTTGGAGCTCCTCATCCTCTTGAACCAAAACCATACCAATCGTCTCCATGGACCCGGCCACATAAAGTAGAAAATAACGGCTATAGTCTGGGGGACTAATCATCGGGGCCAATGCTAGGGCTCGCTTAAGCACATCAAAGTACTCCTGGGCTCGCTCATCCCAACAAAAGGTGGTGTCCTTTTTCAATAGACGCATAAATCCTCTAGTCAAATTGGCAAAGTTGACAATGAATATCTATAAGAAGTTTTCCATGCCTTGCAAACATTGAAGATGTCTAATGTTCCTCAGGGGAGACAACTGAAGTATTGCCTCAACCTTCAAAGGGTCAACTCTTATACCCTCCTTGGAAACAATGAACCCTAATAAGCGACTAGACTTTACGCAAAAGATGCACTTGTGAGAATTTAACCTGACCAAATAATGGCAGCACCTTTCGAATACTAATCTCAAATGATATGAATGACACATTCTCATATGAGAATGAGCAACAAGGTCATCCAAAAATAATTCGATAATTGATTTGAGATCATCGAAGATCAAGGTCATAGCTCGCTGAAAAGTGGCTCCAGCGTTCTTAAGGCCAAAAGGAATTTTTCGATATTTTAAGGTTCCCCAAGGACAAATAAAAGCAGTATTATGTTGTTCCTCAGGTTTAATTTGTATCTGATTGTATCTGAAAAAGTCGTCCATAAAAGAAAATACCTCGCTACCCGCACACTCATCCAAGATTTGATTTATAAATGGTGTGGGGAAATTATCTTTATGACAGGCACAATTCAAGTCACGAAAATCAGTGCATATATGGATTGCTCCTTGCTTCTTATATACCAAAACAGGATTTGAAACCCACTCTGTCAAGGGAGTGGGATAGATAAAACCATCTTTCAATAGTTTCTCTATCTCTGCCTTAATCGTGGGTGCTTTCCTAGGATTCACTGCACACAAGCGTTGTCGAACAGGCTTAGCATTGGGATAAGTTTTAATCTCATGTTCAACAATGCGAGGGTCGATACCTGGCATTTCATCATAAGACCAAGCAAAGAAATAAAAAAATTATTTAAACAACTTGTTGTATTCTTGAATCTCAGCATGGGAACATTCTGCCCCAATATAGACATTCTCAATCTTGCCAAGATCACGAGAGATATTGATAGGAATGGTAGGAGATATATTTTCCATGTTCCCATCATCCATCGGACCAGGAGAGCTTAATGGAACCATGGGACTACCAATTATCTCACTAAGAACCTCCCTAAAGTCCTCACACTCCAAGCGGTCAAGCTCGGGAATAAAATAAGATGTATGACGCAACTCTTTCCAAGGTGGATCAACCCCTGACATGGCCTCAATAATCACTTTGTCTGAAGGAAAAACACTATCAAGGTAGTCATGCACATGAGAATATTGAACTGCCCATGCAGGAAGCACATATGGGTCCTCCTCCTCCGTTCATGAAGAGGAAGGACTAGGCTCTGCAACACATCCAATATTAGCTTGATAAGCTACCATAGTTGCAGGAAACAACACGTCCGTCAAGATGGGCTCACTTGAAGTATTCGGTATGGGAAGAATCCAAGGATCTTCCATATGACTCGTGCGAAAAGACACTGATCTCACAGATGTCAAAGCCTCACCAGATCTAGACCCTATCATAAGGACAGGTGCAGGACAACTAAAGCTTCCCATAAGGGATGGATACATGCCCACACCCACACTCCCAGTTGCTGGCTGGGAGTGTTGAGCAATCGGGATCGAAGCTCCCAAAGATGTGGTAACCAATGGATTCTTGAATGACGTTTGATCAATTGTAACTATATTCCCATTACATGGAAAGCATACAACACGAAATAGTGAAGAAGCTATGGCTTTTCACACTGTACATCCAATTCCTACTAAGCAAGAGATTATAGTCAAGGGGTGCATCAACCACCTCAACCTTTATCGCAATGGTCTTTCCTCCCAAATAGACCTTAAGGGAAGGAGGGATCCAGTGCGGCCTAAATGATTTCCCATTAAACGCGGTCAACATGGTACCATATTTAGACAAGTCAGGGAAACCTAAACCCTTCCAACATGATAAAGACATCACATAAGCAACTGTGCCTTTGTCAATCACAGTGCGCTTGACGGTCATGTTAAGACATTCTACATGAATCAAAAGAGACACATAGTAAGGAAAGTGAGGTTGAAGTCCTGTGGTTTCAAATTTAATCACAGAGGAATAATTATCATTAATCACACCAAGGGCAGAAAGCAAATCCTTCCTTTGCGAAGGACAACTCTGAAGTACTTCTAGTGGAGACATCGCACAAGGAGTGTGGCCCAAATCCTCGACAATAGAATAGTTTTGGGTGGCTCGGGCATTAGGATTGTGCTCCGAACAATTAAGGACTCCCTTAGGAATGTGAGGTGCAACTTCAGGTTTATCCACAGGTTTTTCAATATGCCAAAGAGTGCCTGGTGGATCAAGTTCCTTTCTTGGGTTGGATTGTGACGAACCATAGTCCTTCGCACAAGTCACAACCTTTGTAACACGCACCATGTTAATACAACCATGACCACTACTGTCCGGTGGATCTTGATCACCACCAGACTGATCATGGGTCCTCGAGTTCATGTTTTGATTGTGAGGTAAAGGTTGGTCAACACAGCCCTGCGCTAAGAATCTTGAGGCTTCATCGATACGAGGGCACAAGTAAGTGAGATGATCATCCTTACACAACTTTCAAGGAAACTTAACCATACGTTTAGATTTCTTGTCCCCCCTATCATTTCGGGCATTCTTGTCATTAGTATTAGCATTTTAATTCCTATTCCCACCCTTACAATTGTTCTTACCCTTCTTTTTATTCCTTCTAGGTTGTCGGTTTCCCTTCTGGTCTGACAATTGCACCGAAAGCACACTCACCGTTTGGTTGGATTGAGATGAAGCCATGGCTTGTCTCGAAGCGGATTGGTTGATTGACAATTGACTGACCTGTTTCACAACCAAATCTGTAGGTTTAGCACTCACACAACCAACAATGCCATCGGTATGTGGTCCAGGTTTAACTTTGGGGTCGAAACTAGAACGCAGAGCATTGGGAATGATCCCATATAACAAACCGGATTGAGCATAAATCAAATCCAGTTCCTGCACCTTAAAATGGCTTGTTCCTCATTTTGAACTCTATATGTTGAAACATCCTTCGCTATATAAGGCAATAACAACTTAAGGAACCATTCGAGGAGGAATTTCGGCGGTATAAAGGCTTTAATCAACCTCTTCCATCTACGCCACTCTTGGATATGGTCCGAGATATGCGTGGCTTTATCCTGCTGAAACATCGACAAGAGTTCCATACCAACATCATAATGCACTGGTAGATGGAAGTGGTTAAGAAAATTCATTGCTAGGTCATCAAACAAAACGAATACCCCCCTAGGTAAATCTATATACCATTTCACGGCAGGCCCTGTAAGGGTTCATTGAAACATCCTTAAACGGATCGAATATTCATGTAAGGAATTTGAAGAGCACCATAGGTGAAACATTGTAACATGTTCGCTCGGATCCTCTCTAGGTTTTCCCTCGAATTTGGGTATGTCTGAGGGAAGCTTAGTAGGGACAGCCAGCCAAGTTGAGTCATGAGATACAAGAAGCGTTCGTCAATCTCGACAAGTCAGGAATATTTAGCGTTGTGAGGAAAGGGAGCCTAGGATGAGCAGGTTGGTGCACCACTCCCTAATAGTTTTGATTCACATAGGTTTGATTACCATAATCACCATGGCCTTGATCATAGTTCCCTCCTCCCGTTTGACCCATGTAGGGTGGCATGGAAGCACCATAATGTGGTGTACCTTGACTATGTGGGGCTACAAATCCATAATTAGGAGAGTAAGTGGGTTGTTGATACCTGTACCCATACTGCTTACCATAATAAGGTCTGTAAGTCATCCCATGAGATGTCCCATGAGACACTCCATAAGTAGGAATATACACTCTGGAAGTAGGAATATACACTCCGGAAGTAGGAATACATGCTCTGAAAGTAGTAACATGACCTCTAGAAGTATGAACATGACCTCCCGAAACAATGGGCGGTACTTGAACCTGAGACACAACTGGTCAAGTAACAGCAGTACGGACATGACTCGTAGCAACATTCTGGCCTAAAGGACCACGTGAATGAGGTGGAGGAACAACATTCAAAGAACAAGGAACCGAGAATGAAGGGATATGTGAAACTATGTACGTGGTGTTCCCTATAGTCACTCGTCTTGGATCTGGTATCCTAATAGGATCACTAACCCTAGGCCTAGTAGGAATATGTGATCTCTCTTCCACCACCGGGATGGAAGGTGCAACGTGACTTGTACTCCCAAACCTCTCCGCATGGTAAGGAATAGGAGTGCCCCCAGGCATAGTGTTAGGCTCAAACTCCGACTTGACATCAAATGCCAAATCATGTGTGGGCATACCAGACATACCATAACTACCATAAGTAGAGCTTGCGGGCTCATAATAAGTCTCGTCTTCCGGCATGCCATACCGGCGATGCATCAATGGGGTGATCAACACTAGAGTAAGTAGGTCTATCATAAAAAGTACCGATCTCAAAATTTATAGGACCTAACTCAGTCATATCAGGTGATCATAGGTAGGAGTAAACTCCCCATATTCCACTTGAATGGGAGAGGGTGGCTCAAGAATACCTTCTTCATGGTCTCCCATTATGTGTGAATCAATGTGTGAAGTAGTCCACCTAAATCATCTGTTTCTCTCTCCCAAAGGAGGAGTAGATGTAGAAGGCAGAAGTCCTACTAATCAATGAGAACGGTGAGGAGCCACACCCAAATCCACAATGACTCAAAAAATGTAAAAGACTCTCTAATTACACAAACCCTAGGAAAGCTAACGTACACCAATAAAATCTAAAGCCAAACATAAGCAATCAAGGGTAGGATAAATGAGCTCCCGAATGAAGCAAGTATGTCTCACCTAGGAGAGGCTTGAGACTCCCATACACAATAAGTAGAGGTACATAAACAATTATTGTGGCCCTTAACTTCCACGTGTAAAGTGACTGTGATGTTCGACCCCAACCTGGTTGGGACACTCGCAGAATAACACCTGCAAAGTACCCCCTCGATATCTTAGGTAAGGAAACTAAGGTCACCTCAATATAATCAATGCTCAGGCAGATAGTCATAGGTGGGATTGATTGTATGGGTAGGGTAGCAAAGCCCAGAACTCTCGAAAGAGCCCCCAGATATGAATACAATCCTGGAAATATCTCCAATGCTACTCAATTATGACTAGGGGTCATCCCAATCAATAACCGCTCACACTGCCTCATGCTAAACTCCCTTTTGAGAGGAGGATCTTGAGAAACACCAATTATACCAAGGAATTTCACACTCTCACCTGGACATACACATACATGTTGTTGTTTAGTGGTCTTGGAGATTTTACTCACAATGAACTATTCCAAGACCCTAAAACCTAATCTTGTTGATGAACCCTATCAAATGAAATACTGTAGTTCATTTTAATTAAGCATTGATTTTAATTGGCTTTATTACTCAAAAAAGGTATATGACTATGCAACCAATGGTGTTATGACGCAACATGAAGCAAAATGCACACCTAACAATCAATGCAAATGCATTGTGTCCATGAAAAATAGGGTATGCTACTACGTGAAATGAAAAATTTTCTTCAAATGATAAATGCAAGATTTCCTATATGAAATCCTGACTAATACTTCAAAGCAAATCTAGTGCAAGTACTATGCAAAATGCAAGATGCAATGCATAATGATAATAAAATATTTTTGGATTTTTTGAAATAAAAATTAGATACCAAAGCAAAAGAATGATTCTAGAACCCCCAGAATATGTAAACACAATCATGTAGCACTCAAGCAAAGTACTAAGGTAAAAGAAATCAAATGCACTAATCCCAAAATAAAAAATCGAAAATGCAATGACAAGAACATTCTTCAAAAAAAATAAATTTTACCCTAAAAAAAAACATCTCTGGTCAAGAACAAAGGTGTATACGGACTCTAGCAGTATCAAAGGAGACTCAGCAATCATCAAAATTCACCCAGAAACAATCAATCTTCCTCAACAAGGCCAAACTAAGGGCATACGCGACTGTTCACAATAAACCCGTGTGTGTACGTGGATATAGCAGTCAAAACTGCCTATATACACGACTATGAGTTCAAAACTCGTGTACAGGAAGAAAAGTGCATAAAAATAAAAGCAAACAGACAAGTTGAGACAAACTTCACACCAATCAAACACTACTAGGATAACATGCCCCTAGACTCGACACAGAAACAGAGAAAAAAGAGAAATTCAAAGTCATTCAATGCCTATAGAAAACCCCCAAAGGACAACTACTAGAAACTCCCCAGCAGAGTCACCAATTCTATTACGTAGAGAAATTCCTATGGCTTGGGGTACCACAACAGACAACTTGACTCCAGAAATCAATCCTTTCCAATATGCAAGAGAAATAAAATATCTAACAATAAATGATCAAAACTCGTACCTTATTCTGGACGGTTGAAGTAGATCCCCGTTGAGCTTTCCAACTTCAGCTTGAATTGATGAATCACTTCCTCGACAATAATTAAACAAGACAAGCATACTATATATATTGGTGTTAGATCTACTCTAGCATATATAATCAACAACATATAAGAATTTGAAATCATCCATGGATAAAATATTCATTCAAACATACATTATTGGATAGGAAAAGATATTTCTATTAATAAAAAATTAGAGATTATAATGATTACAACCTCTATCGGCACGTCTGTGAATCGAAGAAACTGAATCCCCCACTTGGGCCTCCACCACCTCAATCCTCCATCTCTCGATAGCAAGCTCACAAGAAAAAGGCAAGCTTGGGAAGAACACTAAAGTGCTCCAAGGGACAAAGGGATGCAGACTCAAGCACAAGTTCCAGCAACAATGGACTATAGTTTCTTTGCTCTCAATTCTCTTATGCTTTTAATGTATCCAAAGGGTTCCTTATATAGATTTTCAATGGGGTAATGAAAGGTCGAATTTGAGCGATCTCAAGGCATATGGAAGGCCAAGAAACAAGTGAGTCGGATCCATGTCAAGGAAAACTCCAAAAGGATTTGGATTTTTGTACACATCCCCATGTACGCAGTTTTAGAGGTCAAACCTGCGTATATACACGATAAAGGGTTTAAAATTCCAATATAGCAATTTTCACATGTTTTTAGGGATGGTCTAGGAAACATCAAAGGACAAAAAATGGTCCAAGGGGTCTAAGGAGTCTGCGGAGGGACAGGGGCAGGCCATACAAGTGTGATTCACCTGGTGTGGTAAAATCTACGGTAACACACATTAACGACAGAAAACTCAGAACAAAGTTCTGGAATGTTGTAGATGATGTAACCCTAGGACTGACTCAAAAGGTATCGACACAAAAGTTGTTTTGACTGTAGAGGTAAACTTTCAACTTCCCTTTGAGCATCGGGTAGCATGAAAAAATACTTGGCAACATTGACTTGACGAGGTGGAGCATAATGCAACAATGGACATTGTATTCTTTGAAAGACTCGAAGGAGTGACATGACTCATGAAAGTGGATTGAATCGGAGACAAGCTGAATACCCAATTGACTAAATGAAATGTAGACAAGTGCCATGTTCAAAGGTGACTACAAACTATGATTTTATTTTCAAAATGAATTGATTCCCTTCCCTTAATTTCCCCACCATGATTGATGAGTGCCTCTTTTTGTTTTCATGAGTTCAAATAGGGTAAAAAAAATTTGTTGTAGCTCGTCCAGAGACAAGTCCATTCTCATATATTTCATGAACTTGAGAAAGGTGGTGTTCGTTCCCAAAAGAGGGCCTATCAGTGTTTGATTTAATGAGTCCAATGAAATTTAACTTGGATTTGTTCATGTTTAGAGAGTCTAAACGAAAAATGGAAGAGGACTCCATAGGGTCCTTTTTCATAACTAGTCAATCCGATCCGAAAAAGAGATAAACTACCATCAGAAAGATGGCTCTTCAAGTACCTTTACGAGCATGAAGAAGGCAAGTTCACTTGAAAATGTTTTCACATTTAAGGAGTCCGAAAAGATTTTAAAGAAGATTCCATTAGGTTTCTTTCCATTATGAATGGTTTTTACAAGCATGAAAAGAATTGGAAAAAGACTCAAAACTTTGATACTAGGTTTAGGGAGCATGATCAAAGTGTCAAAATGAACGCTGAAGGACCTTTTCCATTTTTCATAAGTACGAAAAAGTAAAAAAATGAACTTCCCCATAGACAAAACTGTTCATTTTATCCCTGCAAAACTTTTAAAAAGGCCATTTGTCCCCCAAAAATATTTAAATTGACTTTTATAAACTATATAAAGGGTATTTTTAATTAAAATGATTCAAAAAACATTAAAAATAATATAAAACCCTAAAAAACCTTTATTAAAACCAAAGTAAATAGTAAAAAACCAACTGATTTACCATTTACCAAACCTTGGAGAGCATTTTGGGAGAATTGGAGTGCATATTTTAGTCGGAGATTGTGGATCCGTCACCCGTCCATTTTTTGAGTTGTCAGTTCCAGGTACGAGCTAGAAGCCCTCTATTCATTTCCATGGTTTCCATTTTTTATTTTTGTTGAGTTTTTGGGCCCTAAGGGAAAACCTAAAAAATGCATGTCGAGTATCACTTTTGGCCTTCACGGGAAGAGCGGTTCCTGATAAGAACCGCATTTTTTGAGGCTTGCTTAGGCAGTGGCACTACTCTATTCTAAGGAAATAGGCGAAGTACTAGACTTGATGCCCCAAAAACACAAGGCCTAGTCAAAATAGAATTTTTTAAGCAATTTCAAAGGTTGAATATGTTTCCAAATGGCTCATTAATGATTTTTGATAGGTCACTTGGTCAAAAATGGTGATCTGGAAGGAGAGACAACATGATGATGATGATGTCATGCCACAAGAAATTCAGGTTGCATAGCTTCCATACGAGGATGTGGCCTCTTAAAATTATTCCACGCTCCTAGCATGATTTCCCCTGCATGATTACTGGAGTACATCCTATGGATATGGAATCCAAAACAACAGTATTTTGAGGTGGGACCCCATATTGTGACTGTGGAGGTGGAGCATATTTATTTCTTGATAGGGCTATCTAGAAGAGGAGCACCTATTTCTTTGATTGGTTTTCGAGGAGGGGACATTACTACACAAAAGATTATTGTTCGCCACTGCTTTCCAGGAAAAAACATGTCAGGTAAGAAGATCCCAATAAAGGCTGTGAGGGATCTACCGATTTGGACTATTTTATTTACTATGTAGAGGATGCCAGGGAGCCAAGGTCCCCACCAAGCATCCTGGGCACATATGTTGTATTCCCTAGAGGCCATGGAACCCACGTTATTTAATTGGGCCGAGGCACTATTACTTGTGTTCAAATATCAGCTAACGAAATGTCAGCAAGGAGAGCTGAAACAGTTCGGGTATGGGACCATCTTAGCATGCTTCTTCTTTGAGAGGGTACCCCTCACGAGGCCCCAAGTGGTATTCACAGAGCTTAGAACTAGGGACCCCCGCATGTTGTGGTGGGTGGAGATCATGGCCCAGAAAGGAGGTGGCGGGGCCAAGTTCAAATTTGAGGCTCCCTTCTTCTGTTGGTTGAGTGATTAGATCCTCATAAGTGTGGACTATGCCTATGTAGGGAGAAAATTTCGAGGGGATCCCAATATACCACTACCACCTGGCTCTCAATGGGGTGACATCGGTAAGAAGCAATACTCAAGATGTTAATTATGTTTTTATATTTTTATGTTTTATGATTTTTATGGATGATAACAAGACCTAATGTTTACATTCAGATGTTGGTGATGCACAGCCTGGGGGATCCTCTGCAATGGACAAGCGAGCATGAGCTTTCTTTGTCCATAGAGGTGATGATGAGCTCACAGAGCTGGATAACTTGGATAGAATGACTCTGGATATGCCAGATGCTACTATAGATGACCTCCCTAGGAGGTTTCAGACAGGGATGATTTTAGGGGCGAATTTTAGCCTAGTGGGCTATTTTTCCATGTTTTTCTCCCAAAAAACATTTGCCATTTTGCATTTTTTGAAGCCTCATTTCTCCCAATTTTGATGGGGTAAATTTTTTTCACCCTAAAAATCGCCATATTATTATATAAAGGATATAAAATCCTTGGAAATTAAAATATTTTTTGAAAAATATCGCCAATGATTTTATAGTTGCCTTTTTAAGAATTAGTAATATTCGCCAACATTTATACACTTTTAAATAAGTATGGCTCCTTAAAATCATCCCTGGTTTCAAAGATATAATGTAGGAGTATCAGGCTGCTTCAGTCACTTTCTACGTAGGGTATAAGGGCCATTATGTGCTACAACGAGCACCATTAGAGTGGTATGCATGATGTATCCCTGAAAGCTAGTTAGCTTCAATATTTTTGTATCATTTTATATGCCTGAAAGCTAGAGTGCTTCAGATGAGGTCTCATGACCATATTTTTTGTAAAAACACTTTTTATATATATATATATATATATATATATACAAACTTAGTTCCGATGTTTATATGTGCTGCAAATGGATGAATTATATTTACATGAGTTTTATGTGTCTTTTACAGTTTATTTTATTTTACAACGGACCATGTTTTATTTTAAAAAGTTATGAATGGGAAATATACCAGTCTAGAATGTAATTTTCCAATGAATCAACAATCATATTATCAGACCTAGGGATATGTCTGTAAGGGATGGAATCGAAAGACCTTTCTAACAAATGCACTCTCCGAAAGAGGCAGAGAAGTGTGGGGTTCCTGATAGTGTAAATGTGATTTGGGTGACAAACCACTAGACGAGAGTCCATAAATACTACCAAATCGTGAATCTCCCAAGATGTAGCCTCGATGAGTAAACCTGTCGCTTCCTGATACTCGACAATGTTGTTGGTAGCCGGACCAATACAAACCGCTCCTGAATTGACTAAATCTTGAGCTGGGGAATACAACACTTAAGTCACTGAAGCAAGGTTCAAGGTATGACGACATGCACCATTAGCGAAACCATAGAAATCCATCCAATCTGCATAATCAAAACATGGTATAAATAGTATGGACATCAAACTCAAAACCATATTGAAGAGGACAAAACACATTGAAAGCCAAATATACATATATACAAGGTACCATACATAAATGTCTTAAGCATAGTATCTCTTTAGGTACAATCCATTGCGACGTTTCTTGAAGGGTATCTCATCATAATGTATGAGTTCATAAGCCCCTTTTTCTAAGACCTTACTAACAACAAAGGGACCGTACCACATGGATTCGAACTTTCCCTTCCCTAGTTTATCATGTCTCTGATCATAAGTCAAGACTAGGCCGCCTTCATTGAATACATGAGGTTGAACATAATTGTCATATTGTGCCTTGACACATTTTTTGTGTGCCTCATTATCCAAGGAAACATCTCTCCTAATTTCATCAAGGTTGGTTGAGTATAAAAATCTCTCTTCCTTGGAGGAAGTGTTTGGGAGAAGTTCTACTCTGAGTTTAAGTGACAGGTTTTGAGACTCGATAGGGAGGAAAAATTCCAGTCCATACACCAACTGAAAGGGTATGATACCAGTTGTTGTTTTTAATGAAGTCCTATAAGCCAAAAGTGAGGAAAAGAGAGACAAGTGCTAGTTGGATTTGTCATATCCAACCATCCTACGTAGCATAGTTTTGAAAACTTTGTTCATGGCCTCGACCTAACCATTAGCCTGTGGGTAATATGGAGTTGATTTTTCATGGTAAAACCTAGCTTAGCACTCAGCTCAACCATTATCTAATTTCAGAAATGAGAGTTGTGGTAAGTGACTATAGCTTGCAGGATTCCAAACCTAGATATCACATGGTTGAATAAGAAGAGGGTGGCGGTCTTACCATCCTTTGCATATGTAGGCATTTCCTCGGCCCATTTTGTGAAATAATCCGCGAATATGATGATGTAACCATGCCCCCCAGCTGAGGTTGGATTACAATGCATAAAATCAACACCCCACTTGGAAAAAGGGCCAACTGCAATGATGGGGTGTAAAGGAGTAGGGTGGGTGCACTTTTTTGGATAAAAGTGTTGACAGGGTGGGAATTTCTTAACCACTTCATGACAATATTTAAATATCGAAGGCCAGAAGCACCCAACGTGAAGTATTTTTTGGGTTGTATCCATCCAAGAAAGATGACCGCCACATGCTCAAGAGTGGCAGTCATTCATAACTTGTTCAACCTCTTCATGTGTAAGGCACCATCGAAGGATGGAGTCAATACCATGTCGGTACAATGTGTCATTCAAAATGAGATAGTACTTTTCATGGTGACAGATGCGACGATGATCATTTCAAGATATGTCGGGATGAAATCTCTGAGTCTAGAGATAGATAATAAAATATCCATAACATAGATCAGTTATGCTTATCAAGAACAAAAATTCATCTGGGAATGAATCGTTGGGCTTAGTTTCTATGAAAGCATAGGGAAGGTCACACATTAACTCCATGAAAACCAAGGATTTCTTCAAAGTAGCCTTGGAAAAATCAATATCAAGTTCATGTAAGATAATAATCCAATAGGAATACTTGCCCCCTAGTACCTGATGAGTCAGAATGTAGTACATGGGGTTTTGATCTATGAGTATAGTTGTGGTACGAAGTAGAATGTAATGACAAAACTTTTGTACAGCAATGACCATATCCAGATCTAAATTCTCCACACATGAGTAACAAGTTTCAATGTTAACGAGAATCTTACTCAGGTAATATGTCACATGTTCTTGGCCATTGGGATTGTCCTATGCTATAACCGTTACAATGGTAGTAGGGGAGGCGAAAACGTACAACAAAAATTATTTTGAATAATCTGGGAGGTGTATCATGTGTGAATGGGTCAAAGCATGCTTCATATTATCAAAATATCGTTGGGCCTTGTCATCCCATAAGAATGGAGTGTCCATCTTCAGGAGACACATATAACCATGTGTTTTCTTTGTGAAGTTGCACATGGAATAGTGAAGAAATTTTTCCTTCCCTTGCAAAATTTGGAACTCGGTAATGTTTGTCGGGGCTGGTAAGGCCAGGATAGCATCAATTTTCAATGGATAAATCTGGATGCCATCTTTGGAAACCATGACTCCAAGAAGGAATCCAGTCTCAACACAAAAGATACATTTGTGTGGATTCAGCCATATATTATAATGACGACACCTAAGGAAAATTTCCCTAAGGTGCCCTAGATGGTCTTCCTGTTGCTGCAAATGAGCAGGGAGATCCTCAAGGTATGGCTGTACAATGTGCTTGATATCATGAAAGGAATAGGACATGGCTCGCTAGAATGTAGCTCCGACATTCTTGAGGCCAAAAGGTAACTTCCAATACGCGAAGGTTACCCACGGGGAAATGAATGTCATTTTATGCTAATCGGTGGGTAGGATCTCTATCTTATTGTAGCTAGAAAATCCATCCATGAAAGAAAAGATGACACCGAGCACATTTATCAAGGATCTGATCGATATGTGGAGTAGGGAAATTGTCCTTACGAAAAGACTTATTTAAGTCTCCAGAATTGATACATACTCTAATATTCCCCTGCTTCTTACTCACAGGGACAATATTATATACCCATTCTGTCAGAGGGACGAGATAAATAAACCCCTCCTTCAGAATTTTTTCCACTTTATCTTTAATAGTCACAGCCTTCCTAAGATGGACTTGACGTAATTTTTGTCGAACAAGTTTTGTCATGGGATAGGTTCTAATATCGTGTACAACAATTGACGTATCAATCCCATGCATCTCCTCATACGTCTAGGAAAAAATATCATGAAATTGTTTGAAAAGAGCTCTCTAACTTTCAGTTTCATCTGTCGAGCAGTTCTATCCTACATGGACATGCTCAATAGTTCTGGGGTTGACTGATATTTCAATCAGTATTGTTTTAGTGATGTTGTAAATATTTACTTCAAAATCTGTGTCTTGCAACAATACATGCGTCTGTGGATTGGCGACAATATCATTACTGATAATAGATATGAGGTCAAAATATACCAAACTGGCATTAGGAAGAAAACAATATCTGTGATGGTGATGTTCCCATACAATTTCATCTGTACTCATAATCTCCATGATGGACTCGTTTGAAGGAAAAGTCTGGGAGAGATAGTCTAGAGTAGGGAGACATGGTTCTAGCCAGTATGGTACGTGGTAAGGATCTGAAGCCACTAGATGAAGATCATCATAATGGACATCAGAAGCAGATTGCACACAATCGTAGAGTGCTTCATAAGGGAAAAGAGAGGATGACTCAACAACTTCTTTGCCTTTAGGACTATAACAAGTCATGGAAATCATGTTCATGGCCACTAGTTCTGTACTAGGAGGGGGTGAAGGAAACACTCCCATAAGGGTTGAATCCTTTAGCATACCTACCCCAATACACTGGTAATGAGGAGGGGATTGACCTAGCATAGGGATGTTATTCGTGGTAGGAGTAGTAACATCTGGCAAACAAAAGTCAAATTAATCGATAGTTACAATCTTCCCCAAATGAGGAAATTGGAGATTTAAAAAAAATATCGAAGCGACGACATTCATAGCATAGAACCAGTTTCTCACCAATAGAAGATTTTAGTCTAACGGGGAATCAACAATTTCCACTTGAATGGAAATAGTCTTTCCCCCAAGCTCGAATGAAAGGGCTCGTAATAGACCATGAGGATGTAAACCTCATCCATCAAAATATTTTAAGGTCACAGGTGACTTTTTAAGTTTAGGAGAACTAATGGCTCTCCAACAGGATATAGACAAAATTGAGGTTGAAGCTCCCTCATCCGGAATGGTCCGATGGACCTTTATCCCAACTACTCTAGAGGAAATTTGAAATGCAAGCTAGTGAGGTAATTTGGATTTATAATTCTCCACATTGAAATGGATTAGGTTTGTTTTATCTGGGTTTAATGCCCCCAAAGCTGTTAACAGGTTTTTCCGCTGCGTCAGATAGCTTTGGAGTACCTCCAAGGTAGACATTGCATAGGGTGCCTAAGCCAAATTTTCAACCACATTGTAGAATTGTGTAGCTTGGGAATTGGGATTAAAAACACCTTCTTGAGGGTATCCTTAGGAGGTCATAAAATCAAATCGAGATTAGGTTTCTCGATAATGAGAAGGCCATTAGACGAACATGGAGGGGAACTAGTAGAAAGAACTTTCTTGAAAGAAGGATTTTTGTCCTTCTTCTCTATTGGCTTGTCATAAGAATGACTATGAGTATTCAAATTGATCGTATCTGAATACATAATTCTGATTTCTTCTATAGAACTAGAGGTCCCCTGATTAGACATGTGATCTATCAATTGTTGTTGAGATGGGAAGGGATTGGTTAGCACCACTAGGGTGGGGTTACTTTTCAGAAATTTACTAATCTCTTCATGACGAGTACACTCCTTCATGAAGTGATCACCACCAAATAACAAGAAAGGTTAATTGGTCGTTCTCTTCCCTTTATTATCATTCTCTATGGCCATAGCCTTGGAACTCTCTTGTTGGTTTCTAGGTTTTTTATTTTTTCCTTTACCTTTTTTCTTATTGTTGGGTGTTTGCATACTTTGGATAGAATTTACCTCGGCGGAAACCATAGGAGTTGAAGGACTAGTAGAAAAAGCATTGGGTTTCTTGGAAGGTTTGGTTGCTGACAAGGGCTGGATTGAACCAACAACTCCATCAACAGGAGTCTTTGTGGATGGCTTAGTAGGGTTCTTTCTAGGATGAGGAGCTTGAGGGAATAGGTCATACAAATTTCTGGATTTGGAATATACAAAGTCCAGATACTGAGCGCGACTGATAGCATGCTCTTTGATATAATCACCACCCATAGCCACATCTCTGGAAATGGGAGGCAACAAGGATTTCGTGAACCAATTAGATAAAATTTGGTCCGGTATGGGAGCTTTAATAAGTCATCTCCGCCTTCTCCACTCATGCATATGTTCCGATATGTGCGTGGAGGTATTCTAATAGAGTGAGTTTAAAAGTTTCATACCTATTTCATAATGAATGGGTAGCTGAAAGTGTGTGAGAAAAACAGTTTCCAATGAGCTAAAATCCACAAACGAATGTTGTGGAAGTTCAATATACCACTTCGTGGCTATACCGATCAAAGTGCACTGAAAGACTCTCAAATGAATAGAGTCATCCATTAAGGAGTTGGAAGAACACCACAGATGGAATTCCATGACATGATTTTTGGGATCATCTCCCTACTTCCCATCAAAATTTAGAATGTATTATGGTAACTTGACTAGAATAGTAGGCCATGAAGGGTTGTGTTGAATGGGATAATTAATCAACTTGGAAAAATTGGGAAAGTCCAAAGTTGCTAGGAATGGAAATTATCAATTACGTTTGATGTACTGGTAGTATTAATAAGGCATATGCACATGAGTAGGACCATAGGTTGACTGATACACATGTTGTTGTGCTAGTATATGGGTGGATGATTCTCCCAAATATCCTCATGAATGGGATGGACCTCTATGAGGAGGGACACCTAGAGGTGGCGGGCCTCTAGGTGGTGGACCTATGGGTCGTGGTGGACCTCGAGGTGGTGGTCCCCCAGGTGGTGGACCCCTAGGTGGTGGCCCTCCAAAGGTTGAACCACCATAAGGTGGCCCTCTAGAACCTACAGTAGTATGAATAGGCATTCCTCCCATGGTTGGCATGTAGGACCAATTAGGTTTCCCCCATGGCGTAAACGTGTTTCCAGGATAAGGTATTCCAGGATACAAGTTCCTGTAGATGTAGGTTGATAGTCCATATTTCCTACAGGTATTAGAGGAAATTTCAACTCAAAATGGGCCTCCTAAGGAAAATTAATAAAATAATAGTTAAAATAATAAAATAATATTTAGTAATTTTGGAGGAAGAAAAGAAAAAACTACTTTTTTGTTCATATTTTCGACATATCTCCATGTGGTTTTACTCAAATTTTGATAGGCAGAGCTCGTTGGATGCATAATTAAGTTCCACATCCAACGAGTACCCACTCAGCATACTTTTGATGAGCCCTTCTACCCCCAAAACAAGAAATTCCTAAAAAACGTGATGATGACATCATCATCACATTTTTTTAGGTATTTCTTGTTTTTGGGGTAGCAGGGCCTATCAAAAGTATTCCGAGTGTGTACTCGTTGGATGCAGAATTTAATTTTGCATCCAATGATCTCTCTCGATCGAAATTTGAGTAAAAACATAGGGAGATATGTTGAAAATACAAACAAAAAAGTAGTTTTGTTTATGATACCTATCCCCAAATTTATATTAAAAATTTGTTTACGAGGTGCTCCATTTTTTAATTTTAAAGCATTTTTATTGGCTAATACATGTTGACATGGAATTTGTATTATTTTTACAAGGCCCATTTTAAATTGAAATTTCCTCTAATGTAGTTGATTCCCTGGTTAACCATAACCCCAAGAAAATTGGTTGACTACAAGGTTGTGCCCCTAAGGGTTGGCCTAAACTCGACGGAGGGTTTACCATATTGGTGTGGGTGGGAGGAACAACCACTGTGGGTTGTCCTACAATAGAATTTTTTCTAGTACTAGTAGAAAATCCACTAATAGATAATGCAACTCATGCTGGGGGTTGCCCTCCGACGTTGGAATGTACTGACACCATTTGAGATGAGGATTAGCCCCTAGCTACAGAGGGTGTTATCACTCTAGGAAACTCCTCTAGGTTGTAGCTCGAGGATGGCTAGTAACTTGAAAATGTTTTTAGGGTTTTCTGATATGGATCAAGTCAGTTGACCTATATAACCTTTCCACTCTCAAGACATGCATAAAACTCACTCATTTACAAGGCTTTTAGTTACAATTGCTCAAAAGTTGACAATAATGTGCAAGGATGAAGAACTCATCACGCCAACAGATTTACATACAAAACACATGCATATAAATGGCTAAATCCTGATAAGGATGGAACTTATAAATCAAATTGTACTAATAAACCAATAGGATGACAACTATCATCTTTTTAATCAATCTGAAAATGACCTAAATACACATTCAGTCATAAGTGCAGCAAAGAAAGAGATGATGGATGAACATATCATAACAAAAGAGCTTATATTCATGAATAATTAAAATGAGAATCATGAAAGCATTATAGGATTATAAATCCCCGAAGTTGAACCTTTATTATAAAATTGATCTTAGGATTTATAGCCTTTTACAAAATGGACAGATCCTAAAACTTGGATCTATTTTTTTTTTACAAAAATAATCAAAAGTGACAGTTTTTGCAAATTAGGGTTTGAAACCCTACCTAACTACTTGTCTAACTATAATGAAGATTTATTTCACTGACTAAACATTAAATAACTGAAGTAGTCGCTAATGGTCACTGTTCCTGGTCCACTGTCAGTTAACCCACTGATTTCTCCATGATAATTTGGGTTGATGACTTTATGGCACTGTTTTGTCATAATAGATCTAACATACCCTTTTTATACTTATGTCAGCACTTTTTATCTTTAACTTACGCCCCTGAGCCATCTACAGTCACCAAAATCTGGTTCTGTCTGTCAAAAACTTGCTTTTAAACCTCCATCCGCTTTAGGTGGTTAAGTGGATAGTCTATAGAAACTTTTAATTGCCAAAAGGAGGAACTTTCAGTGGCTAATGGACTGCTCCAGTGCCCTCTTAACCACCGAAATCCCTGTTTCACAAAATTTATTAGGTTTCACTCAAAAATTCCTTTCCAGGCCTGTTTGCTCAGCCTTCTTCTTCTGAGGGATTCGTGTTTGGAGTGTTTGCTGGGCCCTGGCTTGTTTCAGGAGGCTGGACACTGATGGCTAATTCAACTAGGGTTGATAAGGCAAGGTGGGTGTTAGGGTTTGATTTTGCTTCTTTCAAATGCATCCTTTGGAGCCTCACCATCCTGAGTAACCTGGTATTGTCCTTCAGGTACCTGGTGTCCAACCTTTTCAAGAATATGTATCTCTCTCTCTGCTCCAAGTAGGACTTGTGCAATAGCTTGTTTCTTCTAGTCAATGTTTCATTGTTTCTCTACAGTTCTCTTTCCAAGACCTCCATTTCATAAACCTTCCTTAGGAGCTGATTGATCTTTTGACTTCTAGGTTCGCTGGAGGAAGCCCTTTCATATGGTTCTTCTTGTTCCTGTAGTGTGGGGAATGGCAATGCTTCAGTAAATGGAACAATTTGCAGAGCTAGAGTTGCATCCTCTCCTTTTTCTTCTTCAGAATCTGAATAAGGTAGGTTTAAGACATTCTTCTGGTGTGCTTTTTCCCCCTAACCTTTCTCACTGAAATTCAAATTCCTTTTTTCCTTCTTGGTTTTGGAGGAGGAGGGAGGTTTTTCAGTTGCTACAGCTAGGGAAATTGTCCTCCTCCTTCTTCCCCCACTTCTTAGAGTGATGGATTTCTTGGCAGGATATTTTCCTTTCTCCTCTGGCTGAAGGCCTGTCTCAAAGCCATTCCAGAATAGGAAATAGGGCCAAGCAATGTTTATTTTCTTCAATGATTCCTGGACCAATAGCTGGATAAGACCATGGTGGCACAACCTACCAACAATTTTGGATGGCTGGGATTTTAATTGATGGGCCATCTTCCCTAGACTCCTATGTAAATAAAAGGGCAGATTAAGAGGGTTCTTACCTGTGAAGTGGTTCATGAGTTTGAAATGATAGATCATTGCTCTATTGTATCTTCCTTCACAGGTCAAATAGAACACAATGGCCTTTAGCAACTGCTTCCAGCTCTCTTCTAGCCATGATGATGGCACACTCTTCTTCCATATCATTCCCCTATGCTCAAGCTTGAGGTATGACCTGAACTCCACATCTTTGGGTATGTTGGTCTTGAACCACTTCTCTCTAGTGCAAGGGAGTTCAGTCACCTTTGAGATTACTGCTTCATCTATGAGAAATTCCTCCCTTCCTATGGTTTCTTTTGAGCCATCAAATGATAGGGAAAAATATTCAGCCACATGCTAATGAAAACCTTGTATTTTTTCACAATATTTGTAGCAGCCTACCTCCTAGAACAGTCTGCAAACCTCTAGATAGGTCTCTAAATAACTGACATCTCCTAGCTCTTATCTGAGAGCTGGTCCACTTTTCTTCATCCTGAAGGGTGTATCTCCTGGGTACCTACAAAATAGCCTTTAAACTTTGTATACAGTATGCTTCAGCAAGCTGCTCCTTCAGAGCTCATTTTTCTGGTGAGAACAATGCTAATTTTGAAAATGAAATTTAATGGGGTCCCAAGGAACTGATTATGAGGGATTTCTATATTTTATGGAAGTTGAGCTCACCAAGATGATGACAATAGCTTTATCCTTGATATCTCTTTTCCCATATCTCCATAATTTGCTTTAGTCAGAGCATTCAATGGCTATTTGATGGTCTTCGGGATAGGTGGAGGGAAATTGGAGGCTTGGCAGTCATATCAGTTTGTGATACTTGCCTAACAACCATTTTCATTCATTTCCCACACAGTCACACAGCTCCAGGTATTTTCGGTGGGTAATCATGCTCTAAAATTGCCTTTTTCCTTGCTGACAGGGTTGGATGTGACAGTTCTCAGCTGTTTCCCTATTTTAGGCTTTCGGTGATTTAGATCCTCCATAATTTTGTCAGTTAACTGCCAAAACACTCGATTTTCAAGGCTAATTTAAACGTGATCTATCTTTCTTAAGCCGTCGGAATCTTTAACCCATCGTCATGGTGAATTTCCATTTTGGGTAGACAGCGAGTTTGAAAAACCCTTTTTTAACCACCAATTCAAACCACTAACAAACCCGTCAGTGATTGAAATCTCTAACCACTAATGCATCAAAACTTTAAACTTGAATTCTGCCATAGTGTTGACATTTCAAACCACTAACGTTGCGACAGTTAAGCATCGGCTATCGGAAGCTCTAGCCACTAATGCATCGGTGATCGGAACCTCAACCCACTAGACTCTTCGTAGTGTCAGTGACATAAAGGACTAAACCTCCGAAACGTCAGCTTCGTAGAGGACTAAATCTCTTACCTCTATCAACAATGTTCTTTCGGTGGTCAACACAGATTTCATAGCTTTTGCCTAAACCACCGAAAAGGATTTTCCACTTGATATTTATCTTTCAGCTTTCGGTGGTTAGTGTATATGTTGCACCCCTTTTCTAACTTGCCGAAAACGACACTTTTCGGTGGCTAATGAGATTTTCTTAGCCTCGCCTGAGCCACCAAATGTACCTTTCCCAATGCTTCTTGCTCCTCTCTTTTGATGGTTTAAACCCCTTTTATCTCTCTTCCTAGTCTACCGAAAGCACCCTTTTTTGGTGGCTAATGAGTTTTTTGTAGCCTCACCTAAGCCACCAAAAGCTAGAACCTGTGAAATTTTCATCCGAATAAAAAATAGAGGCCTTCAAACTGTCAGTGATATTCATATCCTTCATTGCATGAGTTAAATTATTCATACTATCAAAATAAATTATTTTGGGACATAACAGAGGGCATGGGAGGACTAGAAATAGACCTAGAATTTAAAATTATAGGGTTGGAGGTTTGACCTGGATTATGAGAAGTCACACCATGAGGTGGAAGATCATCAATAGGAGCCAAAATTTTGTCAAGTGTATGATATCCAGAAGGCTAAGGATCCAAAATATGGGGTAAAAGAGTTGACATAGGTTCTTTGTGAGATACAGGAGATGGAACAATTCTTTCCACTCTCTTTTGTAAATTGCAAGCATGATCAAGAGAAGCTTGGATCCTTTCATGCTCATCCTCACCTGGTGAAGGATTATGAAAAGAGGGTCTAGTAAACCCAAACTCAAAAATTGCGTGACCCATAGAAGTTCTCTAAAAAGGAGTGTTAGGGCCATATTCAGTTTCAGCAAGGCTATCGGTACGACCTTCCATCGGAGAATGAAAGGAAGTGTCCGCTATAGGAGGATGTTGGACAAAGGGATTAACGTAAGTAATTATTTTTTCTCTGCTTTCCACAACTGTGCTTCCTTCCACATGGGAGTCAGTTGCAGCTCCTTGATCTATGGCTTCCATTGGGCTCTCCCTGTGACAGGTGGAAATTCGGGTGGAAATCCCTAGTTTCTTCTGGATCGTCTCAACTGAAACTCAGTCAGATTGTATGGTCACTAGAACCTGACCTAGGGTCATTAGAGGAAATTTCAACTCAAAATGGGCCTTTTAACTTTTATTCAAATTCCATGTCATCATGTGTTAGCCAATGAAATTGCTTTAAATTTGAAATACCGTATAGGTCTTAAACACTTTTTTAATATAAATTTGGGGATAGGTATCATAAAAAAAAAACTATTTTTTTGTTTGTATTTTTGACATATCTCTCTCTGTTTTTCTTCAAATTTCGATCGGGAGAGCTCATTGGATGCAGAATTAAATTCCGCATCCAACGAGTACCCGCTCGGCATACTTTTGACGGGCCCCTCTACCCCAAAAACAAGAAATACCTGAAAAAATGAAATGATGACATCATCATTTCATTTTTTCAGGTATTTCTTGTTTTTGGGGTAGCGGGGCCAATCAAAAGTATGCTGAGTGGGTACTCGTTGGATGCGGAATTTAATTCCGCATCCAACGAGCTCTCCTGATCGAAATTTGAGTGAAAGCACAGGGAGATATGTCAAAAATACAAACAAAAAAGTAGTTTTTTTCTTTTCTTCTTCCAAAATTAATAAATATTATTTTATTAATTCATTTTAGGAGGCCCATTTTGAGTTGAAATTTGCTCTAATGTTCAAAACTAGAAAATCACAAAAAACGTTTCCTACATAAACTACAGGCCAGAAGCAAACTTAAGTGATAAGAGGGGCTAATATAAGCTGGTTCCTCACCATGATTTTCAAGTTTTTGCAACTCTGTATATACCGCAGGGTCCAACAGTAAAATGCAACGAGGAGGATCAACCGTCCCTCACCTAAATATCTGACTACCAGGACGACACGTTCATAGTAATATCCCTAAGTGTTGTTCTCAGTGTATTGCACCAACAAGACATCCAAAAAGGATTTTCTCAGATGGTATCAGGAATCCTAGAAGGACCTCTCGGTATACACAAGGTGCATGGGAGTTCAAATCCATAGTAGTGTTTTCTAATGCACAATCATTCACAAGGGGCCTTCTGATATAAAATCAAGTACATGAAGTACCTTTCAATATACCTCAAGGGTATGTGAAATGTCGTTTTATATACTGAAGGTACGTGGAAGAACCCCACACGTCTCGAGTTTCAGTGCAAGCAATAAACGACAACTCCTATGTTTTACGACGTCGGAACACGTCTCTAACCTATCACTGAAGTTACTAATATTTTTAACCTATAGCTACCGTTAATTTTAAGTTGAACGGTTAGGTGAATTCATGGAGTTATGAAAAAAAATTAAAACCATGCAATTAGGATATGCAAATTCTTCATTTTACCATTCAAAGCATGCTTACTTATGGAAAGGAGAGAGTATTTTCTTTTCAATTTCGTTTCAAAAACCAAAATTTCCCAAATAGTCTTACCAAAAATAACTTTTCGAGAATGCACACAAGCAAGACACTTCTAATCTAATCTTTGAAATAAAGAAAATAGGGTGAGATCTCTTTTCCTAAAAAGAAAGACAAAAACCACTCAAAGGATACTAAGTACTTTTTCAATTTTTCTTTAAAAAATGGAAAGATATAACTTAAAACTATGATATTTTTTATTTTGATGAGACAAGAGTGTAAAAAAAAGAAGAAAAGGGATATATGAAAGCTTATGAGGCTAGTCAGAGATCCAATAATTCATCTTCAAACATAATTATAATCAAATCTCAACAAAAAAAATTCTTTTTCAAAAAAACAAAAATAAGTCTTTCATAAACTTTAACGAAAAATGACTGCAAAAACCAACAAGCAAGTCTTCCTTTTCAGTCTTATCAAACAACAAGAAGATATCTAACTAAGAAAATCTTCCAATCACTCCTTTAGAAAATGAAAACCAAGGCATACAAGCAATCAAACTGATGAGCGTAATATAGCTTTTTTATTTCAACAAAACATGCATTTACCACATCCAAATTTGAATCTAACTACTCAAATCTCTGTAAAGAAGCCCAAACATTCAGAACTGAGAGAAAAAAATCAAACCAAACTTTGAAATGACAAGTATTAAAAGGGAATACCCGGAACCTCTTATTGAGGGTTGGTGATAGAGAGGTTTTGGCTCAGCACCGCTTCCTACTAACTGAACATAGGAGGTGGCACCACTTACTGATAACTTAACATAGGCGGTGGAACTGCTTATTTCCCATTGTGCATGCGCGGTGTCCTGTAGAAGTTAGAAAAAAAAAAGAATAGTGAAAAAATCAAAGTTAACTACTATAATACTAGCATAAAAATCACGAATTGATAGGAATATGAAGTACAAAAGGTAAGAATGACTCGTATCTAAACAGATCTGATAACACTAAACCAAGATCTCACTATATCAGCTAGTAGATATGACCAATGAAAGACTGCATCTTGTATTTCAGACAAGATTTTGAAGACCAAGGAAGATCAGATGTACTGAAATCTCTTCCCTAGCGGAGTCACTATATTTTTTTCTAGGAAAAATGCACCTCTTGCAGACAAGAGTTGTTCCTCTTGTCTGAATGGTTCAGATCTAGAACAAATGAGTTACAACAAAGATGGAAGACTTTCCCTAAAAGTTGTGGAGATCTGGAATGAGTCCCTTTGATGGAGTGGTGTAGCTATTCCTTGTGGTGATAGCTCTTCATAGATGTACTTTCATAATCACATGAAACTAGAAAACAAGATAAAAATCACCAGAATATAAACCACAAATCTATGTCAGTGACTAAGGAATCCAACAGTAAAATACATGATTATAACACAACATACTTTATGGGAAAGGAACCAACTTTGCATTAATAGAAGAAGAAGAATTTTACAACCTTTTCCCTAGTGTCAATATGCTCCTTCACATGCCAATGTCTTGTCCCCAAAAGCTCCAACTTGCTCCTCCTATGCTCACCCTACTGATTTAGGACAGAATGTCAATGCAACAACATAACTTTGCTCTCTCTCAACCATGGCGTATGAGCCTGCTTTTATAGGCATTCAGAGGATAAGAATGGTTGACTAAATGGTGGGTGAGGTGTATAGGAGATCCAAAAACGATGGATCTTGATTCCAAGTATTCCTCAGGTGTAGGGATAAGTGTGCCACGAAGCCTTCCTTCGAGAAGCTTCATGGAAACCTCTCTTTTTCACTTTTTACCAAGGGAACCGCTTCTACTCCACTGTGACAAAGTGGTGACAGGGAAGAACCGCACCTTGAACAAGAGGTAAAGGCGGTGGCACCACCTACTGTTAAGAGACTATAGGCGTTACTGAAGAAGGTAACTCTCCTTGGACCTTGACTTAAGGGAAGAAGCGCTGTTGGATTTTCATATGAAAGATTGACGTATGTGCCAGTATTTTCACTTCACAACTTGGGAGATAGGGAAAATCCTGATGTTTGGCACCTCATCACATGATGATGATGAGATTTATGTGTAACAGTACCAGACCTCTGAGGGTCAGTATAAGCCATTTTTTTGGTATCCATATGGTTCCTTCCTCCATTTCAGATGATGGAGACAGAGGGAACTACAAGTTCTCATATGTAGTACGCATGGAAAGAACTATATGTGAATGAGAGTGTACTAAAGGTTTCCTAGAATTTTTGGTCCTCTTTTAAGGAGGAGGGGAAGGGCTACAAGGCGATAATCCTGCTAAGCATCGGGATCGATGAGATGCTAGAAATTTATCCATAATGAATCCAAAAAATAAAAAATACTAATCTAATTACAATCCCTAAATCCAACTAGTGCACAAAGAGGACACCCCTAAGCAAACAAAGTCTAATGCAAACAAGAAGCGAGGGAGGATAAGTGAGTGTTGGACACAATAGCCACATTGAGAGTGGGGGTGAATTAGTGTGTGATAAATTTAAACCTTTTTCACTTCTATTAATCAATGAGAGTTTATCAAGCATTATGTTATCATCATATTCATTAGCTAAATTAACCATGAGTCATAAGACCAATAATCACATCAAAAGAGACACAATAATATATGTAATTTTAATCTTTATTTATGGTAATGAAATACTACAATATTCTTGATTACAATCAACACCAACTGATGAAAAGAGCACTAACTCTTGTAACAATACCCAACCTATTTTTCCTAGCTCCATCTAATAAAGAGTTGAGGAGTTCAATCCTCAAGTGCAAGATTAATGTCAATATTTGATTGCCATCAATATACTTCTCAACCACTTCTTCTCATCAACATCTTCTCATCAACACTATTGGTCAACCTATGATTAGCACTCTTTGCAATTTTCTCATCAATATTGCTACAACACTGCCAATGTCTAATCAATACACCGCTGCTACCATCAACTTGTCATTTCTTCTTGACTTTTTCATTGGTCATGTCTTGGATGAGATCATCAAGGATTATTCATCAAGTATGAATCATCGTCAACAAGGTGTGTCAAACATAAAGGTATTATCATGTCTATATTGTCATATTCTAGGGCAGTCATGTATCTCCATAATTTTGTTCATCATAGGGTATAGGAGTGCAACATCATAGCATGCATCATTATCATCATCATCATATAGTAGTGGCTCAACATAGAGTATACATCACTGACATCATAGTTTGTAGGAGTGCATCAAACAATGTACAACATAGTGTAACATACATTAACATCATCATAAGGTAGAAGTATGCATCATCATCATCATCATATGTATCAAGTATGCATCATATCAACATAGGGTGTGTATAAGCAAGAATATCTCATCATCCTCTACTTCATCATCATCCACTTAGTTCATCAACAACTTGATTGTGTATATGCTTGAACTATATATTTCATAAACACCAAAAATTTCCAATAGGACTATGCATACTAGTAGAGTTGAACTCCAAGTTTGGGTGTGTTACAAGATTAACTGTGCAAATAATATTGCATTGTGGAGAACTGTGTCGATTTTCTATTGTAGATGACTATGGAACACTTCAACAACACCTTAGAGCATGTCAAACTAGGTCTTGCAAGAATTTGGACTGTGTAATTAATTTCAGGACTCTTGGAGTGTTGAAAAGCCTCCAACACCAGTCAATTTGCAGCATAGATTAACCCCCTCTGAAAAAAAAAAAGACACAAAAGAAGAAGAAAAAAATAGACATCACTGTTGCTCCAAATTTTAGGATTTCGTCTCTGCTGCTACTCAAATTTCCCTCTGTCAATATCCTCAGTCAGCTGCTGCAAAAAAATCAGACTATTTAACTTGACTACTTCTTTTAATGTCAGGATTTTCATAAAGGAAGAAATTTGGGACTATCAACATGCTTGGTAAGGTCACATTGTGATGTGCTGGTGTAACCCCAAGAAGAAGAAAATAAATGTTCGTATGCTACTACTTTACCCCAGCAGATTTTATCTTAGTTAGCAGTCCACACATCGGTGGTGATCACAACTTCAACGTTAGGTATGGACTCCGAAAACTATCATTCATAGTTGACTGCTCTTTCTTGACCGAAATTTCTTAGACAAAGTTTCTCAGTCATCGAAAAACCTCAGAGAAACTTCCATTCGTCACACTTGCAAAAATTAGAGTGGAATAGGGTATTTATACACATTTTAAACCCCAATTTTAATGAGCCCGACCTGTTAAAAATGTATTTTTGATTTTAAAAATTATTTATGGAGTCTACTTCAAGGTGAGTTGTATTATTTTATTTTTACTTCTATTATTTTGTTTTGTCACACAATCACCATAAGCAAGGGTGTCCTCCATAATCATAAGGGTGTCCTTATTTCCATATGCAAGAGGGCTTGTTCAAAGGTTGTCATCGTCTTCAAGGTGGGATTCTTCAATAAGGTTGTAATCATCTAGGGGTTCATCAAACCCCCAAGAAGGACCATGCATCATCAAAAAATTTCCAAATGTGTCCAAGTTCCATGTTCTTCATGGTCATGTCCTTCTTGCCATGTCATCATCCAAGTGCCATCATTCAACCATATAAGTGGGTGCAAAGTCTTCCTCATGCCCTAGTACCATATTCGAGGGTTCTAAGACCCCATCAAACTTCAAGAGTGCAAGGACCATCAAACCACCATGTGTGGGTCCAAGGACTTCTTCAAGGGCTTCTTCATCAAGAAGGATATTTCATGGACTTCTTCAACAACCTTAACCACAGAAGGGGACCTCCAAGGGTCAATATCCATAATGAAATCACTTGTGGGGTTGCCAAACCTTATCCTAGGTTACCATGGCCCTATCAAAGAATAAATGAACACATAAGGGGTAATTAATAATTCTCCAACCCATCTATGGCTTCTCCATCATTCACATGGACTTTAGCACCATCTTCAGGGTCTTCAACATCATCAGCAGGGTATTCATCATCGTCAACAAAGTGGTGGCTCAAAGATCCAACCTTGTGGATAAAATGACCTTATAAACTAGGTACAAGGTGATCGAAAGCACAAACCATCTCTGTAACAGACCCAAGTCACTAGATGTGAGCATACTGAGATCATCCATACCTGTGCACTGCAAGTGGGACTTGGTGGCATCAATGACAACCTGTGGGGCCACTACAATTCCATGTTGGCATCAATGACAATTTCAATCAACAATATCCCCATTTTTCATTCATGACAACAACTCAAGCTCCTCATGTGAGCATGCTCCCCTTTTTGTCTTCATCTCTCTCCCTTTGGCATCAATGGAAAAGGGTTTCCACGTCTCTACATATAAAATCATTGATCACTAATCATTGCTCCCCCTGTCAATATGAACGATCCTAGGCCCTGTCTGTATGCCGAGTAATCATCCTTTCTTCTTTGAGTTCATCGTCCAGCCTTATGAACTCAAGGTGTGCTAAGTTCTTTGAGAGACCTTAGGATTGGCTTACCATATGGAAGCCATCCTCCCTGCTCTGATAAACCTCTCCTATCTGTAACTGCTCGGTCTTCTTCATCCACAATTTCTTCTTGGAATTTGTCCTTTAAGCATTTGTTCCTTCATTTTCATTGACTTTCCTTGTTGATTTGTATGATAAACTTCTCATGGATTGTTTTCGTGTACTCCAATAGTCTTGAGATTTGTTCACAAAGCTACTGCAACCATAACATGTAATCGTATGACAATATGAAGCAATGTGACCAACATGGTTGCATGTTGTTGAGTCGCAAAATGACCACATTTTATTCATCTTGTACATACAATTTATCACCTTATTCCTATTTTTCCTTCCATAAAACCATTAATATTCACCACTTTCATAATAAATATAGGTTTATATTACCATTTTCCAAATAATTTATTTTTGATTATTTTGAGTGAATTTGTGGTTAATTATTGAGAAAAATAACATATTTTCACTATACTTTAAAGTTGGGTGAGTTTGGTGATGTTTACAGGTATATTTGAAGACTTTAACGAGCTCAAAAGTGACCACCTAGCCTGAGATTCGAATTTCATCTTCTAGATGTGGCTAACTTCAGGGAGAGATCATGGAAGTGTGGAGAGAATATCTCATCCAATATTTGTTGAGAATTCAAAGGAATGAGTTGTAGATTTGTTGAGAATTTTGAGGGATAAGTTGAGAGAATAGTGGATCTGTAATTATGATCATTTATCTCGAATTCATGTATAAATAGGAGGGATATCTCCTCATTTTGGTTAGAGGCCTCTCTAGTGGTTTGGTAGTAGAATAGATATCTTGATTTCTTCATATTTTGATTTCTTGCTTATGAATTGATAGTATTGGTTTTTTATTGCTTTATACCAGTTTATTTTATACAATTTCATGTTTTCTGCAATTAGATTTAATTTCATGTAATTTCTTGTTTTCATAAACTAGATTTAATTTCAATTACATGTATTTCTGAATATAGTTATCTAGAATTTTAGGATAGGTTTAGCGACACTCTCCCCCTGCATATATTTTGTTTGTACCTCACAATTTTATGCTCTCTCCTCGTTGACCATTAAATCATTGGAATTCTGTTATAATTTGTTTAATGTTTTTACTCAAGAGTTTGGCGTCGTTGTCGGGGAGGTGCTAAAAGGGATCAGAGTCTATCTAGATAGATAGATAGATAGATTGCTTTTACATTACACAGCAAGAGGGAGGGGGAAACGGTAAGACGCAAGAACGACTTCAGTATGGAATTTTTGGGATTTCCATGGTGTAACAGCCAAACGCATCCACTATAGTGGGGTGCCCCAAAGCCATATTGTTCCCTTGATTGTTTTATGCAAAGTGTTTATTTTCCTGCAAGTTCTTTCATTTTCTACAAATGCAAGCTTGTTTTATGCAAGTTTTCATTTTTCATTTACAATTTGTAGTTTAAATTTTGGATTGCTTTTGTTTTTGGGCACATTTATTTCATACTAACTTGTTTTCAATTTTTGTATATGTTCATTTCTGTTTTGTACAAGTTTTTGTGCAATTTTAATTTTTGTTTTTTTCACTCGTTTTGTACTAACTCATTTCGTACTGTTTGTCGCATTTGCCATGTACTTGTTTTTTTATCTCTTTTCTTTCTTTTTGCATTTGATTTGATTTTAGCTTTATGATGAGCATAATATTAGAGAAGTGCACTTAGATCCTAGCAAAAATCAGGATCTCCTCTTCTTTAGAAGAGGAGATCTTGACAACAGTCAAGGATGAAATCACTCTTCCTAGAGCAAACAATGAAGAATCGGCATTTGAAGAATCCTGCATATCAGACGAAGAATACATGTTTGAACTGGAGATTGAAAATGATGAAGAATGGATCTCGGTTGACCATCATGCAAATGAAAGCTGCATCGAACACAAGTTCCAAGTAAGTGTTAGGTTAGATCATTTTTGTTTTTATTTTGACTTTGTTAATTTACATTTACAATTCCTAATTCTGCATACCTTTGAATACATTAGGTTTTATTTTGTAAATATTCTCTTACTGCTTTTACATATATGGTTCCATTCGAAGTTTCATTACACTTAAATGATTGAAAATTCCAATTAGGGTAAACTAGGTAGGTTTTTTTTTTTCAATTAGCCTATAGAATGCTTTAATTTTCTTTAATGTTTCTATCTAATAAATTTTTATTTCTAATAGTTTTAAATTACTATTTCTTTTTTATTTTGTTAGGAATTAAAACATAGTTTTAATTTTCTAAATCTAAAAAATATTTGTGAAATTTTTGTTCTCTTTTCATTTTGAATTTTTATTATTCTTTAATAAATTTTCTAGAGTAAAACTACATTAGAAATAAAGTCCTTCCAAATATATGAATTATTAGAAAATCAAATAGATAAATTAATAAACAAATAAAAAAAAATTATAGAGTCTTTGTTTTAGTTTTGATATCTATTTTGTTTCAATTTTAATGTTAGTTTAAAAAATTATTGAAAACTTTTATTAAGACTTATTGTAAAAATTTAATTAGACCTATGAACATAAATAAATTAAACAATGATATTATATATAAAAATTAATAAACGTTTAAAAATAAAGGCAATAAATATTAGTTTAATTTTCTTATATAATTATTTGTCTTAATTTTACAATTGTGGTTTTAAATCTTAGTCTTTTAAAAAATAAAAATTTACATTTAATTTATAAAAAACAAAAAACAAAATTATATAATAAAATTTAACACTTTTGGATCATGCAATGCTAACAATAAACAAAACATATATATATATATATATATTAATAAATAAAATTTAAACATGTTATACTCTAGTTAAATTAACAGTATGTATATTAGGTTTTGTTGTTAAGTTTTTTAGTTTTAATTCTAGTAAATTAATATATATATATTATTATTAAATTTAACAAAAAGTGCAAAAATAAATAAAATCATTAAACATTAAAAAATTATTAAACATTTTAAAAACTGTAAATACATATATATAAAATAAATAGAACAAAAAATTGTTTTAGCTCTTTATGCGCATTTGCAAACAGTCCGCCATATGAAACCTGCACAACCGTACAAAACCTGCAAATATTCTATCTCTCAACCTAGAGTTCAATCTACACATTCGACCTGTGCGTTAACAAAAAGTGCAAAAATAAATAAAATCATTAAACATTAAAAAATTATTAAACATTTTAAAAACTGTAAATACATATATATATATATAATAAATAGAACAAAAATTTGTTTTAGCTCTTTATGCGCATTTGCAAACAGTCAGCCATATGAAACCTGCACAACCGTACAAAACCTGCAAATATTCTATCTCTCGACCTAGAGTTCAATCTACACATTCGACCTGTGCGTTCTACTGATCCGATATGCTCGCAATCCTGCAAACACAAACATTCCAAGCATAAGATAATGTTAGCATTAGTAGAACAATCAACAGAGAATTAGGTTCAATCCGTAGAAAATCTGATCCATGATGAGCTTAATATGGAGAGACTATTAATGAGCTTAATATGGAGAGACTATTACCGAGGAATCAGAATGAAAATGATACAGTTTGTTCAATCGCCGCGAGAAGCTCCAAGTATGTTGACGCATTAACAGAGATAGTTGGGCTTATTTTAAATTAATTGGTTCGCTATTAAGTTATCCTTATCAATCTGTTTTGTCAACTAATGCTTTTTTTTTGTTGGCAAAGTGGTGGAACCCCCGTGACTAGCAGGGTTGCCATTGGCTAAGAAACCACTAACCAGGGGCATCTAAGCCGTCAAAATCACCCGGGGATTGCCCCCCGCCTGGACCGCACCAACCCTTAACATGTTTGGATTTTTTGGTATCCGACAGGATTAGAACCGACGACCTTTTAGCTTAGGGGGTGTCTTAACCATACCCTGCCACCAAGTGTTCTACATCTAGCGGATACTGTTTTGCCAGCTAATGCTGCTATGAGCTATCACTGCAAATAAAATGTAGAGACTCTAGGAAGCATGATTTCACTTATTTTCTTTGTCTCCTGTTGTATTGATTCACCACCAAGCCAATAGATTAACTACCCTAGCTGGAAGAAGAATCGAGGTCGACCATGATGAAAATCTAGTGATAAACGGATCTCTTTAAACCTGGATTGGGTTGTTATCCTTTGCGCCAGATCAGGATCATGAGTTTATCCATAGGAATATTGGAGTTCATATCTGTTCATATCTATAATAAATCAAAGTATCAGTATAAGTATCTAAGATAGGACTCCAAGCTAACGGGCAACCATAAATCTTAATCGTTCTCACTCGCCATGCCAACGTGCATAAAACTTTGAACTTGGTACAATCTTTCTTTAGATCTTCTGCGATGGGATGTTTTATCCTTTGTAAAGCATCCAAGCTGAATATAAAAGAAGCCAGGACCAGGTCATCGGATTTAACAGCAAGACAAGTAGGATTCACGAGGAACTCATTTTGAAGAAACTCGTTATGCTGAAAATGGACCAAAGGATGTTGGTGGGGTTTGATAACTTCTCTCTACCATATTGGTTCAATTGAAAGCTTCACCTTTCCTCTGGAAATCTCTGCTATTCGGTGGAGCCTGGATTATGCCAAACAAAACTGACTTGTCTTTCAATTATTTATCAAATATATAGGATTACCTTAACAGTTTTGGATATATTTTAAATATATGAAATCGCCTACTTTCCTTGAACTATATAAGAATTAATTAATTTGGTGAAGCTCGCTTATCTTAGTTTGGCCACTAGAGTCCATGATATGTATAATGCAGGCAACGTCGCAGCATATGGGGTTTCTAATTAAGTTGATCTCGGCCTTCTCATCCATATAAATAACCATGGCATACCATGGTGATTATGGAAACTGTTCTTTTTGAATTGAGTAGGGTCTTTATCCCTCAAGACCGCTCTCCAATACCTACCCCCGACCTGGCAGAGAGTCTCAAGCGTGATCTATCTCAACCCCAAACATACAGTGTCGACATTGATAGGCTATGGCGGTCATAAGTGCCAGTGTCTCAGCGCAATCTGTGGAAACGAGTAGGGATAAATGCCATTCTCGTGTGGCATGGTGACCTGATGGCTTAATCGATGAGAAATCTGCAAATCACCTGGTAAACATAATTTCCTTCCTTTCCCTCCTTCTTTCCCTTTGTACTCTCCACTTCCAGCTTAATAATTTTTCTTTCGTAGGATCGACTACCGACTATGGTACCTTTGGGAAGCTCTTAATGTCTATGATAGACTGGCACTAAATACTTGGACTGAGTAGAGGTTAATGCACCGACAATAGCTTCTAGGAAATGAGTATCCATCCCATTTCATCCGATATTATGAAATCTCGGATGTTAAGGATTCCTTGGCAGTGACCTCCTTCGCATGGGTTCAAGTTAAGATATGGTAGGCGCGCCCAAGTCCCCGATGTCGATCATCCAGCTTTGTCATCATGGCACCAATATATCTATGCATGCTCTAGGTCCCTCTCCTATTGTTTGGGATGCTTCTTTTGTTTATATATATATATAAAATTTTCAACACAATAGGAGAGGGACCCATGAAAGAGTGGTTACTAAAATCAACTGTGAACAAGAGTGGAGAAGATTCACAACTCATACATGGACTATGCCTCACTTGTTTGTTCTGTCCTTGGGTGAGTATTAATAAATGAATGGAATAAGTGGTAGAGAGCCGCTCAGAAGGCGTTTGAAGCGCACCTCGATGAGGATTATTGCTGCCCAAGCCCATTACAACCACCTGTGACGTGAGGTCTTCTACAAAGCTCGTACATTATTGATATAAGTTGATCCATAACATGTGATAACTATAAATACCATACTGTAATATCCTAATGAATAGTTTATAGTATTATGAGCTTCCAAGCAGGTATGAGTGATATCCAGGTGTGCTGAGCTTTATGGTTACAAGCTAGTTGACATACAATTGATCCTAAACGTGCCTCAACAAATTGACAAGTCCCAATCCCAACCTAAACTACCTAATTGATTAATAATAAGATCTAATTCCTAAACCTTAATCAGAGTAATACCATACTATTCGATCCATATTCCTATTTAGGACGATTACTTATGAATTCGTTTTTCTCAATTTTTTTTCTTTGCCCCAATAGTAATGATGGCTCGGGCGCACTATCAAGGTGAGTTTTGTAGTGGCATAAAAAGCATTTCAAACCTCACAAAGGGAATCCGTTCGATCGCATGGCGCAGCTACTCCTGACCCAAATTTGGTGGTGTCCCACTCTCCACTCATTTCTTCTTCTTTCGATGGGATGAAAATCTGCCGGATCTGTATATGTTGTTTGAAGTAGGTGAGTATTCATTAGGAAATTCGGGATATATAAATCTATGGCACTTGTATATAATGGTAACAATTTTTTTTATATATATGTTTGACAAAATAATGAAAATTAATAAGCATTTAAAAAATCAGTGCCATGGATTGGAGAATAACCACGAAAGCCAAGGCTGATCCTCGCGTGTGAGTAGACAGTGTATTCATGTATGCTAAGCTCTGCAAAACAATGGAATAGCTTACCCATTCTGAAAATTGACTCCATCATTACACAAGAAAATGGAAATAAATTACGATTTCACGTTGAGCCTCCACTCGCTCTATATTCAAAACAATGCTTAGACCTTTAGGTTTGTTTTATTGTTTTATCATTTTTTTTATTACAAATCATGTTTGTCTTTCAGTAATGGTTTTTTTTAATTAATCAATGATTTAGAAACATGCCTAAATGGTTGCATTAATTTCCTCGTGAGGTTCTATGTCCTAGAAGCTCCATTTCTAGTAATAATACAATGTCCTTTTCAATTGGCCTTGGTTTAGGATAAGCTAACAAGAAAATTAAAGAACAAACCGGAATCCTTACGATGATTTGATTCATTTCATTTCTTTGTTGTTGCAACTTCATATTGAATTAATTTGAAAGCCAAGAAAAGATAGAACACTATCACCCATGGTTGCATTTGGAACTAAAATTTCGATTCAATTCTCAAAAGTTTAATATTAAAAAGTTGAAAGTAGCCCATGAGTTTCTTGGTTGATATTTGATAAAGTCATCAAATATGGTATATTACATTGCAAAGAAAACAATTCTACAGGTTCTTACTTTTTTATATTACAATATTGGTCTTCAAGGGTATGAAAAAAGATGGAACTGCTGAAAAAATGAATTGTCGAAGCGACCCATGACCATGTACATGATTGAGTGCTACACAGAAAAAAAATGTAGAGAAATATCATAGATTCTAAAGGAGAGAAACATTTATGCATATATATTCCTTTATTTATTAAAAATAATCAAATGCAAATGCATCAACTTATATGTACATCCTACTTAATATTTGTCCAATAGAGCTATTGAATCGAACCTAACAATCCATACAAGTTTAAATATGGGAAGAAAACGACATCTTTTCATTTTGGATAAATTCATTTTTTTAGGATGAAAATTAGGTAATCACAGATTGTTTTTGAGGCTTTGACTCTAGGATAAAATGGAAAAATAATAGCATCATCATTCATGACTAATTTTAGGACTAGCAATTCAATCAATATAAAAACCACCGTTGGTTTGTTGGTTAATCTTGAACCTTTTGTGAGAATTTAACAATGTTGACTATATAATTGAATGAATTCCAAAACAATTTTTTTTGAAAAATGACATACCTCTTTAAGAAAGTTCTTAAATTAATCCAATGAATAATATCTTTGAAGAAATATCAGAAAATGATATTCCATGCATTTTAAAAAGGATCCATAATATGATATATATATCATGTAATGCTTGCATATCAAGTTGTTTATTTCTCCACAAAATGAAATCCAGATAGCTTAGGGAAAAATAAAATGATTCACTTTTTTTTTATACCATGGATAGGTCTAACAAGATTGACATGTCAACTACATACCTATGTATTATTGTATACTGCCTTCCATCCTCTTTGCAATAGTGGAAACAAAATCGAAACAAATTATAATTTTATCGTGTTAAAAGAAATGATATCCCTGCAAAATGACACAACCACATTTTGAATATAGTATTCAAGTCATAAATAATATGTAAATCGTTAAATAAATTTCTTTCAATTAAAATTCACTCTCTTAAATTACATTTTCAAAACCTTTTAAAAATTTCAAAAATAATGATGTTTTTCTTAAATTACATTTCCAAAACCTTTTAAAAATTTCAAAAATAATGACAATGTTTTAACAAGCTTAGGACTTTTATTTTTAATATAAGTGAAAGTGCCTTGAAAGTAATGATCTTCTCCCATGTTCATTGTTATTTTTTTTAACCTTTTATTCATTTTGCTTCACACCTTCAATCAAATGGAGGATTGTTTTATGATGAGACATTGATTTTATGGGACAATGTAAAGCATAGTTTACTTGTGCAAGGATAAATATGTAATAGTTCATTATTAGAAAAAAACACTTGATAACTATATTTAGATTATTGTATAGTGATAAATTCATAAAGTCATATTTCAATTGATTTTTAGAAGCTTGAGGATCAATATTTTATTTACAAAAATAATATGATGAATGTTAATAAGATATATTTAAGCGGATTTGTTGAATCTTTAAGTATTAGATTAGAGAATTGATGCTTTATTTTGAAAGAAGGTGACAATTCATTTTTCTCTGGATTATCCATTCAATCCATTTAAGGTCGTTTTTCAGGATAATAATGGAAGTATTCGTCTTAACATATTAAAGGAACAAGTAGAGCACTTTTGAGAAAATCGGTGTAGATTTAGATGATAAGCCTCAACTCTCAGTTGCATCCGCATTTATCTTTCCAGGTCACAAAAGAATAAATCAAACATGGTAGGGATGATTGAATGTCCGCTTGTCCATATCCTCGTCCTTAAGCCTTTACCATTTTCTCATGATGTCTTTCAGGAAAATTTTGACAATCTTTAAGTACAATACAAAAATTCTAAATCGAAGTATGTTTTGAAATCGAAGGCAGTCGATGTCGCAGCTAAGCCTTCTTCTTATTTATATTTTTGCACAGTGAGACCTAGCACATCTTTGGTTTGGGGGAGGTAGGTGTTTTCTTTAATTTTGTTATGATCTTCATATAAACCATGCTTGGAAATGATTATGCAATATCAAGCTGCAATTCTTTTATTCTTTGTAATTTAGATACTCATTTATCTAATTAACTGATTTTCATATATGTTTAAAACATGAAGGATTATTCATACCTCCAACATCATGGTCATCCAAGCTGCCAAACCTGTCACTTGTTTGCACACTCTAGATAGTCTTATTTTAGAGGGGTCGACCACTGAAAGGGTCGACCCCCTCTCTCTCTGTTGCTCAAATGTTACATAAAGACACACTAATATTTGTATAAGGAGGCTCTAGAAAAAACTCTTATTTTTGTTCCAATTACTTTTTCTTCTAATTGCAACATAATTAAAAATTTGAAAAACAAAAACAAAAACAAAAACAAAAAAAATAAAATAACGTTAAAAACTGATAAATAAAAAGTATTAGGTAACAAATAAAATCATAAAATCAAAATTATAAATAAATTTAGAATCTTTTTAAGTTTTATGATTATTGGGCTAACTTGTTTTTTCAAGTTGCTCAGAAACAGGTTTCGACAAGAAGGGTCACCACTTTCAGGTATAAAAGAATATCATTTATTTTCTTTGACTTGGTTTGTTAAGCACATATTTTTTAGTATTTTCAATGCTCTCAAAATCTTGTTGCAGGAAAATGCTAACCTTTTCCAGATTTAAAGACGAACAAATGGCATGCAGAAATAATTTCCAGAATCACTGAATATTTTCAGAATAAAATGTACCATTGAAAGCCTGAAGGAGTTGTGTTTCCACCATGTATGTCATGACATTTTCTACTACAAAGAAGCATTTCAGAAACCAGTTGTGCCATGACATGACTACTTACAATTTTTTCTTCCAAGCTTATCCATCATCCATGTTAGAGTCTACTTTGTCACTGCCTTATACATCATGATTTCCCGCATGTCTACCTTTCTGAGTCACACATGTTTTTACTCATTTTCAGTTTATATTTTTCCTTATGAATAAAACCATTCAACTTCCTTTCCATGACTACACTGCTTTGTTATCCTTCCATAAAAACTATTTGACCATGAGATCTTTCATCTATAGTCCTACCACTCATTATATACAACTCCTATTGATTGGTGTGGGATTCCTTAAGGCCCACCTTTCAACAAGTCTTTCCACATCGACCTTAGCACCTTATCTAGGATAGAGACTAGAGTTCATTTTTAGTACCTTGAGGCTTGCATGCCTTAATGGCAAGTTCTCTTGCTGACAATCACGAGAATACATCAATGTCCCTTGATCGTTAGATATTGCAAGTGGCTTGACATCAGATCATTTATTCACACTTTTCACGATGTACTTAGGTACCTTGGCACTCATCGACATCAATGGTGATATTGTCTCGCATTGGTTAACGACATTCATCAATGGTGGGTAATCCAATGACTTCTTTCCATGTTCGACATCGACACATTTATCTGCATGGTAAGAATTGTACCATCGGGTTTTGTAGCAGGTGAATACTATATACTTTGCATGACTCTATCAGCAGTTTTACAACAACATACTCCAGTGATATGAGAGTACCACAGTTATACTTTCAGCTCTCATATTTTACTTCATCCAACCAAGCAGCAGTTCAACTCCTTCACTTCACATTCTATTATTCAGTAGCAGTAGCCACGTTCCTATTGCATAAATTCATCAACATTTTGGGTAAGTGGAGGTATGTTGTTTTCTAATCTTTAGCCATGTAATTCCTTAAATTCTAGAAAATGAATGAATTTGGAAAATTCCCTCTCTACATTCCCTTTCTCCTTTTCATAAACATAATACATCTTAAGTTGTGGGGGGTTATTCATTATCATTTTACATATTTATCATTTCATTTACCCTCAATCAACATGTCTTTCCCAAACTATGCTATATATATTGGCATGATTCATAATATGAAGAAAGGGCTTTCTAATATACATTGATGGTTCATCATTTCTAATGCATGTATACTCTTAAATATTATGTATTGCAGAAAAAATATAAGTAAAAAACAAGCGAATGTTGGTAACACAAGAACCAACATTTGTCATACTTATTGTTGTCACACAAGATCCAGCCACAAAAATATTAAAAAAAAAGAGAACAAAGAAAAATTGCTGCCACTCATGCATTTCAAGATAATGAAATGATTTATTGTTACATAGCATCATGTAAAGCCCAACTACAAATCCAAAAGTTAAAAATAAAATCAATGCATAGTTGCATGAGGACATGCAAACAGTCAAGTTGGGGGGGATGTTGAGCCGCAAAATGACCACATTTTATTCATCTTGTACATACAATTTATCACCTTATTCCTATTTTTCCTTCCATAAAACCATTAATATTCACCACTTTCATAATAAATATGGGTTTATCTTACCATTTTCCAAATCATTTATTTTTGAGTATTTTGAGTGAATTTGTGGTTAATTATTGAGAAAAATAACATATTTTCATTATACTTTAAAGTTGGGTGAGTTTGGTGATGTTTACAGGTGTATTTGAAAACTTTCACAAGCTCAAAAGTGACCACCTAGCCTTAGATTCGAATTTCATCTTCTAGATGTGGCTAACTTCAAGGAGAAGATCATGGAAGTGTGGAGAGATTATCTCATCCAATATTTGTTGAGAATTTAAAGGGATGAGTTGTAGATTTGTTGAGAATTTTGAGGGATAAGTTAAGAGAATAGTTGATCTGTAGTTATGATCACTTATCTTGAATTCATGTATAAATAGGAAGACTATCTGCTCATTTTGGTTAGAGGCCTCTCTAGTGGGCTGGTAGTAGAGAACCGGTTCATCTTTTAGATAGTCATGGATTTGAAACTGATGTAATAGATTTCATGTTTTAGAATAGATATCTTGATTTCTTCATATTTTGATGTCTTTCTTATTAATTTATAGTATTGGTTTTTTATTGCTTTATACCAATTTATTTTATACAATTTCATGTTTTCTGCAATTAGATTTATTTTCATGTAATTTCTTGTTTTCATAAACTAGATTTAATTTTAGTTACATGTATTTCTGATTACAGTTATCTAGAATTTTAGATTAGGTTCAGTGACACTCTTCCCCTACATATACTTTATTTGTATGTCACAAGTTTACGCTCTCTTTGGGTTGACAATTAAATCATTGGAATTCTGTTATAATTTGTTTAATGTTTTTAACCAACACATGTCCAACACCTGACTACATTGTTGGAACTTCGAACACTTATTTGATTAAATTCATTCCTCTATACGTGAGAGTGTCCCTGACTATAGGCCTTCGTTTTCTAATCTTCAATTCTTCCTACATTTGTCTTCTTTCAAGGTTCATTGGTTCTTCTTGTTTATGTGTATGAAGGACTCCTCCTCGATTGAATTCTTTGACTTGCACATTCTTGGTCTTTGTGACCAAAACCAGTGCAAGTCAAATGGAGGATTGTTTTATGATGAGACATTGATTTTATGGGACAATATAAAGCATAGTTTACTTGTGCAAGGATAAATATGTAATAGTTCATTATTAGAAAAAAACACTTGATAACTATATTTAGATTATTGTATAGTGATAAATTCATAAAGTCATATTTGAATTGATTTTTAGAAGCTTGAGGATCAATATTTTATTTACGAAAATAATATGATGATCGTTAATAAGATATATTTAAGGGGATTTGCTGAATCTTTAAGTATTAGATTAGAGAATTGATGCTTTATTTTGAAAGAAGGTGACAATTCATTTTTCTCTGGATTATCCATTCAATCCACTTAAGGTCGTTTTTCAGGATAATAATGGAAGTAATCGCCTTGACATATTAAAGGAACAAGTAGAGCACTTTTGAGAAAATCGGTGTAGATTTAGATGGTAAGCCTCGACTCTGAGTTGCATCTGCATTTATCTTTCCAGGTCACATAAGAATAAATCAAACATGGTAGGGATGATTGAATGTTTGCTTGTCCATCTCCTCATCCTTAAGCCTTTACCATTTTCTCATGATGTCTTTCACGAAAATTTTGACAATCTTTAAGTCCGATACAAAAATTCTAAATCGAAGTATGTTTTGAAATCGAAGGCAGCCACTATCGCAGCTAAGCCTTCTTCTTATTTCTATTTTTGCACAGTGAGACCTATCACATCTTTGGTTTGGGGGAGGTAGGTGTTTGCTTTAATTTTCTTATGATCTTCATATAAACCATACTTGGAAATGATTATGCAATATCAAGCTGCATTTATTTTAGTCTTTGTAATTTAGATACTCATTTATCTAATTAACTAATTTTCATATATGTTTAAAACATGAAGGATTATTCATACCTCCAACATCATGGTCATTCAAACTGCCAAACTTGTCGCTTGTTTGCACACTCTAGATAGTCTTCTCTTAGAGGGGTTGACCACTAAAAGGGTCGACCCCCTCTCTCTCTGTTGCTCAAATGTTACATAAAGACACACTAATCTTTGTATAAGGAGGCTCTAAAAAAAACTCTTATTTTTGTTCCAATTACTTTTTCTTCTAATTGCAAAATAATTAAAAATTTGAAAAACAAAAACAAAAACAAAAAAATAAAAATAAAATAACATTAAAAACTGATAAATAAAAAGTATTAGGTAACAAATAAAATCATAAAAATAAAATTATAAATAAATCTAGAATCTTTTTAAATTTTATGATTATTGCGCTAACTTGTTTTCCCAAGTTGCTCAAAAACAGGTTTCGACAAGAAGGGTCACCACTTTCAGTTATAAAAGAATTTCATTTATTTTATTTGACTTGGTTTGTTAAGCACATATTTTTGAGTATTTTTAATGCTCTCACAAGCTTGTTGCAGGAAAATGCTAACGTTTTGCAGATTTAAAGACGAACAAATGGCATGCAGAAATAATTTCCAGAATCGCAGAATATTTTTCAGAATAAAATGTACCATTGAAAGCATGAAGGAGTTGTGTTTCCACCATGTATGTCATGACATTTGCTACTACAAAGAAGCATTTCAGAAACCAGTTGCGCCATGGCATGACTACTTACCATTTTTTCTTCCAAGCTTATCCATCATCCATGTCAGAGTCTACTTTGTCACTGCCTTATACATCATGATTTTCCGCATGTCTACCTTTCTGAGTCGCACATGTTTTTACTCATTTTTAGTTTATCTTTTTCCTTCTGAATAAAACCATTCAGCTTCTTTTCCATGACTACACTGCTTTATTATCCCTGCCATAAAAACTATTTGACAGTGAGATCTTTCATCTATAGTCCTACCACTCATTATATACAACTCCTATTGACTGGTGTGGGATTCCTTAATGCCCACCTTTCAACAAGTCTTTCCCCATCAATCTCAGCACCTTATCTGGGATAGAGACTAGAGTTCATTTTTAGTACCTTGAGGCTTGCATGCCTTAATGCTAAGTTCTCTCGCTGACAATCATGAGAATACATCAATGTCCCTTGATCATTAGATATTGCAAGTGGCTCGACATCAGATCATTTATTCGCACTTTTCATGATGTACTTAGGTACCTTGGCACTCATCAACATCAATGGTGAGATTGCCTCACATTGGTTAATGACATTCATCAATGGTGGGTAATCCAATGACTTCTTTCCATGTTCGACATCGACACATTTATTCGCATGGTATGAATTGTACCATCGGGTTTTGTAGAAGATGAATACTATATACTTTACATGACTCTATCAGTAGTTTTACAACAACATACTCCATCCATATGAGAGTACCACAGTTCTACTTTCAGCTCTCATATTTTACTTCATCCAACCAAGCAGCAGTTCAGCTCCTTCACTTCACATTCTATTATTCAGTAGCAGCAGCCACGTTCCTATTGCATAAATTCATCTACTTTTTGGGTAAGTGGAGGTATGTTGTTTTCTAATATTTAGCCAAGTAATTCCTTAAATTCTAGAAAATGAATGAATTTAGAAAATTCCCTCACTACATTCCCTTTCTCCTTTTCATAAACCTAATACATCTTAAGTTGTGGGGGGTTATTCATTATCATTTTACATATTTATCATTTCATTTACCCTCAATCAACATGTCTTTCCCAAACTATGCTATATATATTGGCATGATTCATAATATGAAGAAAATGATTTCTAATATACATTGATGGTTCATCATTTATATTGCATGTATACTCTTAAATATTAGGTATTGCAGCAAAAATACAAGTAAAAAGCAAGCAAATGTTGTTAACACAAGAACCAACATTTGTCATACTTATTGTTGTCACACAAGAACCAGCCACAAAAATATATAAAAAAAAAGAGAACAAAGAAAAATTTCTTCCACTTATGCATTTCAAGATCATGAAATGATTTACTATTACATATCATCATGTAAATCCCAATTACAGATCCAAAAGTTAAAAATAAAATCAATGCATAGTTGCATGAGGACATGCAAATAGTTAAGTTGGGGGGGATGTTGAGCCGCAAAATGACCACATTTTATTCATCTTGCACATACAATTTATCACCTTATTCCTATTTTTCCTTCCATAAAATCATTTATATTCACCACTTTCATAATAAATATGGGTTTATATTACCATTTTCCAAATCATTTATTTTTGAGTATTTTGAGTGAACTTGTGGTTAATTATTGAGAAAAATAACATATCTTCATTATACTTTAAATTTGGGTGAGTTTGGTGATGTTTACATGTGTTTTTGAAAACTTTAACAAGCTCAAAAGTGACCACCTAGCCTCATATTCGAATTTAATCTTCTAGATGTGGCTAACTTCAAGGAGAAGATCATGGAAGTGTGGAGAGAATATCTCATCCAATATTTGTTGAGAATTTAAAGGGATGAGTTGTACATTTGTTGAGAATTTTGAGGGATAAGTTGAGAGAATAGTTGATCTATAATGATGATCACTTATCTTGAATTCATGTATAAATAGGAGGGATATCTGCTCATTTTGGTTAGAGGCCTCTCTAGTGGGTTGGTAGTAGAGAACTGGTTTATCTTTTAGATAGTCATGGATTTGATACTGATGTAATAGATTTCATGTTTTAGAATAGATATCTTGATTTCTTCATATTTTGATGTCTTTCTTATAAATTTATAGTAGTGATTTTTTATTGCTTTATACCAGTTTATTTTATACAATTTCATGTTTTCTGCAATTAGATTTATTTTCATGTAATTTCTTGTTTTCATAAACTAGATTTAATTTTAGTTACATGTATTTATGATTACAGTTATGTAGAATTTTAGATTAGGTTCAGTGACACTCTGCCCCTGCATATAATTTGTTTGTACGTCACAAGTTTACTCTTTCTCTGGGTTGACAATTAAATCGTTGGAATTCTGTTATAATTTGTTTAATGTTTTCAACCAACACATGTCCAACACCTGACTGCAATGTTGGAACTTCGAACACTTATTTGATTAAATTCATTCCTCTATACGTGAGAGTGTCCTTGACTGTAGGACTTCAATTTCTAATCTCCAGTTCTTCCTACATTTGTCTTTTTTCAAGGTTCATTGGTTCTTCTTGTTTATGTGTATGAAGGACTGCTCCTCGATTGAATTCTTTGACTTGCACATTCTTGGTCTTTGTGACCAAAACCACTGCAGGTGTAGCATCTTAATGTTTTATAGGTGGTAGCAATATGTCCATCTTGGTTACATGTACAACATATAACTTTGTCATTGCGGCTTCCAACACTTCTTCTTCTGTAGATTCTACAATCCATAGCCTTATGACCAAAGTTAGAACAAGAATAGCAATAACTGTTAAATCCATTTTCATACCTGGGCCTTGGAGTTGTTTCTTTCCTGATCTTGCTTTGAGGAATATTCCTAACTCCTTGTTTCATTCTTGAACTTACAAGTTTTTTGTTGTGATGTGCAGCTGCATGGGGAGAAACTTTGTACATTGATGGACATGCTTCTGAAGTCTTAGGATACCAAGTGCTATCTTCATATTTTCCTCCCTCCTTCTTGTAACCATGACCTGTTTTGTCACATGGATATATTTCAAAATCCAAGACCTTATCTAGGACAACTGAACTATCCTTAAACTTGAAAAGTGCATCATTCTTTTCACATTTTTTCCTGAGATCAACTACCTCCATTTCTAGCCTTTGGAGTGTCTGCTCCTCTTTTTCCAATTTTTTCTTCAATATTTCTTTTGTCCTTTTGGCTTCCTTCATCCAAGTATTCATATCATGATTAGACTTTCTAGTTTCTTCAAGCTCTTCTTATTCTTCAATAGACTCTTCTTGTTCTTCCTTTTGACTGATCAAATCAGTATCTAGTTGTTCAACTTTATCATCCTTGTATTTCAACTAATACTGAAACTCTTTATCCTTTTGTATGAGCTTCATAAGAAACACTTTTATTTTCATGGTATTCTGCTAATATATCTTCAAAGAATCCAATATTTCCTTTTTGAACTTCGTGAATTCACTATGGTTCATATTTACTGTGTTCAAGACCAAATATTCTCTGAGATCAATATTTATCAAGGTGAAGTGTATCTCATGTGAATATTTTGATAGCCCTTCATCATATTATACAAGAAACTTCTCAATTTTGTCACACAAGCTATCATTGCAATCAAAAGAATCCATACCTTTATTGGAATCCTCGTCTTTCTTTTCTTCTTCTTGATTGACCTCTTCCAGGGGCTTGTCTTCTGATTTTTTATATGTCTTTTTGGTGTCTAGTCTTTCCTTATGATACTCTCTTTCCAACTTGAACCATAGGTATTTGGATAAAGTGTACTCCCTATTGGGCTCCAGAATTGTCTTTTATAATTATTTTATTTCCATTAAATTCCCACCTACTTACTATAATTTGATACAACTATCCTTAAAAAGGCTTATCTTTTATTTGTGTTTCATCAATTAAAAAAATTAAACATAAATGAAGCTTAATATGTCAATTTTAATGTATTAAACACAATATTGTGCAAATGATAAACATTTCGATACTCCATCTAACCTTTCATTCAACTCTTCTTTTGGTCCTAAGTTCTGCACTAGGTTTTGATATTGGTTCCTTCAGTTTGGCTTGCCTTTGTTTTGATTCTGTGATAAATTTATATTCCGATTATTTCTAGTCTTGTTGCATATGAAAAATAAAACCAATAGTTAATGCTATGATTTCTTTGCATTATTTTTAGAACAAAATAACCAATTATAAAAAATGATGCTTAAAAGGAATTTAAAAAGAATTATTATTATAAAAAATACTTAGTTTTAAATTTCAAATCCTTAAAAAATGATTATTTAAAAATAAATTAAAATTTTTGACATTAATAATTTACTTCTAATTTACTTCAAAAAAAGGGGTTTCTCAACCTAAAATTTGAGTATCCACCTAAATTTTAATAAATAAATAAATTGAGAATACAATCAAATCTTTATTTTCTCATCAATAGAAAAAAATGTGTGATTTGTAGTATATGTCGTATGCATAAAAGATGTGTCTTATGTATAGGTGGAATACACAAGCCATACACATTGAGCTACACTCCATTTTCGTTGGTTGAAGTTTATTTTTAATGCAATCCCTTATTTGAAATATTGTGAAACCCATATGGAAATAGAACGTGCATTGACCATAAACCATCCACGTATAAATAATCAAATGAATTTTGATTCCCATTGCATTTTTTATTTTAATTTAATCATTTTATGTTTTATGCAGGCTATGAGCAATATATGTAGGCCGTAAAGGATGAACTCCCGCACATGAAAATCAAGGGCGCACAATGGCAACGCACAGTCCCAAAATGGATGGTGATGCAGCCAATAAAACCTAGCTATAGTTAAACCAAGCACTCAACAGATTAATTCAGCAAACAAATCAGTGTTAATTCAGCCTAGAAATCGAATTTGGGAGTGAAAATTGCAGCTACAGGAAAATATCAAACCGACACTAATTGCAACACCAATACAACTAGGAATTAATATTTTTACAGTTAATTCATACCTTCATCTGCACTTCAGATTTCATTGGTTGGTATATGCCTGGGCATTAAAAACAAGAACCATGACGTGGGTTATGTTGGCAACGTGGCCCTCATGGTTTGGGAGCCTTCATTCTAGAATATTTGTGTTCTTGTTCGCCCAACTTGACAATGCATCCTTTGCCCACGTCAAAGAGAATCCATGCACCAGCTACTCGCATGAAGAGAACCAACGCCCGTGGAATCAGGAAGGCGACCAGTGCATTGTCATGAACCATTTTTGTAGCTATTAAGACCCTCTATTTTTAGAGTGCTTGACCACTGAAAGAGTCAACCTTCTCTCTTATTGTAAAAACTATATAAAGGCGTCTCAGGTTGAGAAATGGGGGCAGAGAGATAGAGGAAAATGTGTGTAACTTTGTTTTAGTTTAATAGAAAGACTTTGTTTCAGTTGTTGATGATCATTATCATTTTCTGTTAATGGTTTGTGACTGAGTATATTAGGAGATAAACCCCTTCTTGCTAGGAAGGGCCCCTTAACAATCATAGGTTCCATTTTTGTACATTCAGAAGTTTCTTATTATATTTGCTTCTAAGTCATTTCATTTTTTATTTATCTATTACATTTTCATGTAAGTCATTTCATTTCTGCAAGCAAGGAGTTTGTTTTCCTGTAGGTGACACTTTGTTGTTTATAACATATAATTCCATGCGTTTTTATGAGATTTATGCCATCAAAATCCATTCGGCCGACCATTCGCATGAATCGCTTAGACTTCCTTTCAGTCTGTGTTTCATCCTTTAATTCAAACTTAGACAGAATTTTATAGAATTTTCAGTCATTTCCATAATTTCTAGTATTTCATTTTTTGCATAAAAAGTTAGCTAGGGTATAGGCTAATTTTCTAGTACTTCATCTTTTTTTGTAGCTAGTTGGGATTCGAATCCACCTCCAGCAATTCATTTTAAGTTCTATATTAACACATAGATTAATTATTTCAGTTTTTATGATGATTAAATCCATTTTTATTCAGCATATGTTTCACTATTTAAATGAGAAGTAGTTATGGTTTAAGTATAGAAGCACAATTGTGTTTTTGTTTATAGCATAAGTAGTTTGTGAAATGTTATCATTCGCTTGTATATCTAGAACCTAGATTAATGAAAACTTGTTTACAATGCCCTCATAGACTTTATTAAAACTTAGTTTGTCTTATTTCTTAAAATAGTTCATTATTTCATTTCAAGTTTTCATCCAAGATTATAATTAGTCTTTCATTCTTATTTGCATAGCATTTCATTGCTTTAAACCTAGTTAGTTTCCTTTCTTCAATCTATTGTGTTTCAATGGGTAGATTAGACTAGGAACCAGTTCCAATCCAAGTTTAATAAGTTCATTGTATTAGATGCATTAGTTTTTAGTATTTTAAAGTTTCATTTTGAAAGTTATCATAGCTTAGGTTTACTTTTCAAGTTATATATCAGCTACATTGCACTTGCATAATTGAGCAAGCTATCTTAGAATATAGTTTTCACGAGGGATAACATAAGAATACTTTGTTTTTCTACCGTAGGTTTTCTGATAGATTGAATGTATTTATCATTATTGTTTTGTACTTAGTTTTAGATTTGATTATAAAGCTCCAAGTTTAGTTTTCTTTGATTAGTCTATTGTTTTGCAATGCATTTATTTATGCTTGGTCTTTAGAATAGTGTTTTTGCTTTGTTGTTGTGAATTCATAGTTAATTAGTCAAGTTAAATTACATAGATCAAAGTAGTTAGTTGGCTTGCATAGAAATAACATAGTTTTCTGATTCAAAGTAATTGATTTACAAGTTACATATCTTAGATCATTCGTAGTCAACTGCAATTAAATTCTTAGTTAGATCTTTCATTCTGCACAAATAGAATAGATTTCAGATTCATAGTTTGCTTAAAGTGGTTTTTCTTCTGTTATTTAGTTGTTTTTAGACCAAGCATTTCTTTCCTAGAATAATAGTTTCTTTTATTGCAATTAGGATAGGGTAGTTTAAGCCTGCAGTTCCACACATATAGTGTTTTCATCTCACAAGCTACCTTCCTAGTTTGACAATTAAGTGTTGAATTAGATAGCATATATTTACCCAGCATTTTGGCATCGTTTTTGGGGAGGTTCTAAAGGGATTCGAGTCTAGGTAGATAGGCATTGATAGGTTTCATTTACATTACACAACAAGGCAGAGGGGAGAAAGGTAAGACGAGAGATAAGAACCTGCGCATCCACTATAGTGGGGTGCCACAAATCCTTGTTGTTCCTTTTTTGCACAAGTGTGTTTACTTCACACAAAGTTTGATTTACTTCTCTTAAGTGTAATTTTTGCCAACATAGTTAGTTTAATTTCTCATAGTTAGGTGTACTTTTGTTTCCGCAAACGTAGATAGTTTATTTTTCCATAGTTTAATTTCATGAATGTATGCTTTTATTATGAGAATTTAGGTAGTTTACTTTTTTACAATTTACTCTTATGCAAGTGTGGTTTTCTTTATGTATGAGTGTGTTTACTTTCCGCAAGTTAATTTCATGTAGTTGTTTTAGTGTGTTGTGTTTAAATCACAAATTTGTTTTATTAGCAGATAGTTTCTCAAAACCACATAAAAAAAATTGGGTACTGTAAGAACCCCAGCAACTAGTCCTTGTGTGAAGTAGAACCTACCAACCAACAAAATGGAGTCAAATGTGCTCATTAGTATGAGAGAAATCTCTTGAATCCTAGCAAAAGCTGGAGTCTCGACCTCTACCGAAGAGTAGATCTTGACAGAAGTTGAAAGCTTATGAACTACTCCTAAAATGACAGACGAATCAAAATCCCAAGAAATACAAAATGATATTCTTTGCAAAAATGCAAAAGAAGCTGACATATTGGGGATTACATCCGAAGGAGAGCATCCAGAAGTTGAAGAGTTATCAATATACATGACAACAGATCCATCACATTAGAGGAAATTTCAATTTAAAATGGGCCTTCCAAAAATAATACAAATTACATGTCATGATGTATTAGCAAATCAAAATGCTTTAAAATTCAAAAAGGGAGCACCTCTTAAACAAAATTTTAATATAAATTTGGGGATAGGTATCATAAAAAGCTACTTTTTTATTCATATTCTCAACATATCTCCTTGTGTTCTTACTCAAATTTTGATCGAGAGAGCTCATTGGATGCGAAATTTAATTCCTTATCCAACGAGATCTCCCGATATAAATTTGAGTAAAAACAAAAGGATATATGTCGAAAATACGAACAAAAATGTAGTTTTTTCTTTTCTTCCTCCAAAATTAATAAATATTATTTTATTATTTTAACTATTATTTTATTAATTTTCCTTAGGAGGCTCATTTTGAGGTGAAAATTTCCTGTAATGTGTGCTCAAACAATTGCTCAAATAGAAGAAGAGGGTCTATATGACATAGTGAAGGAAGGTGGGTACCAAGACTACATCGAAAGATGGTTTCAAGAGGCAACTTGACCGAAATACCATTCCTTCATTTGACACCTATTGATGCAAAGAAAAGTAAGTTGGTTGAACTTCCACATTTAGGTAATCAGTGCAACAATATTTTTATATGTGGATAAAGGTACAATTCTCATTTTGCATCGCACTTGGTTTCATCAGAAAATCTCATATACTTGAATAAACATGTTTTATTTCTTCTTAGGGTAGGGAAATATGTATATAAATAACATGTTGCCTTCTTAGTTTAGGGAATAATGTAACTTTGTTTTTTTTGTTTTCTTTTTCAAATAAAAGAACTAAGAAAAAGGTCATGTTAATGACTAAATGAAAAAAATCTTACCTCATTATTCATTTTCATACATGCATATTTCTAATTATACTAGTTACTAAAGACCAAATTTAAACCTCATGGGGATTTTTAATAAATTAAGGTCTATCTAAAACCTAGAGGTCATTCGTACATCCTAGTTTCATTATCAGGGCATGTTATTTAAGCATCTCTATTACACAATACCATAAGGGTGAATGAAATTCCTATTTTGTGGGGTACACTACTATAACTCTATATGAAGGAGGCCATTTTCGGGTTAGAGACACCTTTCAGTCATTATCTTATGTCTTCATCCACTTTACACTAGATCCATCAACCATGTGTATCATTGATTCAATAGATTCCTTGCGTAGCCTTTATCTTGGTTCCATGATAATAAAAAAGAGAAGACTATATGTCCTCCAACCCATATACCATTCCACCCTATAGCATGATTTTCAGAGCTGCTCCCCCATCACTCCTTCATAGGAAAAATTATTTGCCGAATATCTATAGGGAGTGGAAACATTGGGACAAGAGCTTCTGATAGAAAACAAGTTTAAGAAGTTGATCCATTGTGGTACTGAACAGGCTCACTGGAAGCGAGTATCGGCATGTGTTATGACTAGGTAAACCCAATGGGGTACTGAACAGGCCCGAATGAAAGAGAGGAATCTTCTTGGGGAGGACAATTTGTTTAAAAAGAGACTCTAAAAAAAGAGAAAAAAAATATGAAAATGACTATGTGATAATAAAGATTGTTGAGGGTCTAGTGGAGGAAGGTATGTATGGTTGATCTAAATAAAATGAACTCCATCAATCTATCATTTGAGAATGTTTGTAAGTTGCATTTAAGACCTTGTTGTCTAATTTATACTACACCTGGGATGTCACTATCTTAGAAGTGGGACCCATAAACTTAGGAGTCTAATGAACTCGAAATGCAAATTCTTTCCATAATTACTTGAATAACGATAAACCTTTGAGAAGTAGCAGGGATGACTGGTTTCCTATAGGCTTTACATACTATCTATACCCTCCTTTTTTCTATTTTAATCCAGTCTTAATTCATTCATGGCACGAGGATGTGCCATACCTTCAGTCTGGGGGAGAGAGTGTTTCAATTTATATGGTCTTCATATGCATGAATTATTACTAGTTGGTAGAATTGTAAATAATATGAAGTCTTTTTTTCTAAGTTCTAGTTTTCATGTAGTAATAAAGTTGGCTTAGTCTTGCTGAAGATTTCCTACAAATTATTGATGATCAAACAAAGTTTTTGAAAGAATGAAAGACCACTTCCAATTAACTCATGGCACGAGGACATGCCGTATCTTTGGTTTGGGGGAGTGTTGGGCTCTGGAATTGTCTTTTATAATGATTTTATTTACATTAACTTCCTGCCTACTTACTATAATTTGATAAAACTATCCTTAAACAGGGCTATCTTTTATTTTTGTTTCATAAATTAAAACACTTAAACGTAAATGAAGCTTAATATGTTATTTTTAATGTATTAAACACAATATTGTTCAAATGATAAACATTTCTATACTTCATCTAACCTTTCATTCAGCTCTTCTTTCAGTCCTAAGTTCTGCAATAGGTTTTGATGACATGTTTCTTATTGGTTCCTTAAGTTTGGCTTACCTTTGTCTTGATTCTGTGATACATTTATCTTTCCTTTCTTGCTAGTCTTGTTGCTATTGCATATGAAAAATAAAACCAATAGTTAATACTAAGATTTCTTTGCATTATTTTTAGAACAAAATAAACAATTATTGAAAATGATGCTTAAAAGGAATTTAAAAATAATAATTATTATAAATAATACTTATTTTTAAATTTCAAATGCTTAAAAAATTATTGTTTAAAAATAAATTAAAATTTTTGACATTAATAACTTACTTCTAATTTACTTCCAAAAAAAGGGGTTTCTCAACCTAAACTTTGACTATCCACCTAAATTTAATAAAATAAGTAAATTGAGAATACCATCAGATCTTTATTTTCTCACCAATAAAACAAAAAACGTGTGATTTGTACTATTTGTCATATGCTTAAAAGATCTGTCTTATGTATAGGTGGAATACACGAGACATACACATTGAGTTACACTCCATTTTCATTGGTTGAAGTTTATTTTTAATGCATTCACTTATTTAAAATATTGTGAAATCCATATGGAAATGGAACGTTCATTGACCATAAATCATCCACCTAGAAATAGTCAAATGAATTTTGATTGCCATTGCATGTTTTGATTTTAATTTAATCGTTGTATGTTTTATGCAGGCAATGAACAATATATGCAGGCAGTAAAGGATGAAATCCCACACGTGAAAATAGAGGGCACACAATGGCAATGCACAGTCATGAAATGGATGGTGATGCAGCCAATAAAACCCAACCATAATTAAACCAAGCACTCAATAGATTAATTCAACAAATAATCGAGCATTAATTCAGACCATAGATCGAATTTGGAAGTGAAAATTGTAGCTACATGAAAATATCAAACCGACACTGTTTCTAGCACCAATTCAGCCAGGAATCAAGGTTTTTACAATTAATTTAGACCTTCATCTGTACTTTATATTTCGTTGGTTGCTATATGCCTGGGCATTAAATACAAGAACCGTGACGTGGTTTCTGTTGGTAACGTGGCCCTCATGATTTGGGAGACTTCATTATAGAATATCCCTGTTCTTTTCCGTCCAGCTTGACAGCACATCCTCTGCCCATGTCAAAGAGAATCCACTCACCAGCTGCTCGTGTGAAAAGAACCAACGCCCATGGAATCAGGAAGGAGGCCAGTGCGTTGTCATGAACCGTTTATGTAACTATAAAGAACCTCTATTTTTAGAGAGGTCGACCACTGAAAGGGTCGGCCTTTTCTCTTATTTTAAAACCTATATAAAGACGTCTCATGATGAGAAACGGGGGATCAAAGATAGAGGAAAACATGTGTAACTTTGTTTCATTTTAATAGAAAGACTTTGTTTCAGCTATTGATGATCTTTCTCATTTTGTATTAATGGTTGATGATTGAGTAGATTAGGAGATAAACCCCTGCTTGCTGGGAAGGTCCCCTCACCAATCATAGGTTCCATTTGTGTATATTACACAGTTTATTTTTATATTTGCAGCTAATTCATTTCATTTTTTTATATATTTATTACGTTTTCATGTAAGTCATTTCATTTCTGCAAGCAAGGAGTTTGTTTTCCTGTAGGTGACACTTTGTTGTTTATAACATATAATTTCCTATGATTTTATACAATTTATGCCTTCAGAATCCATCCATGCGGCTATTCGCACGATTCGCTCAGACTTCCTTTCACTTTGTGTTTCAGCCTTTAATTCGAACTTAGATAGAATTTTGCATAATTTTTAGTCATTTCCAGAATTTCCAATGTTTCGTTTTCTGTAGATAAAGTTAGCTAGGGTATAGGCTAATTTTCCAGTACTTCATCATGTTCTGTAGCTAGTTGGGATTTGAATGCACCTCCAACAATTCATATTAAGTTCTATATTAACACATAGATTAATAATTTCAGTTTTAATGATGATGAAATCCATTTGTATTCAGGATATGTTTCATTGTTTAAATGAGAAGTAGTTATGGTTTAAGTATAGCAGCACAATTATCTTTTTTTTTATAGCATAAGTAGTTTGTGAAATGTTTTCATTCGCTTGTATATCTAGAACCTAGATTAATGCAAACTTCTTTACAATGCCCTCATAGATTTTATTAAAACTTAGTCTATCTTATTTTTGAAAATAGTTCAGCATTTCATTTCAATTTTTCATCCAAGCTTATGATTAGTCTTTCATTCTTATTTGCATAACATTTCATTGCTTTAAACTTGGTTAGTTTCCTTTCTTCAAGCTATTGTGTTTCGATGGGTAGATTACACTAGGAACTAGTTCCAATCCAAGTTTAATAAGTTCATTTGTATTAGATGCATTAGTTTTCATTATTTTAAAGTTTTATTTTGAAAGTTCTCATAGCTTAGGTTTACTTTTCAAGTTATAGATCAGCTACATTGCACTTGCATAAATGAGCAAGCTATCTTAGAATATAGTTTTGAGTAGGGATAACATAAGAATACTTTGTTTTTCTACTATAGGTTTTCTTATAGATTGAATGTATTTCCAATTATTGTTTTGTACTCAGTTTTAGATTTGATTATAAAGCTCCAAGTTTAGTTTTCTTTGATTAGTCTATTGTTTTGCAATGCAGTTATTTACGCTTGGTCTTTAGAATAGTGTTTTTTCTTTTCTCTTGTTAATTTGTAGTTATTTAGTCAGAATAAATTACATAGATCAAAGTAGTTAGTTTGTTTGCATAGAAATAGCATAGTTTTCTGATTCAAAGTAATTGTTTTACAAGTTACATAGCTTAGATCCTTAGTAGTCAACTGCAATTAAATTCTTAGATAAATCTTTCATCGTGGACAAATAGAATAGATTTCTGATTCATAGTTTGCTTAAAGTGGTTTTTATTCTGTTAGTTAGTTGTGTTTAGGCCAAACATTGCTTTTCTATAATAGTAGTTTGTTTTATTGCAATTAGGCTAGGGTAGTTCAAGCCTTCAGTTCCACACATATAGTGTTTGCATCTCACAATCTACGTTCCTTGGTTGACAATTATGTGTTGAATTAGATAGCATATATTTACCCAACATTTTGGCACTGTTACCGGGGAGGTACTAAAGGGATTGGTGTCTAGGTACGTAGGGGTAGATAGGTTGTATTTACATTCCACAACAAGGGGGAGAGGAGAACGGTAAGACGAGAGGTAAGAACTTATGCATCCAATATAGTGGGGTGCCCCAAATCCTTGTTGTTCCTTTTTTCATGCAAGTGTGTTTACTCCACACAAAGTTTGATTTACTTCTCTTAAGTGTACTTTCTGTAAACATAGTTAGTTTAATTTCTCATAGTCATGTCTACTTTTCTTTCTGCAAACATAGATAGTTTATTTTTCCATAGTTTAATTTCATGCATGTATGCGTTTATTATGAAAATTTAGGTAGTTTACTTTTTTACATTTTGCTCTTTTGCAAGTGTGGTTTTCTTTCTGTATGAGTGTGTTTACTTTCCGCAAGCTAATTTCATGTAGTTGTTTTAGTGTGTTGTGTTTAAATCACAAATTTGTTTTATTAGTAGATAGTTTCTTAAAAACACATAAAAAAAAATTGGGTACTGTAAGAACCCCAAGGACTAATCCTTGTGTGAAACAGAACCTACCAACCAACAAAATGGAATCAAAGGTGCTCATTGGTATGAGAGAAATCTCTTGAATCCTAGCAAAAGATGGAGTCTCGACCTCTACCGAAGAGAAGATCTTGATAGGATTTGAAATCTTATCATCTACTCCTGCAATGACATACGAACTAAAATCCCAAGAACTACAAAATGATATTCTTTGCAAAAATGCAAAAGAATCTAACATATTGGGGATTACATCCAAAGGAGAGCAGCCAGAAATAAAAAATTTCTCAATATACATGACAACAGATCCATCATGTGCTCAAACAACTGCTCAAATAGAAAAAGAGGGTATGTATGACATAGTGAAGGAAGGTGAGTACCAATACTACATCGAAAGATGGTTTCAAGAAGTAAATCAACCGCAATACCATTCCTTCATTTGAAACCTATTGATGCAAAGAAAATTAAGTTGGTTGAACTTCCACATTCAGGTAATCACTGCAACAATATTTTTATATGTGGATAAAGGTACAATTCTCATTTTTCTTTGCACCTAGTTTCATTGGAAAAGATCATATACTTGAATAAACATGTTTTCTTTCTTCTTAGGGTAGGGAAATATGTATATAAATAACATGTTGCATTCTTAGTTTAGGGAATAATGTAACTTTGTTTTTTTTGTTTTCTTTTTCAAATAAAAGAACTAAGAAAAAGATCATGTTAATGACTAAACCAAGACAATCTTACATCATTATTCATTTTCATACATGCATATTTCTAATTATACCAGTTACTCAAGAAAAACTTTAAACCTCATGGGGATTTGTCATAAATTAAGGTCTATCTAAAACCTAGAGGTCACTCGTACATCCTAGCTTCATTATTAGGGCATGTTATTTAAGCATCTCTACTACACATTAGCATAAGGGTGAATGAAATTCCTAGTTTGTGGGGTACACTACTATAAATTTATATGAAAGAGGAAAGTTTTGGGGCTAGATACACCTTTCAATCATTATCTTATGGCTTCTTCCACTTTGTTAGATTTTAAAAATTAAGCTAGCATTTCATTAGGATCTTTAACTAAGAAAACAACAAGCACAACAATCAAACACAAGAGACAATGAACATAGTGTTTTTCCTTGGGGAAACCATAAATGGAGAAAACCCTACAACTTCCTTAGAGAAAGAATTAGCACTAAAGTGAAACCCAAAACAGTAAGATGATCTCCCGACAACAGTCGCCTTCTTTCTATATAGCTCCAATATCTTATCCTTCCTCAACTATGCGCTATACTTGAGTGTGGATGAGATGTGTGATAAATAGAGAGGTCACCTCTCTATTTATACTAATTCCCGACATAGCTAAAACCCTACTAGGGCCAACTTCACTAGGTGAGTCTAATAACGCTAGTGCCCCAGAACTGCGAGGACTTTAACCCTTAGACAATAGGAGGGTTGCCCACCTTGACTTGACATGACTTGTTTACATTATAGAAACTTCCCAATAGGAACATCAGGGTATGACATGACTCAAGTACATTACCAATACATCTTGGAATAAAAATTTGTTTATAATACATAAGAAATACAAGTGAATAGATTCCAAAGTTACAATTACATCAACACTCCCTCTTAACTAGGAAGGTATTCTATCGACACAATTTTCATCACTGATCTTTTTCTTTGGATCATCTCATCATCTGAATCTTCAAGTCATCTTTTTCTTCAAGTAATTTTCATCTCCAAGTCATCTTCATCTTTGGATCTGTATCATCACTCGATTTGGATCATCATCATTGGATCTGGATCATCACTCGATCTGGATCATTTCTAGAGCATCATTTATAGATCTGGATCATCCCTCGATCTGGATCATCTCTGCTGGATCATCAACACTGAATCTTCACAGGTGGTATCTCACGATTCTTCTCATCACAGGAACTTCTATAGATCCAACCCTTTTTCATGCTGGATGTAAGCCTAGCCACCATGTAGGTCTTCTTCAGCGCTTATATCTAACACTTAAGTCAAAATGGCCCACCCAACACTTACATCTGATCATGTAGGAAATAATCCTATAATCATATCAGAAAGGAAATGCCCAACACTCACATCTGACCATGTGGTAACATAGCTGACAACCCTATCAGAAAGGCCCAACACTCACATCCATTCAACCAATGATCAAAATGGCCCAGCACTTACACTTGGCCATGCGAGGAACCAATCCTCCATGCCAAAAGGCTCTGCACTTACATCTAACAACCAATGTCAGAAATGATCTTGCACTTACATTCATTCAACCAATGATGAGGAAAGGCATAGCACTTACATCTGTTCAACCAATGATCAAGAAAGGCTTAACACTTACATTTTTTCAACCAATGATTAAGAAATTCTCTGCACTTACATTCAACACATACGAGGAACCAATCCAACATACATGTTCAAAAAGACATGCACTCACATCTGATCTTGTAGGAATCAATCCTACAATCATATCATAATGGCCCCCAGTCCCAGACTGAGCTACCTAGTAACTGACCAGGTGCCTCCATTCTCCTAGAGAATGGTAGTTGCCCTTATATCTGACCTACTCGTTAGAATGGCCAGCACTCACATCCGACATGGAAGGAACCAATCCTCTCACCATGACAGAATGGATCAAACCTCACATCTGACCTACTCGTCAGAATGGCTATGGATTTAGTGCTCATATCTGACATGGAAGGAACCAATCCTCTCACTATGATATAATGGCTCAGCCCTTACATCTGACCATGTAAGGAACCAATCCTATCACCATGTCAGAATGGCTACGGGTCTCATCACTTTCCCTTGGAGGAAACCTTGATCTGGAGAACACCAAGATTCTCCCTGAAGTACTCGAACTTCACCCTAGCCAATGGCTTTATCAACACATGAGCTATCTATTCCTCTGTCGCAACATATTATAGCTTCACTGCTCCATTTTGCACCATATCCCTGATATAGTGATACTTGATCTTGATATGCTTCGACTTGTCATGAAACACTGGATTCTCTGACAGCTTCACGTAACTCTGGTTGTCACAATGTATACAAGCAGCATCCATCTGGAGATCAAATAAATTAGACAATAGCTTCCGTAGCCATACTACCTCACAACTAGCTGAACAAGCCGTGACATACTTTGCTTCAGCTGTACTTAGTGCCACACAGGATTGCTTCCTGCTAAACCAAGAGATCACACCTAATTCCATACTAAAGTAACACCCTGAAGTGCTCTTCTTATTGATGGCACTTCCTACCCAATCTAAATCAACATAACCTTCCAAGTTAATCTTCTAATTCACCTCATACTTGAGCCCATAATCAATTGTACCCCTCAGGTACCTCAAAATGTGCTTTGCAGCAATCAAGTGAACATGTCTCGGATCTATCAAGAACTGGCCCAAGGTGTTCATAGAAAAGCAAATATCTGGTCTTGTGTTCGGTGGGTACATCAAGGACCCAATCATCTGACGATACATCATAGCATCAACCGCTTCTGATGAAGCATCAGTTAATAGCTTTAGGTTTGATGCCATAGGTGTGGCCATATCCTTGCAGTCCATCATCCCAAACCTCTTTAGGATCTCTACTACATACTTCCCTTGTCCAAGAGAAATACCATCTGCACTCTGCCACACTGGTATACCAAAATCCTATCACCATCATGTGATAAGACATTTGACATACCTACTTGCCCTAAATCCCAGCTCCTAGAGTGGAAACCCATACTAAATGTCAATCTTTCATGAAAATTCCCAGCACTACGCTTACCTTGTTAGCCAAAAGCGGTACCTTGTTCACACCACCTATCCCTTTTTATCCACAAGCGGTGCCACCGCTTATGGCCCTTAGTCCATTAGCATTTCTTACCAGAACCGCTCTGTCATTGAAGAAGAAACATGGTACCCTGCATAAAAAGGGAAAAAGAGAAGTTTCTTGAGGCTTCTAGATGATAAGCCTCATGTCCTCCTTATCCCTACTATTGTGGGTTAGTTGATCTTGAGATCCCTCATCCTAGGATATTAGAGGCCACCTCACCCACTTATCTCTTGACCATCCCTATCCATTTAGCCTTATAAATACAAGCTTATGGCCATGGTTGAGTGGGAGAACTCTTAAGGTATTGTTATGTTGTTGGATTGATCACTTGGTCCATACCATTGGAGAGAATAGAGAGAGCTAGAGTCGGAGTTTACGGGGATGAGAATGCTTGGTTTCATGGAGATGCATGTCAACACTAAGGCTTGGTTGTAAAGTTCTTCATATTTCTATATTAATGCAAGTTTATGTCTGTCCCACATATATTGTTGTTGTTCTATTTCACATGTGTGTTGTTAGATTCCTTATTCACTAACATAGATCAGTAGATTATATTCTGGCTACCTTGATCTGTTTGTGTGTTGAAGCTTATTGCAAGTACAGAGGGTAACGATTGAAGCATTGCATTCCATGTATCTACGGCATCTAGGGAGAGTCTTCAACCTCTCTCCTCTATATTTTCTGGATCTGAACCATTCAGACCAGTGGAACACCTTACTGTCTGCAGGAGGTGAAATATTCCATCTAACAAATCTGGTGACTCCATTGGGGAATAGAATTGTGTATTAGTTGTTCTGATCTTCCTCAGTCTGCAACTCTTGTACAAATCCAGGCTCCTTCTTCAACTCTCTTCGGTCAGATCTACTTTCTAACTTAGTACATTTGGGTTTGAAACTTCCAGATTTGTTTAGATCTGAGTCATTTCAATCTTTTATGCTCTGTTTCCATACTCAATTCAGCAGTGTTTACCTTGATCTAGCCTTTTTTTTGAATGGATCCTTCATTCTCTTTGTGTTTTGGTCATCTACAGGGAACCGTGCTTACGCTGTGTACGAGGAGCGGTGCCACTACCTGAACAGAGTGAGCAGCACGCGGTGCCGCCACTTGAACAGAGTGAGTAGTGCGCGGTGCCATCGCCTGTATCCTGTTGGTGAGAAGCGGTGCTGGGATAGAACCGCCCTATCAACACCAGAGAAGCGTGGTGCCAGGTAGGCATAATTCCAAGACCCTTTTTCCTCATTTTGTTTGTAAAAATTTGAGTTCTGTTGCTTTCAGTTATGCTTATCAAAATTCTGTTACAAAATATGATGCTTGTGGTTTGAGATTTTATGGTTTAAGACTGATTTGAGTGGAAATTCAAAATTTTTATTAGGTCTTTTGATTGTTCATCCGCTTCTATGCTTGTTGGTTGTGTTTACGAAGAGATCTCTTGTTTTCTGAAAAGCTTAGGGTGTTATTAAAATCTCTTTTCGTTTCTGCCACATAGACTAAAAGAAGAACACTATATTAGCTTCTAGGTTTCATTTCTTATTTGCATAGTAAACTTCTTTTTCCTTCCTTTAAGAAAGAAAGTTTTTGACTGAGACTAGGATATCATTATTGAGCATTGGACATTGGTTTTTGGATTGGCTTTACAAGCTTTCAGGATATTCATGTTCTTTTGTCTCTTATGCATTTAGAACTATCTCGATCAAAATAAAAAATATGGTAGTTTTAAGTTAGATTTGCTTATGTTTTGAGAAAATTGAAAAGATAGAGTGCATTTGCATATAGGTGTGCTTCTTGTTTTTCTTTTAGGAAAAGAGATTCTTCCCCTTCTCATTTGCTTTCAGAAAGAAAAAATCAGTTTGGAAAAATATTGCTTTTCTTTGATTTGATGTTCATGACTGTTGTTTGGAAGTATTTTTGGTTTTGAAACAAAAGGAAAATACTCTCTTTCCCTCCTGTAATTAGGCATACTGAACGGTAAAGTGAAAATATTTTGCACTAGCATACTGCATGGTTTTACTTTTCTGTCAAAACATCATGCATTCACCTAACCATACAAGTTAAAATTAACGGTAGTTATAGGCTAAAATTTATGTAGCAACTTGAGTGATAGGTTAGAGATGTGTTCAGGTTTCGTTAAGCATAGGAGCTATCATTATTTGTCAGCATTACATCCGAGACTCACGTCGTTCTTCCACGTACCATCGGTATATAGAACGTCCTTTCACGTACCCTTGAGGTATATAGAAAGGTACTTCACATACTCGATTGTATATCAGAAGGCCCCTTGTGTACGGTTATGCATTAGACAAAACTACTACCGATTCGAGCTCCCACGTACCTTGAGTATATCGGGAGACCCCACTAGGGTACCTTATCCATCTGAGAAAATCCATTTGGCCATATTTTTTGGAGCCATACATGAAAAACAACATTTGGGGAGATTAGTACACATGTACCCTCGAGGTATATCGTGAGTGGCACCTTCTTGACAATCCTAGTGAGAGACCTGACTTTTTGAACTCCTCCTATCATTTTAAGTCTGCTTGTTTTAACTTGTAGCTTGTGTAGGGAAATTTTTTGGTGTGTTTTCTAGATTTTCAAACCCTAGGTTAGTTAAGAACTATACAAACGAGCTAAGTTAAGATAGTCCAGAAGAGTACGGGGCTTGCCACCTGATTTTATTCCTGGTTCAGGAGAAAATCCTATGGAAGCTATCGACCAAGGAGCTGCTACCACCTCCCACGTGGGAGATAATGTGGTTGCGGAAAGTGGAGTACCATATTCTTCACACTCACCTACCTTGGTCCAATAGTCTTCTCGGGGATATTCCTCATTCCATTCTCCCATGGAAGGACATGTTGATGATACTGCCCGTCTATATTTTGGTCCGAATGCTCCATTTTGGGACACCCCTGTAGGTCAGGCCATTGCCTCATTTGGCACCCATGTAAACTCTCCTAAAGATGAATAAGAATGTAGACAATACCGTGCTGCCATCCTCCATGCAAAGCAGATTGATAAGTAGATAGATGACCTTTTAGGCCCAATAGTATTATGGTCCACATCTGTTCCTAGGGGATACCGTTCACTTGTAGATTCTACGAGACCCATTGAACTGATTATAGAACGTCCATTGACACCCCACAACCCAGGTCAAGATACCACCCCTACCACCTCTAAGGTTATGTTTGTGCCTAATCTTCCCAGGTCTTCTGCACCTGAGATTCAATCTTCAATTCCTATTTTGTCTATACCTTCTAGTGCCGAGGGGCAACCCTTGGCATGACCTATGTTATATGACACTGGAATTATCCCTCCCACCCATACTACTGTGGTCAATCCCCCATCCAGTTTAGGTCAACCCTCTGGGGCACAACCTATAACCATTCTGTCTTTTGTAGGTTATGGTTATGAAATACATGTAGGCAATATTAATCATCCACCCAATCCTATAGGAATTCCATACCCTAGTAATGCTTTTATGCCATGGGGGAAACCCAACTGGTCTTACATGCTAGCTATGGGGGGGATACCTATACATACTATGGGAGGTGGCAGAGGACCTCCTTATGGATGTCCTCCCCCTGGGGGGCCTAATGGTCCCAGAGGATGTTGAAACATTCCTCCTTATGGTCCTACTGGCCCTAGTGGTCCTGGGGGACCTGGTGGCTTTCCTCCTTCTGGCCCTCCTCCTAGTGGTTCTGGTGGCTCTGGAGGTTTACCTCCCCTTGGTGGCCCTAGAGGGTCTAGTGGTCCACGTTTTAGTGGTCCTGGTGGTCCTAGTGTTCCTAGTGGTCCCGGTGGTCCCGGTGGCCTTGGCGGTCCACCTCCTAGAGGCCTTGGCGGTCCTAGCGGTCCCGATCCTGGAAATCAACCCACTACGGGTCGATCTTCTGGTAGTTCTTCATCACAGCAACCTGCTTATCAGTCCACTTATGGTCCTATTGGTAATTATATGCCATATCAATATTACCAGTATGTGCATCCCAACCGATAGTTACCTTTCCTAGCAACTTTGGACTTACCTGATTTTTCCAAGTTGATTAATGACCCCATTCGACACAATCCCTCATGGCCACCCATTTCAGTAAAGTTACTGTCAGATATCCTGAAATTTGATGGGAAGCAAGGAGACAATCTGAAGAACGATGTGATGACATTCCATTTGTGGTGCTCTTCAAACTCCCTCATGGATGATTCTGTTCGGTTATGAATCTTTTAGCGAACTTTGACTGGTATAGTTGCAAAGTGGTACATTGAACTCCCACAACATTCGCTTATGGATTTTGGCTCGTTAGCAACCGTGTTTCTCACACACTTTCAATTCCTTATTCGTTACAAAATGGGTACTGATCTTTTAACCTCTCTGCAACAGAACACCTCCACCCACATTTTCGATCATATTCATGAGTGGAGAAGGTGGAGAAGGCTTATTAAGGCCCCTACTCCAGATCAGTTACTAGCTGATTGGTTCACCAAATCCTTGTTGCCTCCTATTTCCTAAGATGTGGCTATGGGTGGTGCTGTTATTGAAGAGTAGGCTATTAGTCGGACTCAGTACCTAGACTTGGTCTATTCCCAGTCTGGAACCCTTTATGACTTGATTCCTCAAGCTCCTTGCCCCAACACTGATCCTACCAAGCCACCAACAAAAGTACATGTTGAGGGGATTGTTGGTTCAATCCAGTCCCCATCAGCAGCAAAATCTACCAAGCAAACCTAAAATGCCACCCCTACTCCTTCGACTCCCAAGGTTTCCACTGAGGTCAATTCCATTCAAAGTACTCAAACCTCGGGCAATAATAAAAAGAAAGGTAAAAATTGAAATAAAAAACCTGGAAACCAACTGGAGACTCCAAGACCAACCAACAGTGATAACGACAAAGGGAAAAGAAAGGAAAAATATCCTTGTCTGCTATGTGGTGGTGACCAATTTTCAAAGGAGTGTCCTCGTTGGGATGAAATCTCCCAGTTTTTGAAGTCTAATCCCGCACGTACAGTACTTATGGATCCTTTTCCCTCTCAACAAAAACAAATAGACAACATGTCTAATCAGGGTCACTCTAGTTCGTTAGAGGAAATTCATATGATGTCCTCAGATACCATCCATCTGCAAACTTGAAGTCAGAATTATGACAAAACCACGGATAAGAACGAAGATCATCCTTCTTCGGGGAAAATTCCTTCTACTAGTTCTCCTGAGTCCTCATCTACTGTCTCCTTATCGATTGAGAAACCCACTCTCAACATGATTTTGCACCCACCTAGGAGTACTCTGCGGAAGGCAGTATTTAACCCTAATGCTCAAGCTACTCAATTTTATAATCTTGTTGAAGATCTCGCTCAGGCACCTTGTGCAATGTCTACCCTAGAAGTGCTCCAAAGTTTCCCTACACAGCGCAAAAACCTGTTAACAACATTAGGAATATTAGACCTGAATAACACCAACTTGATTCATTTCAATGTTGAGAACTATAAGTCTAGGTTACCACATAAACTTGCTTTTCAAGTCATTACGAAAGTAGTTGGAAAGAAAGTTTTTCGAACAATACTAGATGAAGGAGCTTCGACCTCCATTTTGTCTCTGTCTTGTTGGAAATCCCTTGGCTCTCCCGAGCTTGTCACATCACCTACGACCCTAAAAGCCTTTGACGGATGGTATTTCCAACCCCATTGTCTCATACCATTTCCATTCAAGTAGAAATGGTAGATGCCCCTTTAGATTACAATCTCCTTCTACAATGAAATTGGTTCTATGCTATGACTGTTGTTTCTTCAAAAGTATTTCGAGCCGTCCAATTTCCACATCTGGGGAGAATTGTTACTATTGACCAGCTTGATTTATGTAGTTCGGATGTTACTACCTCCATGGCTAATAACATCCCCATGTTAGGCCAGTCCCCTCCTCCTTACCAGTTGATTGGGGTCAGTGTGTTGAAGGATTCATCCCTCATGGGAGTTTTTCCATCCACTCCTCCTAGCATGGATTCCACGTCAGTCCATATGATTGCCTCATTTTATTGAGAGCCTAAGGGTAAACATTTTTTTGATTCCACCTCGTTGAGTCCACACGAAGCTATGTATGACACCATTCAAACCTTTTTTGATGATCACACCGATGACCTTCATCTAGTGGATTTGGATCCTTACCATTTACCGTACTAGTTAGAACCTTCTCTCCCTACTCTATATTATCTCTCTGAGACTTTTCCTTCCAACAAGTCCATCATAGAGATCATGAATATGGATGAGCCCATTTGGGAGGATCACCATCATAGATCTATGTTCCTCCCCAATACCAGTTCGGTTAGACATGATTTTTCATCCTTGTTTCCTACTGATATTGTCAACATACCCCAAAGTCCTATATTGTTGCAATATATAGATTCTGAAGGAAACATTTGCAACATTACACAGACAAACCCAATTGACATATCAGCCAAGCCTGATACTATCGAGCACGTTCATGTTGGGAAGAACTGCTCCGCAAATGAATCTAAAGCCTATAAGGAACTTTTTAAAGAGTTCCATGATATTTTTTCCTAGTCCTATGAAGAGATGACGGGGATTGACCCATCCATTGTGGTCCACAAGATTAAAACCTATCCCTCGGCCAAACCTGTTAGGAAAAAACTAAGGCAAGTCCATCATTGGAAGGTCGCAGCTATAAAAGCTGAAATTGTGAAACTTCTTAAAGCTAGGTTTATTTATCCTATACCCCTAATAGAATGGGTGTCGAACGTTGTCCCTGTTATCAAAAAGCAAGGCACCATTAGAGTCTGTATAGATTTTAGGGATCTTAATAAATCTTGTCCCAAGGACAACTTTCCTACCTGACACATCGATCAGATTATCGACAACTGTGCTGGAAATCTCATCTTTTCATTCATGGATGGCTTCTTTGTCTATAATCAGATTGAGATATTACCCTTTGATCAACATAAGATGGCATTCATTTTCCCATGGGGAACCTTTGCATATAAGAAGTTAACATTTGGCTTGAAAAATGCTAGAGCCACGTTCTAGCATGCGATGTCCTATGCGTTTCACGATATTAGAAATATTGTTGAACTGTACCTTGATGACCTCCCTACTCATTCACAGTGACAGGAGGACCACCCTAGTCATCTTAGAGAGATATTCCTGAGATGCCGTCATTATAATATACGACTCAATCTGCATAAATGTGTTTTTTGCGTTGAGACAGGACGTCTGCTAAGCTTTGTGGTATCCAAAGATGGCATCTAGATCAATCCTTTGAAAATTGCTGCCATTCTCGATCTACCAGCCCCAACTAATCTCCTTGAACTCCAAATTTTGTAGGGGAAGGAAAAATTTCTCCGTCGGTTCGTGTGCAATTTCATAGAGAAAACGCACGGTTATATGCGTCTCCTTAAGAAGAACACACCATTCTTCTGGGACAACTAGGGCCAACGCGCCTTTGATAATATTAAGCATGCTCTGATTCATTCACCTATGATACACCCCCCTGATTATTCAAAGGACTTTCCCTTGTATATTTCTGCCTTCGCTACTACCATCGCTATGGTTTTAGTGCAGGAAAATCTCCATGGTCAGGAGCACGTGGTTTATTACACCGGTAAGAATCTCCTAGATTCTGAAACTCATTATTCACATGTGGAAAATTTAGCATTGGCCATGGTCATTGCTGTACAAAAGTTTCATCATTACATTCTGCTCCGCACCATATTGGCAGACTAGAACCCGATGTACTACACCCTGACTCGTCAGGTGCTTGGGGGAAGTACTCCCGTTGGATTTTCATACTTCAGGAGTTCAATCTGGAATTTTCCAAGGCTACATAAAAGAAATCCTTGGTCTTTGTAGAGCTTATGTGTGATCTTTCTTGTGCTTTGATAGAATATGAGCCCATCGATTCATTTACAGATGAATTCTTGTTCCTGATAAGCACTACTGATCCTTGGTATGGAGATTTGCTTATATATTTCCAAACACAATGTTTTCAGCCTCATTTATCTCATGATGGTCGCCACTGTATCCATCACCACGTGAAATACTATCTCATCCTAAATGATACATTGTACAGACGTGGGATTGACTCTATTCTTCGGCGATGCCTCACTCATGAGGAGGCTGAATAGGTGTCGAATGATTGCCACTCTGGAGCATGTGGCGGTCATTTATCTGGGATGGCTACAGCCCAAAAAATTATTTGTGCTAGCTATTTCTGGCATTCTATATTTAAATATTTTCATGAGGCTATTAAGAAATGCCCACATTGTCAACACTTTTATCCAAAAAAGCGCACCCATCTTGCTCCGCTACACCCCGTCATTTCCGTTGGCCCATTCGCCAAATGGGGGATTGACTTCATGCATTGTAAGCCTACCTCAGCCGGGGGGCATGGTTACATCATCATAGCCATTGATTATTTCACAAAATGGCCTGAGGCCATGCCTACATATGCAGAAGATGGTAATAATACTTCTCTCTTCTTGTTCAATCATATTATATCTAGATTTGGAGTTATGTAGTCCATCGTTACTAATCACAGATCCCATTTCCGTAATTAGATGATGGAGGAAATGAGTGCCAAGCTAGGTTTTCTCCATGAAAACTCTACGCCATATTATCCACAAGCTAATGGTCAGGTAGAGGCCATTAACAAAGTTTTGAAAACTATGCTTCATCGGATGGTTGGAGATCATAAATCCAACTGGCACCATGTTATTTTCTCCGCTCTTTGGGCTTATCTAACTTCGGTGAAAAAAACCACTGGTTTCATGCCATTTCAACTTGTATATGGACTTGAATTTGTCTTACCGATCCAATGTCATATTCCATCTTTACAACTTGCCGTCGAACTTCTCCCAAACACTTCCACAGAGGAAGAAAGATTTTTGTACTTGAGTAACCTTAACGAGACTTGCAGAGATGCTGCCTTGGCTAATGAGGCACATAAGAAACATGTAAAGGCACACTATGATAAATCCATCCAACCTCATGTCTTTAACTAGGGTGACCTAGTCTTAACTTATGATCAGGGATATTACAAACTAGGGAAGGGTAAGTTCGAGTCCATGTGGTACATACCTTTCGTTATTTCTAAGGTGTTAGAGAAAGGATATTATGAGCTCATTTATTGTGATGGAATCCCTTTGGGGAAACCTCACAATGGGTTGTGCCTGAAAAGGTACTATGCCTAGGTCTTGCTTGGATAGTATCTTGTATATATGTATATTGATTAGCTTTCAGTGTACTTTTAAGTATTTTCAAGATGGTTCTGAGTTTAGTGTCCACATCTGTTTATACCATGTTTTGGTCATGCAGATGGTTTTCTATGGCTTCACTGATGGTGCTTGCCACCACACCTTGAATCTCACCTTGGATGCTTGGGTTCTCTATTCCCTAGCTAAATATTTGGTCAGTTCAGGAGCGGTTTGTATAGGTTCTGCTACTAATAACATCACCGAGTATGAAGCAGTCATCAGTATTCTGACTTAGGCTGCCTCCCAAGGTGTTCATGATCTAGTAGTCTTGATGGACTCACAGCTCATGGTTCACCATTTGAATTATGTCTACACCATTAGGAACCCAGTACTCCTCCACCTCTTCTAGAGAGTGCATTTACTAGGAAGGTCATTTGAAACTATTACTTATAAGCATATCCGTAGGGAACATAATATAGTTGCTGACTCATTGGATAAATACATCCTAGATTGGCATATTGCCCATTCATGATGTTAAAATCAAACATGGTACATTGTAAATAAACATTTAGAAACACATAAAACTCATAGGAAATGAATTTGCCATTTGAAACATATAAACACCGTGTAAAAGTCTGTATATATATATA
>LPNX010948239.1:103079-171108 GCA_001517045.1 Pseudotsuga menziesii
CAGTACATGTCTCATACACTAGTGGTGTTCATGATAGCACATCACTGCTCGAGCTACCCTACGTAGTAGCCTACTGAATCAGCCCGGTACTCCCATTATAGATATCTGAAATCTCATCGAGAGGTCATCTATGTCAGCATCTGGGATGTCCAAGTTCATCCTCTCCAGGTTCTCCTCCATCTCCCCAGTGATATCATCACCCTATGGTACAAAGCGAGCTCTAGATCACCTATCCAACAGAGATGCTCCTCTAGGTCATGCTGCTCCAACATCTGCATGAGAATTTACAGGTCTCGTCACTTAACATAAAAAATCTAAAAATTTTAAAAACATAAAAACATTTCATCCTTTTTAGGGTTTCTTGCTTCTTACCGATATCGCCCCACTAGTTGCCAGGTGGGAGTGGTAGGTCAGGATCTCGAGTGAATTTCGTGCCTGTGTAACCATAATCCTCAATCATGAGGATCTGATCGAAGAATGGATCACTGAACTTCACTCTTCCCCTACCTTCTCCTGTACAATCCATGACCTGGACGCACCTAAGCATATGAAAATCTCGTGCTCTCAAACTCCAAAATACCACCTGAGGTGTCATCTGTGGAACCCTCTCAAAGAAAAAGCAAGCTAAAATGGAACCAAAGCTGAACCGCTTCAGCTCTCCCTACCGACACTTAGTCAGTTGATCCTTGAATATTGGAAGTATTGCTTCCATCCAGTTGAACACAGTGGGTGCCATGGCCTCTATGGCATACAACATGTGTGCCCTAGAATCCTGGTGCACACCCTGACTCCCAGCCACCCTCTGCATGGTAAACAAAATGGTCCATAGGGCCCTATCTATCACTCCTTTGATGGGGATCTTCTTCCCAGATGTACTTGTCCCTGGTGCTCAGTGCCGATCTATAAGCTCTCTGGTAGTAATTTTCCCACCACAGGAACCTGTCAGTTAGATGGGGGCACCTTGTCTCTAGAGACCTGTCAAGAAGTAGATATCCTCTACTTCCACTGCAAGGATATGGGCCCCCACCTCAAAATACTGCTGCTCTGAATTCCACTTCTGCAGTATATGTTCCAGTAACCGCTCGTGTGACACCATGCTTGGGGTTCGGACGAAATTCAACAACCCACAGTCCCGTAATGCGGAAATATAACCCGCATTTCTCTCAGCAGTAGCATCCTCATTGTGATGCATTATTTCTTTCCATATCACCATGTTTTGAGCAACCTAGACCTGACAAAAACACTAATGGCATGTATTAGATTCTTCCCCAATCATTAAAAATCAAAGGAATGAATTTATATTTCCCATGCTATTAGTTTAACTTATCCATGGTTGGCACCTCCAGTGCATCATTGGAGACAGGCAGTGGCACTGCCTGTCCACTATGTTATTGGCGTGGTTCTTGGGTGGTATCGCGTATCCCGCAAGGGGTAGCCATGGTGCCCGCATTTTGGGTTTTAGGGCTTGCCATATGAGCCCAAAACCCCACCAAATATCAAAATAATACTATGAAATGAAATATATAGGTATTATATGTTACCTGCAACTGACGATGCTGAAAATGGACGGTGGAAACTCCTGGTATCAGTTGCGGAAGATCTGGCTAAGAAAATGCTCCAAGTGCTCTCTGCTAGAGGTAAATAGTGAAATGATTTGATTTTTAACTATTCACTTAACTTATATAGGCATTTTTAGGTTTGACTTACTATAGTTTTGACATAAAATCATGTTTTAGGAAAAACTTGTCTGTCGTAATCCCTTAATGCTAGTTTTAAATGCATTTAACACTTGTTTTTGAGGCTGTTGCAGGATAGGGAACTCTAGCAAAAAAGCTTTGAAAGTTTGTTTATGGATTTTTTGTACTTTCATAAAATAGAAAAGGTCATCGAGTGTTTATTTACAACACTTTGTCATGCTCATTAAAATCTAGTATCAAAGGTCCGAGTCCATTTCAAGTTTCTTTCCAAGATTGTAAAAATCAACATTGTGTAAAGAAGTGTCATGGAGTCTCCTTTTCACATCTTTTTTCAGACTCCTTAAACATGAAAATATCATCGAGTCCATTTCTAAATCTTTCTAGGCTCATAAAAAGTGACATTGTGTAAAGAAACCTCATGGAGTCCTCTTTAAACTCTTTTTAGGCTCCCTAAATATGAAAAGATTGTCGAGCGATCTTGTCTTCTTCATGCTCGTTAAAGTATTTGAAGAGTCGTCCGTCCGACAGTAGGTTATCTCTTTTTCGGTTCGGATAGGACTATTTATGAAAAAGGAACACTCCAACCAATCATGACTGGAAGAGTTCTATAAGGTATGATTTTATACTTTTTCGGGTCTTAGAGACTAAATCATACGAAAAAGGACCCCTTTGGAGTCTTCTTCCGTATTCGTTCAGACTCTCTAAACATGAATGATGCCGAGTTTTATTTTCAATGGACTCGTTAAATTAAACATTGAGAGACCCATTTTGGGAACGAACACCTCCTCTCTTGGGTTCATAAAACATATGAGTCTGGACTTGTCTTCTGACAAGCTATATCGAGTGTAACTTGTAAAACCAAAAAGAGGCACTCATCGATCATGATGGGGGAAATGGGAAGGGAATCGTTTTGCAAATAATGGTAGTTGTTTGTTGTTACCTTTGAACATGGCACTTGTCTACACAATCATGTTGGTTAATTGGGTATTCAGCTGATCTTCGTGACAATCCACTTTCATGATTCATGTCACTCCTTTGTGTCTTTGAAAAGAATGCATTGTCCACTGTCGCATTGTGTGTCTGTCCCGTCTAGTCATGATGCCAAGTCTTTTTGTCATGTCGCCCGATGTTCAAAGGGGATTTAAAGAAGTTTTACCTCTATAGTCTACATAGTATTTTTGTCAGTATCTTTGAGTCAGTCATATGGTTACTACATTTGCATCATTCCAGAACTATGTTCCAAGTTTCATGTCGTCGATGTGGGACTCATCATGGCCCTCCTTCGACAAGACTATTCCTGTCAACATCAGCTCATCATCCGGGAAATAGTCTTAGAAACAATATTTAGTAACTTGAGATCTGTATTCCTTTATGACAGATTCTCTCGCTCTCGACATAGGTTCACATCATTGACCTTTGATCGAGAGAATCAACTGGGTGTTCAACATCAGGACACCTATTCACACTCAGTAGATTGTACTAGAGTACCTTGGGAATCATTGACATTAATGGTGATATCCCTTGCACTTGTTAACGATTCACATCATTGACTGGTAATAAAGCGGTTTCTACCATGTTCAACTTCAGATCATTGTAATCACATGGATAGAATCGTACTTTGTTGAAGACGAGACGAAGACCTTCGGTAGTTGTTTAAAAGTGCTCATCGCTTTTCCCCAGGATGTGATGGAATTTTGTATGTCTAGCATGGATCCACATTTGTATGGTCATGGCTACGCTCAAATTTGTGTCGGTATGATATAGATCTACATTTTATGTCTAGTAGCTATGTCCAAGTTTGAGTCCTCTATCACATGGATCTACGCTATATTGTAGTATCCATGCTTGTTTATTCCTCTCATGGATCTGCCTTGTATTCATCTGCAGCCATGAGTTTGGTTACTTAAGTGTATGAGTCAACATACTTATGTACTACATATGCCTACTTCACAATGTGCTCCGATCGAGCCAAAATTTTCCTCTCATGACGACGACTTGTTCTCTCAAAGCTCTCATTTATCGTATCCCTCTAAGACTCATGCTTTGGGGGGCATCTTGTTATACCAAAATCCTGTCACCATCATGTGATAACACATTTGACATACCTACTTTCCTTGAATCCTAGCTCCCTAAGTGGAAACCCATACTAAATGTCAATCTTTCATGAAAATTCCCATCACCGCACTTACCTTGTTAGCTAGAAGCGGTACCTTGTTCACACCGCCTATCCCTTGTTATCCACAAGTGGTACCACTGCTTATGGCCCTAAGTCCATAAGTGTTTCTTACTAGAACCACTCTGTCATTGAAGGAGAAACACGGTACCTTGGGTAAAAATGGAAAAAGAGAAGTTTCTCTAGGCTTCTAGATGATAAGCCTCATGTCGTCCCTTATCCCTACTATTGTGGGTTAGTTGAGATCAAGATCCCTCATCCCAGGATCTTAGAGGCCACCTCACCGACTTATCTCTCAACCATCCCTATCCATTTAGCCTTATAAATACAAGCTTATGGCCATGGTTGAGTGGAAGAACTCTTAAGGTATTGTTATGCTGTTGGATTGATCACTTGGTCCATACCATTGGAGAGCATAGAGAGAGCTAGAGTCGAAGTTTACGGGGATGAGAATGCCTAGTTTCATGGAGATGCATGTCAACACTAAGGCTTGGTTGTAAACTTCTTCATATTTCTATATTAATGCAAGTTGATTTCTATCCCACATATATTTTTGTTGTTCTATTTCACATGTATGTTGTTAGATTCCTTAGTCACTAACATAGATCAGTAGATTATATTCTAGCTTCCTTGATTTGTTTGCGTGTTGAAGCTTATTGCAGGTACAGAGAGTAACGATCGAAGCATTGCATTCCAGGTATCTATGGCATCTAGGGAGAGTCTTCAACCTCTGTCCTCTATTTTTTCTGGATCTGAACCATTCAGACCAGTGGAACACCTTACTGTCCAAAAGAGGTGAAATATTCCAGCTAACACACACCTCCATGCCTATAAAATAATGCATCATACCCATGTCCTTCATTTCAAACTCGAGAGCAAGCTTTCTCTTCATATCAGCAATCAACCCATCCATACCTATTACAAACACGTCATCTACATATAGTAGAAGCATCACTGGGTTGCAATATTAAACCTTGTAGTAAAGGTCTAAATCTACTTTACTCTTGGTAAATCCCAAACTAGATAGAAAGCTGTCAATTATTCCGTACCATGTCCTGGGTGCCTGTTTCAAACCATACAAGGCTTTCTTCAATTTGCACACATGAGACTCCCTGTCATGTGTCTCAAAACCGAGTGGCTATTCTACATATACTTCCTCTTCCACTACACCATTCAAGAAAGCAGTCTTGACATACATTTGGTGTATCTTCCATTTCATTACTGCAGCAAAAGAAAGTACCGATCTGATGGAAGTGTATCTAGCTACAAGTGCAAAGGTTTCTTCATAATCTATTCCTTCTTTCTGTGAGAAACCGCGAGCCACAAATCTTGCCTTATATTTCTCTATGCTACCATCTGTGGCATGCTTGATCTTCTAGATCCATTTGGAAGTTACAATCGACTTCCCTTCTGGTCTTGGGACAACATCCCAAACATCATTCTTCATGATCGATTGATACTCTTCGATCATAGAATCCTTCCATTCTTTTTGTTCTCCCGCTTCTTCATAGTTGGAAGGTTCTTTATTGATAACATCACATAGTAAAGCTACATATCTAGAGCAAGATCTGGTTCTCTTTCTTTCTCTATGATTCTCTTCTAGAGCCCCATATCTTTCCACACCTTGGATAAATTCTCGTACCCAAGCAGGTTTCCTCTTCTAAGCATTCTTTTCTGGAGGTGAATCTACAGGTCTTTGTGGTTCTTCAAATTCTTGATATTCTTCTTGAATTTCTTCATTCATGGTTGTATCATGAATTCTGGTTACTTCTTCTTCTTATGTATCTTCAGCAGGTCTCTTTCTGGATTTGTTGTAAGTTGTGTCTTCATCAAATGTTACATCCCTGCTAATATCAATCTTCTTGAATCCTGGGAAGTATATTCTGTAATATTTTGAGCTTTCAGAGTATCCCACAAATATACCCTTCTTTCCTGAAGGATCTAGTTTTGTTCTCTTTTCTTTTGGTATGTGTATGTACACTGGACACTCGAATATTCTTAGATGGCTGACTTCTGGTTTCTTGTTGGAGAAGACTTTTTCAGGAGTCTTGTTCTCGAGTACTCTGTGTGGAGTACAATTTTGTACATACATCGTTTTTCTGGCTACTTCTGCCCATAGATGCATAGGAATATCTTGATCACAAAGCATTGCTCTCACAGCTTCCATGATGGTTCTATTCTCCCTTTCTACAAATCCATTCTGTAGTGGATTGTAAGGAGTGGACAACTAACTCTTAATCTATGATTCTTTGCATAATTCTTTGAATTCGTTTGATGTGAATTCTCCGCCATTATCTGATCGAAAATTTTTTATCTTATTTTCTGTGTGGTTCTCGATCAAGGCTTTAAATTCCTTGAACTTGCTGAAAACTTCATCTTTCTTCTTAATGAAGTAAATCCATGTCTTCCTAGAAAATTCATCAATGAGAGAAACAAAGTATACATACCCACTTAGTGAACTTGATGACATTGGTCCACATACATCAGAGTGGATGATTTCCAATATTCCCTTTTCTTTTCTTTCGCTACTTGGAAATGTCTTCTTTGTGTTCTTTCCTTTCGCACATCCTTTGCAGACCCCTTCATGTTTTGCTTGAATTTTTGGAATCCCTTCAACAGCTTTTCTTGCAAGTGGTAGTGCTCTGTAATGCACATGTGCAATCCTTCTATGCCAAAGTTCATTTGGCTCTACTGTGTCATGGACCATAGCTTGTTCTGGATGGCCCTTCAGCTTGTATAAACCTCCTTCTTGTTCTCCAATCACTATTGCATCATCAATAGTCTTTCCTCTTGGCCACATGAGGACTTAGCCATCTACAAATGCAACCCTCATGCCTTTTTCATATAATGCTAAGATGGATAGAAGATTCTTGTTTAGTCTTGGTACAAACAAGACATCTTTCATTTTTATAGACTTCTCGAAGTCTAGCTTGCAGGAGGATTCACCACTACCTTTTATGGGATATTGGTAGTCATCCCCAAGCTTCACCTTATGGGGTGAATTATGTTTGGATAGGTTCTCAAAGGATTCCTTGAAACCTGTCATGTGCTTGGAAGCCCCACTGTCAATAAGCTAATCTTTGCTTCCATGAGTGACAGTTCCCATGAGAGCAGAGATCAGAACATATTCATCTTCACTTGAAGAGTCTTCACTTTCTTGTTTTACTCTCTTCCTGGGAGGATCATCATCCTCAGCAATGTGAGCATGATGTCTTCTTTTGGAGTTCTTCTTCTTCTTGGATCCATTCTTATTCTTGGGACAATTTTTAGCAAAGTGTCCTATTTGAACGCACGTATAACATCTAAATATGGATGCATCCCTTCTTACAAAATTATTTTTCTAATGAGAATGCTTACCTTGGTGATGATGATTTTCCCTTCTTTCGTTCTTGGAGTGTACTGTGAGAGCTTGATCTTCACTTACCATCTTTTCTTCTCAAGCTTCTATCTGAGATTCTTCTTGAGAAAATTCTTCCCATAGTCTACTGAACTTGACCAACTTCTTTCTAGCACAGATTCCTTGGATTAAAGAATCCCATGACCTGGGGAGACCATTCAAGTTGTCATCACAATTTCCGCATTCTCCACTTCTTCATCTACAGCTTCTAGTTGTTCTTTGATCTGGGAGACCCTTGTGAAATATGACTAGATGGTCTCCTCATTCTGAATCTTCACATTCTTCAACTGGTTCCTTAGAGTCATCTTCCGATTGGTGTTCTTCCCTTCAAACAATTTGGTTAGGGCATCAAACATGGCTTTAGGTGTCTTGAGGGAGGACACCTGATGAATGAGGTGATCCTTGATAGAATATGCAATGATCCTCTTTGCCATAACCAACTTCTTCTTATGTAAGGCTTTGGCCTCATCTCCCTCTGGAACTGGAACCTCCTCACTGATATAGGAGTCCAACTCATTTTCTTCCAGGACCAGGGAGATCCTATACTTCCAAGCTTGGAAGTTATTAGCTCCCTCAAGCTTTTCATCAAGCTTGGTATGACGTGACATCTGAACTAAGAACCTCAAATGGAAATACAAAAGACTTATATCTTACCAGGTCAAGATGTCGGATCTGGATTTGGAGCTGAAATCCTGCAATGTTGGTTCAAGAGCAGATTAGGGTTTTGCTTTTCTAGAGTTTTGTCCAACCAAATGCTTTGAATTTGATCCCTAACTTTGATTTTGGGGAGGAGATCAATGCAGGCCTGGGCTCATTGAAAAATTTCACTTCTATGAAAAGCCCTAATTTCCAGCAGTAGTGTCGGGTCCAAAATTGAAAAACCTCAGAATTGGATTCTGCTTCAATAGAAAGATGCACCCTAGGGAGGAGAGTTATTCCACCCTACTTTTGCTGAAAATCTGTGGAGAGAGATCCACAAACTATGAATCCCTAGTTCCTGCAGCTGCATAGTGTCTTCTTCTAAGGTTAGCTTTGATTCCACATTAGATTTTAAACATTAAGCTAACATTTCATTAGGATATTTAACTGAGAGAACAACAAGCATAGAAATAAAACACAAGAGACAATGAACACAGTGTTTTTCCTTGGGGAAACCATAAATGTAGAAAACCCTACAACTTCCTCAAAGATAGAATCAACACTAAAGTGAAACCCAAAATAGTAATATGATCTCCTGACAGCAGTAACCTTCTTTCTATCTAGCTCCAGTGTCTTCTCCTTCCTCAACTATGCACTATACTTGATCTTGGATGAGATGTGTGATAAATAGAGAGGTCATCTCTCTATTTATACTAATTCTTGACATGGATAAAACCCTACTAGGTCCAACTTCACTAGATGAGTCTAATAACCCTAGTTCCTCGAAACTGCGGGGAATTTAACCCTTAGACAATAAGAGGGTTACCCACCTTGACTTGACATGACTTGTTTACACTATAGAAACCTCCCGATAGGAACATCAGGGCATGACATGACTCAAGTACATTACAAATACATCCCGAAATAAACATTGGGTTACAATACATAAGAAATACAAGTTAATACATTCTGAAGTTACATTTACGTCAACACACTTTACACTAAATCCATAAACCATGTGTATCCTTGATTTAGTAGATTCCTCTTGCAGCCTTTATTTTGGTTCCATGATAATAAAAAAGAGAAGACCAGTTGTCCTCCAACCCATATACCATCCCACCCTGTAGCATGGTTTTCAGAGCTGCTCCCCCACCACTCCTTCATAGTAAAAAATATTTTCTGAATATGTATAGGGAGTGGAAACATTGGGACAAGAGCCTCTAATAGAAAATGGGTTTAAGAGGTTGGCCAGTCATGGTATTGAACAAGCTCACTGGAAGCGAGTATCGGCCTATGGTATGACTAGGTAAACCCGATGGGGTACTGAACAGGCCCGACTGAAAGAGGGGAATCTTCCTGTGGAGGACAACTTGTTTAAAAAGAGACTAAAAAGAAAGAGAAAAAAATATTTGAAAATGACTCTGTGATAATAAAGGTTGTTGAGGGGCCCAAATGGGTGTAGACTAACTAGCAAGTGCCGTGTAAAATGAAGGAATGTTGTAAAGGAGGTCTCAAGTTCAAATATCACCCCGAATTATCCGTTCCCCATGCTTGTGAGCTGTGTGGATGCACCTGGGGTTATAGTGGCAGCCGACAGGAATGGACCCCATGTCACGTGAGTACCAGAACCTCCTAGTTACCGATTCCCCCAATACAAAAAAAATAAAGGTTGTTGAGGATCTACTGGAGAAACGTATGTATGGTTTATCTAAATAAAATGAACTCCATCAATCTTCCATTTGAGAATGTTTGTAAGTTGCACTTAAGACTCTGTTGTCTAATTTATACTATACTTCACTATCGTAGAAGTGGGACCCATAAACTTAGGATTCTAATGAACTCGAAATGCAAACTCTATCCATAATTACTTCAATGACGATAAACCTATGAGAAGTAGCAGGAATGACTGGTTTCCTATAGGTTTTATAGACTATCTATACCCTCATATTTTCTATTTTAACCCAGTCTTAATTCATTCATGGCATGAGAACATGCCATACCTATGGTATGGGGGAGAGAGAGTTTCAGTTGATATGGTCTTCATAAGCATGAATTATTACTAGTTGGCGGAATTGTAAATAATATGAACTCATTTTGATCATCTCATAACATAACATTTTTTTCCAAGTTCTAGTTTTCATGCAGTAATAAAGTTGGCTTAGTCTTGCTGAAGATTCCTTACAAATTATTGATTATCAAACAGAGTTTTTGAAAGAATGAAAGACCACTTCCGATTCATTCATGGCATGAGGATGTGTCATATCATTGGTTTGGGGGAGTGTTGGGATCTGGATTTGTCTTTTATAATGATTTTATTTACATTAACTTTTTTCCTAGTTACTATAATTTGATACAACTATCCTTAAAATGGGCTATCTTTTATTTGTGTTTCATCAATTAAAAAACTTAAACATAGATGAAGATTAATATGTTATTTTTAATGTATTGAACAAAATATTGTGCAAATGATAAATATTTTGATACTTCATCTAACCTTCCATTCACCTCTTCTTTCGATCCTAAGTTTTGTACTAGGTTTTGATGACATGTTTCTTATTGGTTCCTTGAGATTGGCTTGCCTTTGTCTTGATTCCGTGATATATTTATCTTCTGATTCTTGCTAGTCTTGTTGCTCCCGCATATACAAAATAAAAACAGTAGTTAATGCTAATATTTCTTTGCATTATTTTTAGAACAAAATAAACAATTATTGAAAATGATACTTAAAAGGCATTTAAAAAGAACTATTATTATAAAAAATACTTAGTTTTAAATTTCAAATGCTTAAAAAATGATTACTTAAAAATAAATTAAACTTTTTGACATGAATAATTTACTTCTAATTTACCTCCAAAAAAGGGTTTCTCAACCTAAATTTTGAGTATCCACCTAAATTTAATAAAATAAATAAATTGAGAATACCATCAAATATTTTTTTTCTCATCAATAAATAAAAACGTGTGATTTGTATTATATGTCATATGCACAAAAGATGTGTCTTATGTATAGGTGGAATACACAAGCCATACACATTAAGATACACTCCATTCTCGTTGGTTGAAGTTTATTTTTAATGCATTCACTTATTTAAAATGTTGTGAAACCCTTATAAATAATCAAATGAATTTTGATTTCCATTGCATATTTTGATTTTAATTTAATCGTTTTATGTTTTATGCAGGTCGTGCACAATATATGTAGGTTGTAAAGGATGAAATCCTGCACGTGAGGGCGCACAATAGCAATGCACAGTCACAAAATGGATCATGATGCAGCCAATAAAACCAAACCATAATTAAACCAAGCACTCAGCAGATTAATTTAGTACAGAAACTAGCGTTAATTCAGCCCAGAAATCGAATTTGGGAGTGAAAATTGCAGCTACAAGAAAATCTCAAACGGCATTGATTCCAGCACCAACTCAGCCAGGAATCAAGGTTTTTACAATTAATTCAGATTTTCATCTGTACTTCATATTTCATTGGTTTGTATATTCCTGGGAATTAAAGACAAGAACTGTGACATGGGTTATATTGGCAATGTGGCCCTCACGGTTCAGGAGCCTTCATTCTAGAAGATATGCCTTCTTTTCCACCCATCTTGATAGCGCATCCTCTACCCAGGTCAAAGAGAATCCATTCACTAGATACTCACGTGAAGAGCACCAACACCCATAGAATCAAGAAGGCGACCTGTGCATTGTCATGAACCGTTTCTGTAGCTATTAAGACCCTTTTTTTTAGAGAGGTCGACCATTGAAAGGGTTGATCTTCTCTCCTATTGTAAAAATTATATAAAGACGTATCAGGTTGACAAATGGGGGCACACAGATAGAGGACAACATGTGTAACTTTTTTTCAGTTTAATAGAAATACTATGTTTCAGTTGTTGATGATCATTTACGTTTTATGTTAATGGTTGGTGATTTAGTAACTTAGGAGACAAACCCTTGCTTGCTGGGAAGGGCCCCTCAACAATTAGAGGTTCCATTTATGTATATTCAGTAGTTTCTTTTTATATTTGTATAAGTCATTTCGTTTTTTATTTATCTATTGCATTTTACATTTTTATGCAATTTATGCCTTCAGAATCCATTCGGTCGGTCATTCACACAATTCTCTCAGATTTCCTTTCACTCTTTGTTTCAGCCTTTAATTCAAACTTAGACAGAATTTTACAGAATTTTCAGTCATTTCCTGAATTTCCAGTATTTTGTTTTTTGCAGAAATAGCTAGCTAGGGTAGAGGCTAATTTTCCAGTACTTCATCATGTTCTGTAGCTAGTTGGGATTCGAATCCACCTCCAACAATTCATATTAAGTTCTATTTTAACACAGATTAATCATTTCAGTTTAATGATGACGAAATCCATTTGTATTCAGCATATGTTTCACTGTTTAAATGAGAAGTAGTTATGGTTTAAGTATAGCAACACAATTATCTTTTTGTTTATAGCATAAGTAGTTTGTGAAATGTTTTCATTCTCTTGTATATATAAAAAGTAGATTAATGCAAACTTCTTTACAATGGCCTCATAGACTTTATTAAAACTTAGTTTGTCTTATTTCTGAAAATAGTTCAGTATTTCATTTCAAGTTTTCATCCAAGCTTATAATTAGTCTTTCATTCTTATTTTGATAGCATTTCATTGCTTTAAACCTGGTTAGTTTCCTTTCTTCAAGCTATTGTGTTTCGATGGGTAGATTAGACTAGGAACTAGTTTCAATCCAAGTTTAGTAAGTTCATTTGTATTACATGCATTAGTTTTCAGTATTTTAAAGTTTCATTTTGAAAGTTCTCATAGCTTAGGTTTACTTTTCAAGTTATATATCAGCTGCATTGCACTTGCATAATTGAGCAAGCTATCTTAGAATATAGTTTTGAGTAGGGATAACATAATAATACTTTGTTTTTATGTTGTAGATTTGTTTACAAATTGAATGTATTTCCAGTTATTGTTTTGTACTTAGTTTTAGATTTGATTATAAAGCTCCAAGTTTAGTTTTCTTTGATTAGTCTATTGTTTTTCAATGCATTTATTACAATTAGTATTTAGAATAGTGTTTTTTATTTTCTCTTGTGAATTCATAGTTAATTAGTCATATTAAATTACATATATCAAAGTAGTTAATTTGCTTACGTAGAAATAACTTAGTTTTCTGATTCAAAGTAATTGGTTTAGAAGTTACATATCTTAGATCCTTAGTAGTCAGCTGCAATTAAATTCTTAGATAGATCTTTCATTCCTGTACAAAAAGAATATATTTCCAATTCATAGAATAGATTCATAGTTTGCTTAAAGTGGTTTTTCTTCCATTAGTTAGTTTTTTTAGGCCAATAATTTCTTTCTTATAATAGTAGTTTCTTTTATTGTAATTAGGCTAGGGTATTTTAAGCCTTCAGTTCCGCACATATAGTGTTTTCATCTCACAAGATACCTTCCTGGGTTGACAATTAAGTGTTGAATTAGATATCATATATTTAACCAACACTCCCATACACTTTCTTTCACTAATCTAGGAAGTCCATCCATGACGGACTTTAAGGCTATAGAATTGTGCTTCTTCACTTCCTTTTGTGCAGCTTCATTTCCCTTGTTATTTGATGGAGCGGGTGAATTGATCACAATCTCATAAACGCTAAAATTATTGAGATATGCCTTCTTTTTTCTCCTCCAATCGAAATAGTCGGTCACATCAAGTATGGAAACATCATTGCTTAATGACTCTTCTTTTTCTTCCATTGTGTCTCCACAGATCTCCGTCAATCTTGTAAGGCTTGTGATGAAGGTTAGTTCTGATGCCAATTGTTGGACACAATGGCCACACTAAGAGGGGGGGTGAATCACTGTGTGAGAAATTTAAACCTTTTTCACTTCTACTAATCAATAAGATTTTATCAAGCATTATGTTTTCATCATATTCCTTAGATAAATCAACCTTGAGTCATAAGCCCAATAACCACATCAAAAGAGACACAAGAATATATGTAACTTTAATATTTATTTATGGTCATGGAATACTACAATATTCTCAATTACAATCAGCACCAACTGATGGAAATAGCACCAACTCTTGTAACAGGACCTAGCCTGGTTTTCCTAGATCCAACTAAAAAAGGGTTAAGTAATCCAATCATCAAGTGCAAGATTCTACTTGCAATATTGATGCCAATCTCTAGTCTTCATCAATATTATGCTCAACCACTTCTACTCATCAACCTCTGCTCATCAGCACTGAAAGTCAACCTTTGATTACCACTCTTTGCAATATGCTCATCAATACTGTTACAACATTGCCAAGGTCTACTGATCAATACACTACCGATGTCATCAACTTGTCATGTCTTCTCCACATTGTCACTAGTCATGTATTAGCTGAGATCATCAAGGAGTATACATCAAGTATGCATCATCATCATTAACAAGGTATGGAAAACATCAAGGTTTGATCATGTATATACAATCATATTGTAGGGAAATCATGCATATCCATCATTGTGTTCATCATAGGGTATAGGATTGCATCATCATAACATGCATCATTATCATGATCATATGTATCATCAGCAGCATCATACAATAGTATATCAACATAGAGTATACATCATCGACACCATAGTTTGTAGGAGTGCATCAAACATTGTACATCATAGTGTAGCATACATTAACATCATCACAAGGTATAGGTATGCATCATCATCATCATCATCATGAAATATGGATATTCATACCTCACTATGCATCTGCCACTGTATCTACCATTGTATACATGTATTCCATTGTATGCATCACTCTGTATACATCACTAAGATAAGAAGCATCATAATCATAAGGTGGAATGCAACAAGTATGCATCATATTAACATAGGGTTTGTGTCAACAAGAATACCTCATCATCCTCCACTTAGTTCATCAACAACTTGACTATGTATATGCTTGAACTGTATATTTCATGAACCCTAAACATTGCCTAATAGGACTGTGTATAATGGTAGACTTGAAATCCAAGTTTGGATGTGTTACAAGCTTAATTGTGCAAGTAATCTTGCACTACAGAGGATTGTGTAGATTTTTTGTTGTAGATGACTTTGGAACACTTCAACAACACCTTACAGAAAATTGTGATTGTTATCTTGCTTAGGATTCCCAAGAGAATGTCAAACTAGGTATTGTAACAACTAGGAATGTGTAATTAATTTCAGGATTGTTTGAGTGTGGAAAATCCTCCAAAACTAGTCACTTTGCAGCATAGATTAACCCCCCCCCCACCCCCCCAAAAAAGAAAGACACAAAAAAAAATGGACGTGACTGATGCTGCAAATTTTGGGACTACTCCACTGCTACTATCGAATTTTCCCTCGGTCAATAGCCTCAATCAGCTACTGCAAAAAACTCATATTGTCTACCCTTACTACTTCTTATAATTTTGAGATAGTCATAAAGGAAGAAATTTGGGAATTTCAACATGTCGAGTAAGGTCACATTGTGATGTGTTGGTGTACCCCGAGAAGGAGAAAAAAATGTTTGGTTGTTGCTATTGTACCCCATCAAAATTTATCTTATTTAACATTCCACACATCAGTGGTGTATACAACTTCTGTTACAGCTTATTTTACCACACATGGTGGATCACACCTTTATGGCCTTCCCTGTCCCTATGGAGCCTCTGTCGATGTCTCCTGTGTCACAAAGATGTCCCAGTTTTGTATATCGAGTCTATGCTACCTACATTCTGTCACTGTTGGGCCTAGAAATGGCCCCTTTTGACCATCCTTATTTACCTTTTTTTTTCCCTATCCTACCCCATTGAGCATGCTAAATAGATGTTTTTCCCTTACTCTGCTCTTCAAGTCACCAAGGTATGATTGATTATTGTCTTATTTTATTAATACTTATGATTGTAGTAATTAAAGCTTTATATCTCTCAATATGCTAACATGTGATGGTTTATAAAGGTATTTTGATATTTATAGACTATAGGAAGATCAGGATGAACATGCTACGAAAAGGATGGGCATTCATCGCTCAAGCTGATCGCCATCCATCCTACCATTTCCCAGGGAATGTAGTCCCAATATATTATCCCAGGCAAAGCTGTACAAAGATAGCTGCAACAGAATGCGTCAGATTTGGAGGTCAACAGTGCGTTGTTGATCGTGTATAGCTGTGATCTGAAGATATCATTACTCCTGGGTCGATTAACAGTTTCCCTATATTTTCTATCTTTCATCCTGCCACATTTCTAACAGCTGTTGTAATTTAGGGCGCCTAAATATCAGAGATATTCATGGTTGCCCAATAATAGGGATAGGATGTTATGATTTACGTTGTATAAATATGGAGAACTGTTCTGAGCCAGGGGTTGACCTTGTAACCAATTCATTGTATTAGCTGTGACTAAGAGTTGTGTAATCGATCTGTCTTTTCAATACAAGGAGATACTTCAGATCTAAGGGTTTTTAACACGTGTTCATCCAGCATCTTTGTGTGAAGGTTGGGCCCACCTTCCCATATGGATTGCTGAGTTAATTTAGGCATTTTACTTATTATGTTGTTTGATGTTATGTTAATTTTATTTCTTCACAGGAAGCTTTAACAGTTGTGGATTTGCAGTGTGTTATTAATTGCATTTCTTGGAAATCTGTAGTGGCATGGTGTGACAGTCGACTGAATAGGATTATTCTTTATGCGATTTTTGTGGTAGCTGTAACAACTTTGTTCATCCTTAGATCCTTTAGTTGTTGTTTCCATGAATCCTTGCAGTTTTTTCCTTACTTTTATGATTGCAGAATTTCATTCCTATACGTTGAATTCATAGGATAGCTTAACTCAATTTCTCACTTTGAATCCCTAAATTAACATTCAATTCATGTCTTTGGATTTCTAGAATAATCAGATTAAGATAGTTGGGTTAATCATTAAGTGATTGGAACAGGATATCCTTTTCTACAAAAGTAATCTAGATGTGATTTCATCTTTCAATTTCTAGATTAAGAATAGCATAAGGTAATTGTGACTGTATTCTTTAGAAGGTAACTAGATTAAAAGGATTCTTGGGATGAGCATAGCCGAATAGAGGATAGGATTGTTCATTCACAGCAATTAAGTTCTTAAGCATATATTGTGCATGTTATCCTTGAAATACAATACTTCCCTGGCTTGACAATAAATATTGCACACTCTTTATGTTAGCTGTAATTCACTTGTATATTGGGTGCTGAACATTTTGGCGCCATTGCCAGGGATGGATAAAAATTAAACACTATCATTAGTTGCATCCTATAATTATTTCTATACAATATCTTTTAAATTTTCGTTGGAATGATTTGGGTTGTATGAATACAAGAAGGGTAAAGCATGTTCATCTTCCAACTCCCAAAACCCCACAAAATACTAACAGTGCAGGTGGTCGAGGTCATGGTCGAGGTCCACAATTGGGCAGAAGAACATTCATTGATGATCTTGTTGACATAATTGATTATTATACCAGGGCTTGCTATCAGGAAACACCTATCAAAAGAAGCCCTGCTGATCCTGGGGTGCCAGCGTCAGGATCCATAGTGGAGAACACATGAGCAACTGCAACATCCTCAAATACCCCTGTAGAGGAGGAGAGGGTTGGTACAGCAGGATCTGTTAATCGAAGTCCAATCTATCACATTTATGGAAAGGTTGTAACTGAAGAGGAGTGGACACAGTTCCTTCAGAAAATTGTTGATCAGTGGAAGAACGAAGAGGAGAAAACAAAATAAGGAATGAGTAACAAACATGAATCTGACGAGGAAGAGGTGATGGGAGAAAACCATTATCTTAAAGATCATTCCCTTCCTGAAGGAATGGTGGCTACACTTTAGTTCCCAATTCAACAATCGGAAGGGACAGCCCCTATGAAAAATATATCGCCATCGGTGTTGCCTCGCTTTCATGGAAAAGTGGCAGAGGATCGAGATGAATTTCTTTTCAATTTTGATATCCTCTATTATAGCTATGACTACATCAATGATGCACAAAAGTTGAAGCTCTTCCATGCCACTCTGAAGGACAATGCATTACGCTGGTTCATGAGCCTAGGAGGTGGAACCGTTATTAATTGGGACAGGATGAAACAGGTGTTCTTGGAGAAATATTAGGAATATTGCAACACCAAGGACAAGAGAGAAGAATTGTTTAAAATGGTGCAGAAGGAGGAAAAAAGTTTGGAATATTTTGTAGAGAGGCTTTTATACAATGTGCAAAGAGCTGGACAGATGAACATGGGGTTAGACATGCTCAAGATAATCCTGCTTCACAGGATTAGGGATGACTACCTAGATATGTTAAACCTATTAGGAAAGGGGGATATCTCCAAGGATTCTTTCAAGAATATTGTGGAATTATGTAAAAGATACTCCAAGGGGTCTTCCAGGAATAACAAGCGAGACAAACGGGATAATCTAGAATGCGATGTCTTTGACAAAACTCAAAAGTCATACAATGGAGGAACCACCCATGCAGAGATAGGCAACCTCCTTGAAAATTTCAAAACAGAAATGATGAACTCTATCTCCTCATAAATTGATGTCCTGAGGGAAAAGAAAAAATAGGCAGTAGAGGATTTCACACTAGGTGTGTTCTGCCCTCGATATAGAAAGAACGACCCTCTAAAGGAGTGCCCACTCGACAAGGTAAAAGTGTGTCAACTATGCAATTTGAACCATGACACAAAATAATTCCTGTCACTTCCCCAAGTGAAGGCTGTTTTGCAGGAATCAACTCTAGAGGTGGAACCGGCCTACTTCGTTGCACCAAAGAAGCCTCGGCAGCCCTGAAACCAAGGTATGACTCCAGACTCATTTTCATTTGTGAATAACATGAATAATTGGAATAATATGCAAAACTTGAATACATAATTCCCTTCATCTTATTCTTAATGGAACCCCTCTCAACCTTAAATGAAAAATTATAACTCTTGGAACCCTTGGGTTTAGCCACCATAGCCACCACACCAACCAAATTCTTGGTATCCTGAATGGAGGAATTTCCATCTAGGAAACCAGTTTCCTCAACAACCTCCACATCAACCACAACCATACCCTCCTCAATATCCTTAATATCCTTAATATCCCCAATATCCTCATCAGCAGTCGCAACTGCAGTTGCAGAACAATTCTGCCCCTAATATACCGATACAACCTCAGCTGCCTGCTCAACCTAATCCTAACACAAACAATAAAATAGTCCATCAATTTGAGACTATCAACATGCCTGCCTACTCCCTTTCTCCTGTGCCTTGCAACGATATCCACTTATGATCAGGAAAAATAGTAGATCCTGTAATCATTTAATATGTTCCATCCCCTGTACATGAAGAAGGAGCAAATCCACAACATCTATCTAATATGACCCCCATCATTGAATATGCTGAACATCCCACTAATGGGTCGGCTTAAATACATCATGATATATCTAGTGATACACAGCCTACCCAACTGATTAGGAAACCACTGTATCTCGAGATATTAATGCTACCAAGGGTAGGGGGACAACCTCAGTTTAACCTCTTAGGAGAGTTAACGAATATTTATTTTAAAATTACCCTCCTTCAAGCTCTTCAAGATGTGCCTATCTATGCTAGAAATATTCAGGATCTGTTCACAAAGAAACTAGGAAGAAAACCCAAAGATCCTCCCACTATCCATGTCATAGGGAAATTATCTGCATTGATAATGGGAAAAAACCTTTTGGCTAAATATGACGATCCTGGGAATCCCACTGTTACTGTGCAGATTGGGCATACAAAGATACCCAACATATTGGTAGATTTAGGAGCAGCAATTAATGTCATGACAATTGAAACTGCAAGAAAACTTTGGCTCACTAATCTTAGGCCAACTCCCACTATTTTAGAACTGGCAAATAGATCCACCATTAAACCCGAAGGAATTTCGGATGATCTTGTCATCTCAGTTGATTCTTGGGAGTACCCTGCTGACTTCTTTGTTTTACAACCTAAGTCGCAGCTAGGAGGACTCCCACTGATCCTGGGAAGGCCTTGGTTAGCCACAGCTTATGCTTGCATCAGCTTTCGATTTGGTTCTATGACCATATCAGATGGCACTGAGAAAAAGAACCTCACTCTCTACCCTCCAGCTCAGCCGAGCCTAGAAGCTGAAACTTCTTTATGGATGGAGCCAGAAGAAGAAGAGGGCGTTCAACCATTATTAACTATAGGGAATTCCTTAAGTTTTAAAGATGAAACTAAAGACTATTCCATTAATAATTTCATCAGTGAACCCATCTCAGTCAATACAAAATTTTATCAAATCCTGAACATTACTCTGGGTAAGGAAGAACAAGAAAATCTCAGAGAAGAAGCACTAGTTTGTGACACACACATAATCCCAGTATTGAAAAATTCAAAAATTATTCCCATTGAGGTGGAGTCTGGAAGAACCCTGAATAGATGAACAGAATCGCCTGATCAGTCTCTTGAAAGAGCACAAGGGGGAATTTGCTTGGGAGTATACAGACATGAGGGGTATTCCCTTGAACCTGTGCACCCATCATATTTATATTAAAAGTGACTCTCGGCCTGTGTGCTAGCCTCAACGACGAATGAACCCCAATATTAGGGACATAGTGAAGAAATTTAGAAACTCTTGGAAGTAGGATTTATATATCTTATTTCAGACAGCGAGTGGGTCTCCCTGGTCATAATTGTACCCAAGAAAAATGGTAAATGGAGAGTCTTTGTCGACTATAGGGAGCTGAACAAAGCCATACAAAAATACCATTTTCCCTTTCCCTTTATCGATCAAGTACTCGACACCTTATCAGGGAAGAAGTTCTTCTCCTTCCTGGATGGGTTTAGTGGGTACAATCAGATTCAAATTTCTCTTGAAGACCAAGATAAAACTACCTTCACCTGTCCCTAGGGAACATTTTCTTACAGAGTACTTCCCTTTGGTTTATGTAATGCACCAACAACATTTCAAAGAGCTGTAATCAGCATATTTTTAGAATTAGTTAATGACAGTATGGAAATTTTTATGGATGATTTCACTCTTTATGGAAAGGATTTTGAAGAAGCACTGGAAAATTTGAAAAGGTTTTAACTCGCTGTGAATAGGCCCAGCTCTCTTTAGGCACTAAAAAACACCATATGATGATTAGTGAAGATTAGTATTGGGGAACTTCATCTCTACTTATGGAATTCAGGTGGATCCCTCAAAAATCAAGGTAATAAAAAATATACCTACTCCTGCAACTCAAAAAAATGTGTGAATTTTCCTACGACATGCTGGATACTACCGAATATTTATAGAAAATTTTTCCAAACTTGCTTCTCCTTTGTTTTCACTGTTAATGATGTATGTGTAGTTTGTTTGGAATGAAGCATGCTAGACATCGTTTGTTAAGCTTAAGGAGAAGCTGTCCATAGCTCCTATCTTAAGAGGGCCCAATTCGACCCTACCTTTCGACATTTCTTCAGATGCTTCTAATGTCGTTATTGGAGCAGTTTTAGGACAGCAGGATGGTCAAGTACCTTATGCAATTTATTATATTATTAAAAACTTAGCCCTTGCTGAACTTAATTATACTTTCATCGAGAAGGAGTTCCTAACTATTGTCTACTCCATTAAAAAATTTCGACACTACATTACTGGATATCCTACAGTTGTGCACACTGACCACTCTGCCATTAAATATCTAATGAATAAAACTGTCACTAATGCCAGAGTGACTAGATGGCTCTTATTATTACATGAATTTGATATTAACATCATAGATAAACCATGAAAATAAAGTGTTGTTGCTGATTTTTTATCTCGTTTCACTAACAGTGATGATAATTTACTTGTTGAGGACTCTTTTCTAGATGAACATTTATTTGCAGTTTCATCTCATTCTCCTTGGTATGCAGATGTCGCTAATTACTTGGTTGCAGGAAAGTTTCCGACACATATGTCCAAAAGAGAAAAGAGAAAAATCATCCAGCAAAGTGCCAGGTATTGTTGGGTAAACGGTCACCTCTTTTACATAGGTCCTGATCTTGAAATCAGAAGTTGTGTAAGGGAAGATGAAATCTTTCATATACTAAAGGCCTGCCATGATGAACCTTGTGGGGGACATTTTGCAGACAAAAGGACAAGACACAAAATGCTGAGAATGGGATACTATTGGCCAACTCTTTTCAGAGATGCAAAAAGCTATGTCCAGTATTGTGATAGCTGCCAAAGGATGGGTCAGCCCAATAGATTAGATCAAATGCCTCTGCGACCACAATCAGTGATTGAACCCTTTGATAGATGGGCTCTAGATTTAGTTGGCCCTATCATCCCTCATTCCAAGTAGAAATCCTATATATTGGTCTATACTGACTATATGAAAAAATGGGTAGAAGCTATAGCCCTGGCAAAAGCGAATGACCAGGCTATGATTGACTTCCTGTAGAGTGAAATATTTACTCATTTTGGGGTACCTAAGGAAGTAGTTACTGACAGAGGACCACAGTTTATGTCTCATCAATTTGAAGCTCTACTATAGAAATACCATGTTCAGCATCGGGTATCTTCACCTTACAATCCCCAAGCCATTGGCCAGGTGGAAAGCACTAATAAATTCATTGAATCTATCCTCACCAAGACGGTCAAGAGCCATCATAGAGATTGGGCTGACAGACTCCCAGAAGCATTATGGGCGTATCACACCATGTGGCAGAACACTACAATTTTCTCTCCTTACGACTTAGTGTATGGTAAAAGTGTCGTCTTCCCAATTGAATTTGAAATTAAGACTTTGAATACAGCCATAGAGGTAAACCTATATGTAACTAAAGCCCAGAAGAGGAGATTGAACAAATTGAATGAACTGGATGAGAACCGGTTGGCTGCTGTGGATCAGACAGTGTTAATTCAGCAAAGAATATCCAATTGGCATGACCAATTCATCAAAAAGAAGCTCTTCTGTGAGGGAGACTGGGCACTATTATATGATTCTGTTGGAGTAGGGTCCCGCAGCTACAGGAGAAGCTGCCATTTTAGCGGATAGACAGTTTTGGAGAAGATGAAGAGATAAGGTAAAGATACAACGCCGTAGCATGTTTCTAGCTGCAGAGTAGAGCCGGAAACTATGACTATCGGGACAGAGAATTCAAAGAAGACAACAGTACCTGAGCGGCCGAGAAGAGAGAGCTCACCCACTACATTCAAGGCAGCGGCGAAAGACAGGAGGGCTCAAATACCCTCATAAAGGAAAAGGAGCAACGAGGCCAAGGTATTGAAGACAAAGGACAGAAAGGGAAGTGGTGCATAGTACCCATGGTTAGCGCCGGGAAGCATGGAAGACTGCAGAGAGCAATGGTGTGACGGAAAGTGGCTACCCCAAGTACAGATATGCCGACTGTCACTAGTTAGGGTTTTTGGGTTACTTTTGGGACATGCCCACAGTGTTGTAATGGTGAGACCTTCGGGCCGCCTATAAAGGGATGTATTTTGTATTGTAAAAGGGTTGGGTAGTTAGACAAGTAGACACTTAGACAGTTGTATTATAGAAGCTGAGCTCTGGTTCTGTTATCAGGGGTAGTTATCTTACTGTAACCAGTAGCTAGCTCATCGAGCATGTATGTGACAATCCGCAGGGATTGACAGAGAGAGAGAGATAATATTGTAAGAAGGCAATATAGAGATAGAGAAGAGATCTAGGAGAGAAGGGCTCCAAGTAGTGAGTGCGGAGTTACCCAAAAGATCTCTAGCTGCACACAGGTTGCAGCAGAACTGTGTACTCTCTCAAGATATAATAAAACACCGTTCTGTGGACATAGCTTCTACCCTGGAAGTGAACCACGTAAAATCAGAGTGTTGTGTGATTGATTCATGTGATTGTGTTTACCTGTTGTATATGTCACTCATTACATGGACTTTGCTTACAGTTAAATGTATGTATGTGTTATTCAGTTCACATCATTATAGAAGGATAAATGTAGGTTGAAGTCTTTAAGTATTCCGTATAATATTTTGTCTATGTTTCCCTCAAGACAGTTAAGAGTCGCAGTGTAAAGCAACCTTGTATGTTGAGTCCTGTAAGTTGAACACAAGTAACGCTAAGTACGGTGAGCCATGACGGTAGGATATCGCAGGGAGGCGATATCGCACCATCAGAGGAGCTGTGGTGCATGATACCGTAGGTTAAGGATCGAGCGTAGGAGAGAGTTATGTGTTTCCCAGGACGCAGTGATGCGATAAGGGCCAGAGTCATCGCAAGTAAGAGGAAACTACGCATCGCGGAGAGAGACCTCGCGGGTTAAGAAGAGTTGTGAGGCGCACACAGGATGGCATAGAACCTGGTCGAAGACACTTGAGTCTTTGGTCAACCCATTAGAATCACTTTAGGTGAGACTTCAGGTCGCTCTGCGTTCTGTCGCCGAAAGGGACAGTGAGCTAGGGGTGTTGTTGGTACATTACAGTAAACCCGGGTCTGCCCATAGCGACCAACAAATGGTTCTGTTGGCATCCTAATAGAGATGAACTCAACCAGTGGGTTGGGTCTAAGGAGAAAGAGTTTGTCGAACATGAGAACAAGAGTCCTAGACTGAGTACAGAGGACTGGTTACAAAAACATATCTTTAAAGACCTGCATACGATATTTTTTGCGACCTATGGAAATGAGCTTTACGACTGGTTATCAAAGTTGACTGATAAGAACATATTCAAGAAGAAAAGAAACATTGTATGGACACCAGAGCTGATTCAAACCATGAAGAACCTTGATAATCCCATTACAAGGACAGTAGACTTCTAGCTTGCAAGTGTGCTAGAAGGCTTCGTCACAGAGTTTGCAGTTGAACAGAGAAAAAGCTTCAGCGAGGATGAGCGGTACTTCTTCAAAGGATATCGTGGTAAGTACCTAAAATGTTTAAACTTGTCCATTAAGATGTTATTACATGAAAAAGGAGTAATGGATTTGGTTTCAGATCAATAAGTTAACAAACTGTAATGTCGCAAGAGTTTGAGAGTGATTTCGATGACATTGGACATACACGTAGTTGAAAGAAATACAAAGTAGATTTCAGATTTCCCATATTTGAAGACAGTTCAGATAGTACTAGACAACAGAGTCATAGCCATACATATAGAATAGAAGAGGGTATCCCTTACCACCCTTATTCCCCACAGAAACAGATCGAGACTCAGAACAATCCCGTAGGAACTCCATCTAGTAGCTCCCAGACAGTACATACTACCGCTACATCACCTCCACCTACACCGCCGAGTGGTAGTAACACAGCAAATCAACATCCACCATGTAGAAATAGAATGGGGGATGATATGAAGCTACCTATCTTTAAGGGTATAGAGGCAGAGGACCCAGAATAGCACTGGTTTCTATGTGAAGCCGTGTTCACCATTAAGGAAATCCATGATGATAATATTAAACTTGTACAGCTGGTCACCACACTTAGGAAACGAGCCTTAACATGGTATATGAAGTATACCTCAGCAATACCCAGAACACTTATACAGGTCCGGACTACCATGATTAAAGAATTTAAGAAGCCCAAGTCCGAGTTGCAGTGTATCACAAAGCTCAAAGACATTAAATAGTTACCTACAGAGTCAGTGTGGGACTTCGATCAGAAACTCAAAGACCTTATAGACCAATTTAGCTTTGAGTTTGCACCGGAGCAGCATAAGGAAGGGTTCATTGCAGCACTGCTTCCAAATATTAGACATCCACTGATGCAGCAGAGACTCCGTACGCAGGATGAAGCGTTGGATATGGCAATGAAACTAGAGGAATCACCTCTAGCTGAGACCAGTACAGGTATGACAAACCTGCAAAACTAGTTAGCAAATCTCATGTTACAGATGCATGAGATTAGAAAAGGGAAAGAGGTTATGCAAGACATATGGTGTATAAAGTGTAAAGCACAAGGCCATACTAAAGATAACTATCCAGTCTTTGTAGAATAACTAGAAACTGGGGCTCCTAACCCCTTACCACAGACCCATGGGCCATGGTGTGAAATATGCAAAACAAGAGGACACCCACCTCAGCAATGCCCTCTACTTCAGAAGTACGTGCAGACACCTAAGAAATCATACTGTGTCTTCTGCAAGTCCGTAGGCCATGATGAACACAATTTCCAAGCCTATGATCTCATGTTCGGGAGCAAGCAAGACTTGTACAGAGTCCAATCAGAAACACAGGGTCCAGCAGTAGGACCACAGCATGATCTGGCTCATGTTGGCCATGGAGGAGGATTCAGAGGACGAGGACGTGGAGGAGGCTTTGGCCGTGGTTGCGGACCAATCACTTGTTACAACTGTGGAGTTCTAGGACATTATGCTAGGGACTGTCAGAGCCCCACCACCACATGTAACTATTGGAAATATTACGATCACGCTATAGAAGAATGTCCTACCTTGATAGCTAAGATCAGAGAACCTAAGCCAGCAGTACACCAGAACATCCAGCTTATTGCTGCTGAGCAGGAAGAACTAGAATCGAGATTCAACATTGTGACTTGTAGCAGTGCTTCCACCAATGGGACATCGCAGGATACTGAAAATAACACAGGTCAGGAGTGGGTGCGCAAAGCTCCTAACAAAGCAACACCACTTGACCTACAGAAGAATAAACAGACATTTCAGGAAGCTAAGATTTTTTTTGATGACCCTATGCAATCAGGATCACAGGTACCACCATCTAGGGGCATACCGTAGCAAGAACCTTGTGGCGTTAGCCCTATACATATATCGCAGGCTACCACATCGGGCGCTTATGACAAGGATGAGTTGGCAGGAAGTGTACAATCCTTCCTGCAAAGTTGTTTAAAACTCATGAGAAATGAGCAATCTATCGGAGAACTTCAGCGCATCATAGATCAGTGTCATCCATCTTCTTCCGTGAGTAGTGCACATCGTTTTGTTCATAATATTATGGGACAAACAAGAACAGGAAGAGAGATGCGACTCATAGCACAGGTTGGAGAATTTGAAATGGATGAGGTGATCCTAGATCTAGGATCAGAGGTAAATGTTTTGACTAAGCAGACATGGGAACAGATGGGTAGCCCTAAGTTAGTCAAATCGCATATCCATCTAAGATTAGCTAATCAGCAGCGGGTATCACCCCTGGGTCGATTACCGCAGGTGCCAATTGACATTGAAGGAGTTCGCAGCTCTGTGGACTTTGAAGTTATAGAAATTATTGGCGATAGTAGACCATATCCAGCATTACTAGGCATTGATTGGGTGATCGATAACATGGTCGTTATTGACTTAAAGAGAAGACAAATGACCTTTGAGGACGCGCAGATCTGGGTCATCGCACCGTTAGATCCTCTTCAGGGTCCTAGATACATTGAACCTATCCGAGTAGAGGAAGAGGCATGTAACATGGAGAGTCTCTATCAAATGACTGTGAACCAGAGCGACTACGTCAATCCAACCATAGAAGGGAACATTAGTTGGCGATGCGACACCTCATGCGCATCGGATTCGGATGTTTGTCTAGAGAACTGGCAGAACAGACTTTACGAAGTCTCAGCACACAGATGTGCATACATGACTAAGTCACTGCGATGGATTGGCACAGAGATCAATGAGATCCCATCATTTCATGGTCTAACAGATATCCAAGACTTTCTCACGCAGTTCGAACAACAAATTCCTCATGAGCAGAGGATCGCAACTATGGACCTTGCAGTACGAGCCACACCTGCAAGATGGTGGTATGCACATAAAGAGAATACCGCATCATGGGATGATCTTAAGAGATTGATGGTGATCATATTCTCTACCGACAGAGAGTATGTCCAGCAGAAATACACAGGAGAAAGTGACCCCATGTCACATATTTAGACGTGTGAACAGAATTGGTTGGACATTCCTGAGGATGAATGGGTTCACCGATTCATTCACACTTTGGACACAGTTCCAAGGAACTGGTACACAGAGACTTAATTGCGCAAGGGAATGACTACATGGCCACTTATGATAGACAACTTTCTACTCACCTTCGCTTTTGAATATGAGTATCCAAGTGTTGATCAGGCCCTAGACGTTATCAAGATTAATATCTTTGAGGATTGTACCCTATCAGTGTCAGCTCAACTTGAGTGGGCCATCCAGTTAGAAGATGCGCTAAAGTGTTATAACTTTGTATCAGAACCAGAGGAGGAGGATGAGGATCCTCACAACATCAACATTCCAAAGTGAGAGGGGACTTGCGATGTTGATGGGCCGAAGCTACAGATTCTAGCAATCACAGAACCGATCAAGATTAAACAGATCAATATTGGCACAGACACAGAAGCAAAGTTTGCCTCTATTGGAGACTATTGGAACGATGAAACAGTTGGTCAGATTGTAGACTTGCTACATGACTATCAGGACCTATTTCCCACCAAGTTCACAGAGATGAAGGGAATATTCGGAGACCTAGGAGTAATGAGGATACCATTGAAAGAGGATGCTAGACCAATTAAGCAGCATCCATATAGTTTAAATCCGCGCTATAAAGAAAAAGTTAAGGATGAGATCGATAAGATGCTAGCGGCAGGAATCATCGAGCCAGTGGAAGAAAGTGAATGGGTTAGTGCCATGGTCGTACAAGAAAAGAAAACCAAAGGAGACATCAGGATCTATGTCGACTTGCGTAAACTCAACGATGCATCGCTTCATGATCCATTTCCGACACCTTTCACTGATGAAGTGCTAGACAATGTGGGAGGACAGGAGGTCTACCCCTTCACCGATGGATTTTTAGGCTATCACCAGATTAGAATCCATCCAGAAGATCGACATAAGACCACTTTTGCAACAGAATGGGGCTCATTCCAGTATATGGTAATGCCCTTTGGTCTTAAGAATGCACCAGCTATCTTTTCTAGAGTATTAGTTCCTATATTTAAAGAATACATCCATAAATTATTAGAAGTTTATTTTGATTATTGGACTGTATTGGATTAATTGACAAGCACATAGGAGATTTAAGACTGATGTTAGAGAAATGTAGGCAGTACCAGATTTCTCTAAACTTGAAAAAATGTATATTCTGTGCGCCATTTGGTATTTTGTTGGGTCATATTGTTTGTAGACAAGGCTTGATGGTAGATCCCGCAAATATTGCCATCATTGTAAATATTCTAGCACCCAAATAAGTCAAACAATTGAGGACAGTACTTGGTCATACCGGGCACTACAGAAAATTCATCAAGGGATACGCAAAGATTACAGCACAGATGGAAAAACTGTTAAAGAAAGATGTAAAATTCCTATGGAATGAGGAATGTTAGCAGAGTCTAGACACACTTAAAGAGAATATGGTTACAACACCCATCCTAGTATTCCCAGATTGGACCGAGCCATTTCATGTACATGTGGATGCATCTAGCATCGCACTAGGGATTGTTTCAACGCAACCAGGAGAAGGAGGTATCAATCATCCTATTGCATACTCCAGTAGAAATCTATCTATGGCAGAAAAAAACTACACCATGATAGAAAGAGAAGGCTTAGCTATGGTGTACGCGCTACAGAAGTTCAGGCACTACCTATTGGGTGCCTCATTCAAGATGTTTACCAACCATTCCGCATTGAAGTATCTGTTCAATAAGCCAGTGTTAGGGGGAAGAATCTGCATATGGTTACTCCTCTTTCAGGAGTACGATTTCGAAATCATTGTGAAACCAAGAAGATTGAATGTCGGACCTGATCATCTGTCGTGGATAGACTCAGGAGAAGAGCCAAGTAACCTAGAGGACAATTTTCCAGATGCCCAGTTGTTCTCTATCCAGATCACAGATGAGTACTATGCTGATATCATTCACTTTCTCACTACAGGATGGGCACCTGATGAGTTTACCAAGCATCAAAAGAGGCAGTTGGTTGTTAAAGCAGTAGACTTCACCCTGATTGCAGGATAGTTATACAAGTTAGGTCCAGATGAAGTCCTGCACAGATGTGTGATGCCGCATGAAAAAGAGGCCATTATCAGAGAAGCACATTTAGGTACCGCAGGAGGTCATTTCGCAGGAAAGCCGACTGTGCAGAAAATCCTGACCGCAGGATTATGGTGGCCTACTTTACATAAGGATACTAAGGAATTTTGCAGATGCTGTGATATCTGCCAGAGGGTAGGAAAACCTTCGCGGAGAGATGAAATGCCGCTGCGACCACAGATTACGTTGCGCGCATTTGGAAAGTGGGCTATAGACTTTATGGGTCCTATCAACCCACTAGGAAAATGAACCGGTGCGAGATACATCATCACAGGAATAGAATACCTCACCAGATCGGCGGAGGCTAAAGCAGTAAGGAATTGTGATGCTACTACAGCTGTACAGTTCCTCTTTGAGAACATTACCAGTAGATTTGGATGCCCAGTAATTTTGATGAGCGATCAAGGCACTCATTTCTTGAACCACACTATTGAGTCCTTGACGAAGGAATTCCAAATACAGCACCATAAGAGCACTCCCTACCACCCACAAGCTAATGGTACGGTGGAGGCCTTTAACAAGATTCTAGAAAATTCTCTTGCTAAGATCCGCAACAGCCAAAGAAACGATTGGGACCTCAGGGTTAATGCTGTGTTGTGGGATTATAGGACGACATGTAAGAAACTTACAGGACATACACCTTTCAGCTTGGTGTATGGACAAGAGGTTGTTATGCATATGGAGTATATTATGCCCAGTCTAAGAATTGCTCAGATCACTGGGATGACAGACAAATATACTACAAATGAAATCCTAGCGCAGCTGCTTGCCTTAGAGGAAGACAGGTTCATCGCAGGATTCCATCAGAAAGTGCAGAAGGCACGAGAGAAAGCTTGGCATGACAGGCATGTCAAGAACAAGATTTTTCAGATAGGAGACCTAGTCCTCCTCTATGACAATAAGTTTTTGAATTTTCCGGGGAAATTCAAGACGCATTGGTTGGGGCCATACCAGATTCAACGAGTTACAGATGGAGGAGCCGTTCAGCTTCGCAAACTGAACAGGGAGCTTCTTCCCACTTTCATTAATGGCAGTAGGCTTAAGCTTTACAGTGCTAGCCACTCCATACACCAGCCTTAACTCGGACAGTTATCAGAGTGCAGATGTCTAATGTAGTTGAAAGGAGGCATCGAACCAGTAGTTAGTCTACACCGGTAGGTAAAAAGCATTCGTATGAGGAGAATTCCAAAAAAAAAAAAACCGTTTAAAATTTGTTTTGAGCAGGTGATGCGGTGTGACATCGCGGTAAAGCGATGATTCCCTATGCCACGTATCCAATTTTTAAAAATGACAGAGGGCCAGTCAATTCACCTTCTGACAGGCAATTAATGAAGAAATGACCGGTATACCTTACCGTAGATTTGGCAACAACATATTAAATTTTCCAGATTTAGTGAATCTTCGACGAGACCGACGCCTACACACACAGGGTTCAAGGGAAATTTGATCGGATTTCAGTATTTAATGAGGATCAAAATGACGGGTGTGGTCTCGTCCATGCATTAATACCACCGACGAGTTCAGCCTAGATGACCATTGCGTCCGGGATTATAGCCTTCAGCATAAAAGCAGAGATCATTCATTCAGGATGGTTACTTTTGCAAGAGTTGAGAGCTATAGAGTAAGTTCTTAAGTGTTCCCTGTGTAGAGTTAATTTCGTTACATAGTGCTGTGATTTCCGTATTTCGCAGCCATTGCCAAGCTAGAGTATTCCACCAAGTGGGTTCTGTCCGAGGAAGAACCTATAGAAGACATTTTGGAAAGGTTCGAGCGTGGAGGCCTTGTGTTTGTTATGGCGACACCACCCTGGAGTATTAAACCAAGTTCATCACAGACTAGACAACTTCCAAGGATGCGGAGCCAATCTTAGATTACAGAAGAATCCATTCCGGAGCTGGAGGAAGCAGTTCATAGCGCACCAGACTGCATTGTACCATGAGTTGAAGGCGCACCAGAGGTAAACATTCCCAAGAGGTAAGTTTCCTGTTCCCATATCACCGATTGATTCTTGAGTAAAGGAAGACAATCATCTATTAGGATATGCCGTTGTTGTTAACTTTATAGATTATAACCTTGGAGACAATATGACATATCCTCAGTTTCGGCTGGATCAGTATCTTACGATTCAAAAGAACCCAAGGACAGGTGCCGATGAATATGTTCCTATGGAACATGTCCAGGTTCTTGAGTGGTCAGGTCTGCTCAACTTGTTGAGAATACCCCATTTTGGACGAGGTGCAGAGGTTAACGCCGTGGTGCACATCCTACTTTCTTGTGTACATGGAGGTTACCTTTGGCTAGGTAACAAGGTCAACCTGAACGTTGACCTAATACACTGCATCACCGGGCTTTCCAAGACTGGTAAGGACCCTGAGATACATATAACAGGAAAGACCAAGGATTCCAAGCTACCACCAGCCCTAGTCGCCAAGTATAAGCTACAGAGAGGAGGTCAGGCTTATGACCTCGCAGCAATAGCGGATGATACACTCAGATTTACAGCCATTCTGCTTACAGGAAAACTGTTAACCAAGGTTCACCCAAAGGAAGTCACAGGATCAGTAATTCACCTTGCCATACAAGTTGCAGAAGGTGAACAGTTCAATTGGTGTTTATTTTTGTTAAATATTTTTTAGCAAAATTGTTTGATAGCCCAGGATGAGGCAAACCACCCCTTCCATTTCTCGTGGTTTCTTATACTATGTGCATTCGTTGGGTGGAAGAAGCTGCCCCATACCCAGTTTCGACAACTAGCAAGTGGCGAGCCCAGAGGCACATGCTATACCAACTTATGGGAAAGCAGCAGCCCAGCCAAGAAAAATATCAATATGATAGTATTCTATGAATACTATAAACTGTTGAAGAGAATCATCCAAGAGACGTCGTGGATCAGCATAGAGACTGTGGACATATATGATAACTGGATTGATTTTATGGCAGACATCCATAGAATCTACCTGCGGCCAAAAAGGTCTAAAAGGGATGATTGGGCTAATGGTTCATTTAGGATGACAGCGTAAGATGTCACAGATGTCATCAAATACTTTGATGACGAGTGGAAACAAGCATTAGAGGATACCACACCACTACCATCAGGTACCGCACAGACAGATCCATTGGACAAAGGCAAAGACAAAGTGGGGTCCCAGACGCAAGATACAGCAGAAGTGTCACTACCGAGAGAAAAGAGAAAAGATCCACCACAAGTGCCACCAAAGGCATAGACGACAAAGGATGGAGAAGAAGGGACACCAGAGGCATAGAAGAAGAAAAAGCAGAAAGCCACAAAAATACCTTTGAAGACTGCATTGACAGAGGATGACTACAAACTCATGGCAATGAGAATGCATGACACATTGAAGGACTCATTTGAGGCGATGCAGACATCGTAGGAAAAGATACACAGCGTGGTAGAAAAGTAGCTTCTGGAGTTAAAAGCAATTACTGAGAAGACTACCAAGATACAGGTTCCACCAAAAAAGGCGACAGCAGCAGGAAGCTCAACACAGACGATTTCCCACGAGGAAATCTTGGCAAAGGATCGCATCAATACAGTCTTGATACCAACAGGGAGCATCCGATTCCCTGCTTCAATGATGGACGTACAGATATATATTAGGCAACCTATCGAGGTTAACCTCGCAGAGTTTCACATCAATTAGTTACAGATGATCTAGCAACAGTTAAGCGCAGAGCTCAAGGATAGAGAGCTCGCGACTTATAAACAAAACACACAGCTGAAACAAAAGAATGCAGCACTCGCCACCAGCTTTCAGAAAAAGGTAGATGAGTTAATAACATATGAAGAAAGAGAACATGATCTCTCTCAAGTCCTACAGAGCATCGCATTAGAGTTACCCCAATGTAACATTGAGTTTGCCTTGCCTCTCCCGCAGAAGGTAAAAAGAGTTGTAGACAGAGCAAAGGCTCTAGAAGAAACAGGGACCAGGATGGAAGAAACAGTGGCCAAAATGCAGGAAGACCACAGAGCGTAGGTTACCGAGCTCAAGGCTCGAGCACCAGGCACCCACCAGGTAGACAAGGAAGCGAGAGTAGAGGCCTTTCGACTCACTTCCACACAGATGAAGTCTCGCATAGACGATGCACTGTCAGTGCTAGCTGATGCGACGAACACATGGTTGGAGTTAGATGAGCCTCCCGAGAAAGTAGAAATCCATCAAATTATTCAGCATATAGAGAATACTACAGCAGTAATGAAGGAAGAAATTAAGAGCTTAGCAGCTCTTCCGAAGATGAGAAAGACGACAGAGATGAACCGCTTGCAGCAGGAAGCGTAGCGGTTGAGAGAAAAGGAGATAGAAATCAATAATATGCTTCAACCATATCAGGAACAAATCACAGAGCTAGTCGAGGTGGTTGAGCAGAAGGTTAAAGAGTTCACGACAAGCAGAGGTGAAATTGATGCAACAGAAGACTCCAGCATTAGTCAAGCTACACTTGAAGCGGCACAAGAGTGTGTCGAAGCTATGCAGAACGAAGTCGCAAAACTTCGGCAGAAACTTACAAAGACTTCATAGGAATCCAAGGAGAAGCTACAGCAGGAGAAGCCCGCTGGTAGTGGATCGAGGACGAGCCACAAGTAAGTGTTAGGTAACTATTGCAGTAGGGTCCCGCAGCTACAAGAGAAGCTGCCATTTTAGCGGATGGACAGTTTTGGCGAAGATGAAGAGATAAGGTAAATATACGATGCTATAGCATGTTTCTAGCTGCAGAGTAGAGCAAGAAACTATGAATTTTGGGATAGAGAAGTCAAAGAAGACGACAGTACCTGAGCGGCCGAGAAGAGAGAGCTCACCCATTGCATTCAAGGCAGCGGCGGAAGACAGGAGGGCTCAGCTACCCTCATAAAGGAAAAGGAGCAACGAGGCCAAGGTATTGAAGACGAAGGACAGAAAGGGAAGCGGTGCAAAGTACCCATGGTCAGTGATGGGAAGCATGGAAGACTGCAGAGAGCAGTGGTGTGACAAAAAGCGGCTACCCCAAGTATAGATATGGTGACTGTCACTAGTTACGGTTTTTGGGTTACTGTTGGGACAGGCCCACAGTGTTGTAATGGCGAGACCTTCGGGCTGCCTATAAAGGGATGTATTTTGTATTGTAAAAGGGTTGGGCAGTTAGACAAGTAGACACTTAGACAGTTGTATTATAGAAGCTGAGCTCTGGTTCTATTATCAAGGGTAGTTATCTTACTATAACTAGTAGCTAGCTCATCGAGCATGTATGTAACAATCTGTAGGGATTGACAGAGAGAGAGATAATATTGTAAGAAGGAAATATAGAGATAGAGAAGAGATCTAGGAGAGAAGGGCTCTAGGAAGTGAGTGAGGAGTTACCCAGAAGATCTCTAGCTGCACACAGGTTGCAGTAGAACTGTGTACTCTCTCAAGATATAATAAAACATAGTTCTGTGGACGTAGCTTCTACCCTGGAAGTGAACCACGTAAAATCAAAGTGTTGTGTGATTGATTCATGTGATTGTGTTTACTTGTTGTATCTGTCACTCATTACATGAAATATTTTTACAGTTAAATGTATGTATGTGTTATTCAGTTCATAGCATTATAGAAGGATAAATGCAGGTTGAAGTCTTTAAGTATTCCGTATAAGAGTTTGTCTATGTTTCCCTCACAACAGTTAAGAATCGCAGTGTAAAGCAGCCTTGTATGTTGACTCCTATAAGTTGAACACAAGTAACGCTAAGTACGCTGAGCCGCGGCGGTAGGATATCGTAGGGAGGAGATATCACACCATCAGAGGAGCTATGGTGTGTGATACCACATGTTAAGGATCAAGCGTAGGAGAGAGTTACGTGTTGCCTAGGATGTGGTAATGCGATAAGGACTAGATTCATCGCGAGTAAGAGGAAACTGCACATCACGGAGAGAGACCTCGCGGGTTAAGAAAAGCTATGAGACGCAGACAGGATGTCATAGAACCTTGTCGAAGACACTTGAGTATTTGGTCAACCCATTAGAATCACTTCGGGTGAGACTTCAAGCTGCTTCGCGGTCTGTCACCGAAAGGGCCAGTGAGCTAGGGGTGTTGTTGGTACATTACAGTAAACCCGGGTCTACCCATAGAAACTCCTCTAGATATGGCTCTAATTCCTGATGCTGGCAATTTGACTCATAATGTAATGATACACTTTCCAAAAGAAAGTTGATAAATAGTTACTTGGAATCCCTATAGATGTTGTTAGGCACAAGCGGAGGAATATCCCACCGCCCTTCCACACCTTCTACCAGGGTTACCTTCCAAGCCCATTCAAGGTCAACTAGAAAGAGCCTTTCGGTGTACCTGTGTATGAACCCTAAATGTCAAAGAGACTAAAGGCTACCTTAACTATATTGATAGTTTGGGGGGATAGTTTCAAGCCTAGTTTGTATGTATGGGTAGGGTAGCAAAGCTTAAAACCCTGTCTAAGACAGAATCCCCAAATAAGCAAAAACCTTGGTCTATGCTTTAACAAGGAATCAGAGCGTTATCTCCTTAGTCCAAGTCTCCAAGTAACCTCGTGCTTGACTCCCGTTTGAGAGAAGCTTCCCAGATACAAACAACATACAAAAGGGTTTACCTAGTTATTGGCCAACTACGTCTTAAGTTTTATACTTGTGGAGAGTTAAAACTTCCTATCCCACAAGTCTAGCCTGAGCTAGTTGGTGTATGACCCTATAAAATAAAGATTACTAATAATTTTTAAATTATATCGTTTATTTTAAGGGATTTTTTTAGGTAGAGGGTAAATGGCATGGAAATTATGTGGTTTTTTGACTCAAAGTTGGAACAAAAAGACTAAAAAAAGAGAAATGAAATGCAAAAAGCAAAGACTATCCTCTTTATTTTTTCAAAATAGAAACTTGAAAGCCACAAAAGAAAAAAGTCTTTTTATTTTTATTTTCAAAAACAATGATATGCTATGCAATCTAGACTAAAAACCTAATCTACATGCATATAAAGCAAACATATGCTCTTTCTTATTTTTCTTTTATAAATGTAAAAGAAAAACAGCACTAATGAAAACAAGTAATGTAAGCAAAGCAAATAGACAACTACTATGCACCTAAATGCACAATTCTTGAGTATGCTTGAATTAAACTAACTGTATAGAGTAAGCAAAGTGAAGCAAAACAGATTAATAAAACCAAATATCTACCACCTAAGGAAGACTTGGAACCCTAGCTTGGGAAGACACAATGAATGGAAATCACTGAGATCAAACAAATGCAAGTGAAAAACCAATACTATTCAGAGATAGAAAAGGGTAAAACAGTGTCTAGAACCCTGATCACTGATTTAGACAACCAACACTTGGACCTATAACCCAAATAGGCAAATCCACTCCAAATTGCAATAGAAAGACAATCCAACCAAAAGAACTCAAGGGCTTTATAAGAAAGCAGAAGGTGTGGCCCACAAGGTCATCAAACTCACAGTAGAGTGCTTATAAGGAAAACCAACCAGCAAACAGACTTTATAGAGGGACAGATACAAGCAAACCCTAACCCAAAAAATCCAAAGCTAAGGCTTGTACGCGACTATATATAATGGAAACATGCGTACTGTACGCGACTGTCCTAGAGAGCAACCCATGTATGTAGGCCTCTGTACGCGACTGTATGCAAGAGAAACCCACGTATAGGTACAAAATTTTCTAATAAAAAGAAATTTTTTCAAGGTCTTCAAACACTATCCTAAGCATGAACCAAGACAGGATACCACACAGAGACTCAAGGAAAAGACTGGGCAACGGTAAACAGAAATAACCCATAGTAGTCTGAGTCCCCAGCGGAGTCACCAGTTCTGTTGTTTAGGAATAAAAACCCGTATAACCTAGGGTCTGGGGTTACCAACTTACACTTAAAACTTGTAGATAATTAGCTTTAAAGTACAGAAAGGAAATAGGAAGATATGATGGACTCACCTGATTAACGATGGTTGATCCAAGCTTTGTCTTCTCCCACTCTGCTACTCTCCAAAGTTTTCAAGGATGCACCTCCTTCACCTGCAAAGAGAAAATCCTCCAAGTACAATCTTATACATGTATATATGATAATTAGATAAACAATATATAGAGTGATTAATCATAAATATTAATCAAACCATGATACATAAAAGAGACTCAACACAAAGTTGGAAGAAGGATTCTCTTTATTAACAATAGTGAATGAGATAAGTGTACAACCAAACGCTTGAAACAAGGACTCCTCTGCAACCAAAATATTCTGAGTTCTGCTGCTCCAAATACTTCTGAAGATATAGCACCAGCTTAACTTTTCTCTCCAAGTATGATTGATTAATTCCCTCCCCAAGGCCTCTATTTATACTTAGGGAAATAGAGCAGTTTCGAAGGTTGAGGAGGTTGAGACAATTAATATAGTTAATGATTAGGGATTAACAAATCTCCATTAATCATGTTATATTATTTTTAATGTCGAATGGAGGTGTACGTGAGAATTGATACCGGCAACCCACGTATGACACACGAGTTGCTATAAGCGAAACCTGCATACATATCTGTACGTAGGTTGCAATGACAATAATCGTGTACAGTATGTGATATGCTGTGGAGATAGTCATGTACATATGCGAGTTGCTGTGGAAAGAGTCCCGTACAAAAATCAACATATAAAAAGGTAAAATGGAAAGCTGGGTGGATAGTGATTGCATCTCATGTCATGCCCATATATAGTGTTTAGGCAACCTTCTATCCATACATGTCCTTTTGTGTGCCAACATATGAAGTGTCAGCACTCAGATGGAGAAGTACCATTTGGGTTGATAACACCACGTAAGGACAATGCCACATGGGATAAAACTTTCTTGCCCCAAGGGTTCCTTAGCTTGATCCCACTAAAGGACCAAGTCACCTTCACTAAACCTCCTATGACAGACAGACTTATCATACTGGACCTTAATGTGATTCTTGTTAACCTCAAGAGCCACTAAGGCATCTCGGTGCTGCTCATCAAGCTGCTCTAAGTGGACCAAACGCTCTTCCAATGTGGAATTCTTTGGTAAAATCTCCACAGCTAGCTTCAAATAAGGGATTTCACATTCAACCGGTAAAAATGAATCCACCCCATGCACAAACGGATAGGGAGAATAACCAATGGAAGTCTAGACTGTGGTTCTATAGGCCCACAAAGCATGATACAACATGATATGCCAATTATTCTTGCTCTGTGTGATGGTTAATTGGAGAATGAACTTAAGTGACTTGTTCACTACTTCAACCTGTCCATTCACTTGGGGGTAATAAGAAGAGGAATGCTCTTGCTTATATCCTAACTTGGAAGCCACCTCTTCCATCATTTTGTTCAGAAAGTGCTTGCCATGGTCAGTGACAAGCTCTCTCAAAATGCCAAACCGGGTGATAATATGGTTAAATACGAAATGCATGGTTGTATCACCATCGGATTTAACTGTGGGCATAACCTCTGCCGATTTAGTGAAGTAATCAAAAACCTCAATAATATGATGGTGCCACCCAGCCAAAACTTGGTTGAAATCCATAAAAACAATCCCCCACTTTGTGAAGGGAGCTGCAATGACAATAGGATGAAAAGGGGTGGGATGCGAGTGCATATTACATGAAAACACCTAGAAAGGGTGGTACTTCTTTACCGCATTAATGCAATCTTTAAATATGGATGGCCAAAAATAGCCCTCCCTTAATATTTTTTGGGCTGTGGAAATCCCAGATAAATGACCACAACATGCCCCTCCATGGAAATCATTAAGCACAACCTCAGCCTCATCACGAGTTTAATAATGACGCAAAATGGAATCCACCCCATGGCGGTACAAAGTATCATCCACTATGAGGTAGTTCTTCGCTACATGATGTAGTCGTCGCCGCTCATCCCATGAGAGGTGAGTAGGGACCTTCAATGTTTGCAAATACATGATAATATCTCCATACCAAGGGTCTGCAATTGGGATGAGGAATATATTCTCATCGACAAAAGAATCCTCATAAACCTCCCCTTCATCCAAATTTGGGAAATATGATATGAGATCAGAAAATATTAATGATTTCTTCGATTTCGTCAAAACAAATTCAAGATCAAACTCTTGCAAAATCACAATCCATTTATTATACTTTCCCTCGATCATCCTTCTAGTGAGGATGAACTGAAATGGATTGATGTGAGCTATGACCAAAGTTTAGTGAAGAAGAATGTAATGTCTCAAATGCTGAACCGCATGAATGATGGCTAAGAATAGCTTCTCCACATGGGCATAACAAAGTTCTGCATCAATCAAGTATCAGCTCAAATAATATATGGCATGCTCATGGAGCTCCTCATCCTCTTGAAACAATACCATACCAACTATCTCCTGAGACGTGGCCACAGAAATAAAAAAAGTCATGGCTATAGTCTAGTGGACTAAGCACGGGGGCCATTGCTAAGGCTTTCTTAAGAGCATCGAAAGACTCCTAGGATCGCTCATCCCAGTAGAAAGGGGTGTCCTTCTTCAAAAAATGCATGAAGCCTTTAGTCAAGTTATAAAAATTGACCACGAACCTTCACAAGAAATTCTCCATACCTTGTAAACATTGAAGGTGTCTAATGTTACATGGGGGAGACAATTGAAGTATTGCCTGAAACTTCAAGGGATTGACTCTAATACCCTCCCTGGATACGATGAATCCTATTAAGCGACCAAATTTCATGCAAAAGATGCACTTATGAGGATTTAAATGAACTTGGTAATGACGACATCTTTCGAACACTAATCACCAATGGTAAGGATGACACAATCTCAAATGAGAGTGAGCAGCTAGATCATCCAAATAAACTTCAATAATATTTTTAATATCATGAAACATCAGGGTCATCGCCCACTGAAACGTAGCTCTGGCGGTTTTAAGACCGAAGGGCATCTTCCGTTATGCAAAAGTTCCCCAAGGACAAATAAATGTGGTCTTGTGTTGATCCTTGGGTTTGATTTGTATCTAGTTATGTCCAGGAAATCCATCCATAAAATAAAATACCTCACTTCCTGCACACTCATCCAAAATTTGATCAATAAATGGTGTAGGGAAATTATCTTTAGGATAGGATCGATTTAAATCATGGAAATCGGTTCATATTTGGATCACTCCCTACTTCTTATCCACCGAAACGGGATTTGAAACCCACTCCATCAAGGGAATGGGATAGATAAAACCAGCTTTGAGAAGTTTTTCTATATCTTCTTTAATGGTGGGTACTTTTCTAGGATTCACAGCACGCAAATGTTGTCGAACCAGTTTTGCATCCGGATAGGTATTGATTTAATGTTGAACAATATGAGGGTTTACACCTGGAATTTCTTCATATGTCCAAGTGAAAATATCACGAAACTCCTTAAACATCTCGGTATACTCTTTAATATCATCGGGGGAACAATCTGCCCCAATGTAAATGTTCTAAATCTTACCAGGATCATGAGAAATGTTCATAGGAATTGTTGGTGACAAGTTAGCCATGTTCCCTTCAACCATCTGACCAGGAGAGCTTAATGGGACCTCGGGGCCACCAACCTTCTCTCTTAGAATCACCCTAAAGTCATCACACTCTAAATGATCAAATTTAGGGAGGAAATATGATCTATGGTGCAACTCTTCCCAAGGTTGTTCAATCCTATACCTAGCCTCAAGAATAGCTTCATCTGACGGAAAAACATCATCAAGGAAGTTGTGAGAGTGATATGACTCTACTGGCCATGTAGAAAACACATAAGCATCCTCCTCCTCCATCCGCGAAGAGGAAGGACTAGGCTCTACAACATGATCAAGATTCGCTTGAGACGCCACCATTGTTGCAGGAAATGGCACGTCTGTCTCAACGAGCATACTTGAAGTACTCGGTGAAGGAAGAATCCAAGGATCCTCCATATGGGTAGTGTGAAAGGATACTGAATTTGACAAGGATGAATTCCTACCAAGACTAGACCCAGTCATAAGAACGGGCGCAGGACAACTAAAGGTTCCCATGAGAGAAGGATACATACCCACACCCAGATTCTCAGTTGCTGGATGAGAATGATCAATAATCAGGATAGAAGCTCTCGATGATGCATTTATACTGGGATTCTAGAAATACTTTTGATCAATAGTAACGATATTCCCATTAAATAGAAAGAAAACCACTCATAATAGGGAAGAGGCTACAGCTTTCATATTGTACATCCAGTTGCTACCCAGCAAAATATTGTAGTCAAGGGGTGCATCAACTACCTCAACCTTGATTACGACAGTCTTCCCTCCCATTTGTAACTATAGAGAAGGAAGTATACCGTGCATCCAAAATGACCTTACATCGAAAGCAGTCAACAATTTGGTAGACTAAGACAACGTAGGAGAACCTAAACCATTCCAACAAACCAAAGACATCACATAAGTGACAGCACCTTCATCAATAATAGTACGCATGATGGTGTTGTTGAGACACTCTACATGAATCAACAAAGACATGTAGTAAGGAAAGAGAGGCTAGATTCCATGAGTTTCAAATTTGATCATGGAAGAAGAGCTATCATCACTAACCCCAAGAGCAAACAAGAAGGAATTTCTTTGCGAAGGACAAGCCTAAAGCACTTCTAATCCAGACATTGCACAAGGCGTTTGGCCCAAATCCTCAACAATTGAATAATTCTAGGTGGCTTGAGCATTAGGATTGTGGCTTTAGCACTTCAAGACTCCCTTAGGAATGAAAGGAATAAATTTAGGCTTATTCGTGGGATTTTCAATTCGCATAGAGGTCTCAGGTGGAGAACGTTCTTTCCCAAGGTCAGATTATGATGAACCATAGTCTTTCACATGCATCACAACATTTGTGGCATTCACCATGTTGATGCAGCCATGACTACTAGTGGCCTCTAGTGGGTTTTGAGTTCCACCAGATGCACAACTAGGATCAACGATCCTTGAGTTCATATTTTTATTATTGGGTAAAGGATTAGTAAACACAACTGGGCCCTGTGCTATGAACTTTGAGGAATCCTCCATACGAGGGAACAAGTGAATGAGGTGATCGTTCTTACACAACTTACAAGGAAACTTCACCTTACTCTTAGGATTCTCCCCCCCCCNTAGGTTGTTGGTTTCCTTTCGAGTTCGACATTTTTACTGAAAGCACACTCACCGATTGGGTAGGATGAGATGAATTCGTGGCTTGTCCCGATGTAGGTTGGTTAGGCAATAACTGGCTCACTTGTTTTGTAACCAAGTCTGCAAGTTTGGTACTTGTGGAGCCAACAATACCATCGGCATGTGGCCCAGGTTTAATCTTGGGGTCGAAATTGGATCTTGGAGCATTTGGGATAATCTAATACAAGAGTCCGGATTGAGCATAGATCAAATCCAACTATTGAGCTCTAAAAATAGCTTGGTCCTCATTTTGAACTCTGGATGTGGAAACATCCTTCGCTATATAAGGTAACAATGACTTGAGGAACCACTCTAGAAGAAAATCGGGTGGTATAAAGTATTAAATTAACTATTTCCATATATGCCACTCTTGAATATGATCCAAAATATGCATGGCTTTGTCTTGTCGGAAGGTCGACAAGAGTTTGGTACCGACGTCATAATGTATGGGTAGCTAGAAATGATTAAGAAAAGTAAAGGAAAGATCATCAAATGTAGTATAGGTCCCCCCTGGTAACTCTATATACCATTTCATCATAGGACTCGTGAGGGTGCATTGAAATAGCCTCAAACGAATGGAGTCATCATGTAAGGAATGCGAATAGCACCAAAGATGGAAGGTTTGGACATGCTCACCAGGATCTTCACCATCCTTACCTTCAAACTTGGGAATCTCCAAAGGAAACTTGGTAGGGACTTCCGACCATGCCGGATCATGAGACATGGGATAATTTGTCAATATTGACAAATCAGGTAGGTTCAAGGTCGCAAGGAAAGGGAGCCTAGGTTGATTCGGTCGATGCCACACTCCCTAATAGGACTGATTCAGATAAGTTTGATTTCTATACACACCATGGCCTTGGCCAGTGGGATAATAAAATCCTTCCATATGACCCATGAAGGGCAACAAGGAAGCATTGTAATGCAGAGTACCTTGAGTATGAGGTGCTACAAAGACATAGTTAGAAGAGTAAGCAGGTTGTTGATGCCCGTACACATACAATTGATATTTTTTTCCATAAGAAGGTCCATGGGAAGCTGCATAGGATGGACCATGATATGGTCCAGGAGATGGTCCATGAGATGTTCCATAACATGGTCCATAGGTAGGTATATGGGAAGCTCCATGAGCTGGACCATGAGATGGTCCACGAAATAATCCATGAGACAATCCAAAAATAGGTACATGACCTGCTAACATAGAAGGAGGCACTTGTCCTTGTGATACTATAGTGTTAGTAGATGCAGGACGGACATGGCTTACATTCAAACTCCGGCCTGAAGGACCACTAGAGTTAGGAAGAGGATGCGTCAAAAAGGAATTTGAAGGAATAGGTTGAGAATACGATGGAATATGTAAAGGAATATAGCTTGTACCCCCAATATTCACATGTCTCAGCTGAGGTCCCTAAAGAGGAACACTAGTGCTAGGTCTGGGCTGTGTGTGTGAAGGAATTTCCACCACTGGAGTGGATGGTGCAATCTGACTACTACCACCAAACCTCTCTACATGGAAAGGAATGGAAGTGCCCTCAGGCATAGTATCAGGGTCACCAACCGATTCGACATGAGGTATCATACCGGAATCAGGAATATGATGCATGCCATATCTAATGTGGCTAGTGCTGGTGGGTTCATGGCGAGTCTCTTCACCTAGGTAGTATAACCAATACTGGGGGTCAGAGCTAATGTAATCAAGAAACTCTGATAAATCATCTTGTGACATTCCAGCCCCATAAGGACCAGACTCAAGCGAAGTTCCATATGTCTTGAAGGTTCAACTTTCACTACCGGAGGGGTAGAAGGTGGATGCTCTGGGACCTCAGACCCATGATGACTCAATGTGATATTTGTGTGTGAATCAAATTGATGACTAGGCCTCCCAGACTATCTGGATCTCTCTCCCAAGGGATAAGGATACAAAGAAGGAGAAATACCTGCTAAATGACTAGAGCGATGGGGAGCCACACTCGGATCCATAATGACTCAAAAAAAAGAAAATACTTGATCTATCTATGCAACCCTAAGCAGACTAGTGTGCACAGAGAATACACCTAAGAAAATATAAAGCCAAAAAACAAGCAAACCAAGGGTAGGATAAGTGAGCTCCCGAATGAAGCAGGTATGTCTCACCGAGGAGAGGCTTGAGACTCTCATACACAACAAGCAGAGGTTTGTAACCAATTATAGTGGCCCTCAGCTTCAACGCATATAGTGACTGTGATTTCTGACCCCTACCTAGCCAGGACACCTGCAGAATAACCTTTGCAAATACCCCCTCTATAACCTAGGTGAGGAAACTAAGGTCACCTCAATATAACCAATGCTCAGGCAGACATTCACAAGTGGGATCGACCGTATGGGTAGGGTAGCAAATCCTGAAGCCTGAAATCACAACTGATACCCCAAGGGTGCACCATCCAATACCTCAAAGGCCCCCAGATATGAATACAATCCTAGAAATATATCTAGTGCTCACAGAAAGTGACCAAGGGTCATCCCAATCACAATCACGTGCACTTCCTTGTGATTAACTCCTGTGTAAGAAGAGTGTCCTCAGAAACACTAATTATACCAAGGGTTTCATACTCTCACCTAGACAGACACCTAATTGTTTTGTTTATTGGTCTTGGAGAATTAACTTACAATGAACTATTCCAAGACCCTAAAACCTAGTCTTGTTGATGCACCCTAGAAAAGAAAAGAGTGTAATTCATTTTATTAAGCGTTGATTTTAATTGGTTGTAATTACTCAAAGGGTAATGGTCATGCAACTTATGGTGTTATGACACAACATGAAGTAAAATTCACACCTAACAAGCAATGAAAATGCACTATGTAGAATGAAAAAGAGGGTATGCTACTATGTGAAGTGCAAAATTTTTCCTTCAAATGTAAATGCAATCATTCCTATATGAAAATATGACTATAATTCACCAAGAAAACCTAATGCAAGTACTATGTGAATGTAAAATGCAAGCAATTCATAACTAAGCAAAAAGCAAAATATTTTATATTTTTGAATTAAATGAGATATGAAAGAAAAAATATGACTCTACAACCCTCAGACTTTGCAACCACTCACAAATAGCATCCAAGCAAAGCACCAAGGTAAAAGAGACCTAATGCACTAATCTCAAAACAAAAATTAGAAAATGAATGACAAGAACATATCTAAAAATCAAACTAAAAACAATCTTTGGTCAGAAACAGAGGATGTATACAGACTCCATAATCATCCAGGAAGACTCAACAATCATCCAACATCACCCAGCAACACTTAATCCTCCCAAAAAGGCTCAAAATCAAGTCATACGTGATTGTTCTTAGTAAACCAACATACATACGTGACTATTCAAGAGAAACCCACGTGTATATGTTAATGTGAAAGCTAAACCCACGTATCGGAATAAAAAGGAAGAAAAATAAGGAAAACAAACAAGCTGAGACAAAATTTACTCCTTCGGGACCTTACTGTGCAAACATGCCCCCAGACCCCACATAGAAATAGATAAATCAAAGCAATTCAAGTACATTGAATATGAAAAACCCCCAAAGAGAAACAACTACGAACCTACCCAGTGTGGTCTCCAATTCTATTATGGAGAGAAACTTCCTATGGCTTTGGGTGTACCACAATAGACAGCTAGACACGAGAAATCAATCCCTTCCCAATATGCAAGAGAAACCAAACATCTAACACTAAGGGATCTCGAATCACACCTTATTCTGAATGGTTGAAGTAGATCCCCGTTGAGCTTTTTCCAATCCTGCTTGCGCTAGAAATTTGCTCTCAACAACAGCAAACAAGACAAGCATGCTATATAATATAGTGTTATATCTAATATAGCATATATAATCAACAATTTATAATCAATTAAACATATCCATGGATTCAATATTCATTTAAATGCACATTATTGGACAGGAAAAGATATTTCTATTAATCAAATCAAAGATTACACAAGTGACAACTTCTGTCGGCACATTTATGAACCGGAGAAATTGAGTCCTCCACCTGGGCCTCCACCACCTAAATCCTCCATCTCTCGATAGAAATCTCACAAGAAAAGGAAAGATTGGGAAGAACACAAAGTGATCCAAAGGGACAAAGGGATGCATAATAAATTATATGCAAGCTACGTCAACAATGGACTATAGTTTCGTTCCTCTTCAATTCATCCTATTCAATGTATCCAAGGGGTTCCTTATATTGCACTCCAAAGGGGTAATGGAGGGTCAAATACGAGCGATCTAGAGGAATATGGAAGGACAAGAGTCAAGTGGTTCAGACACATATGAATAAAAACTCCAAAAATGTTTGGATTTATGCACACATTCTAATGTATGCAGGTTTGAGGTCAAACATTGCGTGTACACGCGAGTATGGTATTAAAATTTGCGTACAGCAATGATTAGGTGTTTTTTAGGGATGAACTTAGAAACATCAAAGTATAATATCAATCCATGGGGTCTAAAGAGTCTACAGAGGGACATGGAAGGCCATAAACATGTGATAAACCATGTGTGGTAAAATCAGGTATAACAATTACAATGACACCTTTGCACCAATGGCAAAGATGGACTCCATAAGGCTAGCTATAGCCATTGCAACTTCAATGCAACGAGAGGTACATCGCATGGATGTGAAGTGTGCCTTTATAAATGGAGATATTAATGAAAATATTTATATGCATCAACCTAAAGGTTTTGTTTCTAATCCATCTTTACTGTGCATGTTAAAGAAATCATTGTATGGGCTCAAGCAAGCCCCCTGGGGTTGGTATGCCAAGATTGATGGCTTTCTGCTATCACTGAGTTTTGTTTGATGCAAGTCTGATATGAATATCTATTTGAAGTGGATTCATGGTTCTTTAATGACTACTTTTTATATTTGGATGACCTACTAATTACAGGAAGTTCAAACAAAGAGATTGCCTCCTTGAAGGATGCAATGAACCCTGCATTTTCCATGACATATTTGGGATTGTTGATCGAATTCTTGGGTGTCAAAATTGCTCAATCCCAACATGGAATCAAAGTTCATAAGTCCAAGTATGCTTCATATATTCTTAACAAGTTCAACATGAAATATTGAAATCCAAGGAAGACTCCATTCTTCTCAGGAGTTAAGCTTGAGGAATCAGGTTCTTATCCTTTGGTAAATAACACATGGTATAGGAAGTTGATTGGTTTTTTGTTGTATCTTAGACATAATGGACCTGAATTATCTTATGTAGTTAGTGTGGCTTCAAGATACATGGATAATCCTCATGAGATCTATTGGAGAGCATCCAAGAGGATCCTAAACTTTGTTCAGGGAACAAGAACCCATGGGATTTTCTCTAAAGCAAAATATGACTTAGAGCTAGTTGGATTTACTGATAGTGATTAGGTAGGTGACAACATAGACCAAAATTATAATTCAGAATGTGTGTTCATGCTTGCATATGGAAAAATCAGCTAGTCAAGTAAGAAGCATAGTTCCATAGCACTCTCATCTATAGAGGCAGAGTATAGAGGAGTTGTGAATGCAGCTACTCAATGTTTGATGTGGTTGCAGAGGATACTTGGAGAATGTTGGTTTGAATCAGGGTTATCCACTATCATCTATTGTGACAGTAAAAGAACCATTTGAGTCTCCAGTGATCTAGTTCAAATAAAATGAACCAAGCACATTGAGATCCATATGCACTATATCAGCGAGCTTTTGCATGATGGTACCATTCCTCTACCCTACTGCGCATCTTCAGAGCAAGTAACTGACATATTAACCAAGTTGTTTTGTGAGAATACCTTCACTAATCTCAAATCATTGTTGGGGATTTCTAATCATGTGGTGAAGTATGATTGATAACAATATTTCCAAAATTTTGTTTCCTGTCCATGTTTAAGCCTGAGGATTTTCCCACTGGGTTTTTTCCTCTTTCCTTGGTTGTATGGACATGCAATACATAAAGGGTGACTAATACTTGTTGCTAGACCCTATATTTTTCTGATATTTACTCATAAAGTTAGGATTAAGGGGGTGTGTTAGAATAATCAACCCATAGTTACCCATATTTGACATTAATTAATCATTTTTGTCTTATTCCTAGATTCCTCACTATGCTAGTTGGATTCCACTTGAACCTAGAAGTCAACACATGATAAAATTGGGTCATGGAGTGATTTAGAATAATCCTTGAAACATATTTAGCAACTCTACTTTTATTCTTGGATTGGAAAAGCGCAGTTCTTCTTTTTCCGAAAGTTTCCTTGCTTTACAGCAGTTTTAAGGAAAAAAGGAAAAGCTAGTCTAGGAGTAACTGCCTTGTTTTTTTCCCACATCATCCTCCTTCCTTTTATCCAAATAAAATAATGTATATGATCTCTTTCCAGCACTTATTATCTGTCCTATCTGATTTATCCAATTCATGAGCATCTTCTTAGATTTGGAAAGTGTTTTATGCACCTATGGGGGAGTTGACTAGTTTTAGTAAGCCTGCTTTTTGACCAATTCGAATAGCATCCTTATGCTTTCGAATATCTGATGAAATTATATATTTGGAAAGCCTATTACTTGATGATTTTTTCTGATGTACACTTATTCAATACAGGATTGTGTTATGCTCCAATTTCCAGTCTCCTTTTGTGTGAATTTTGCATGTTTGATTAGCAATTTTGTGAGTGTAATTGTTCTCTCACTCGGGTTCAATTTACATAGTAGTGGTGGAAATACCATATTTGGGGTATTTTAATTCTTCATTTTAATTTCTATTCCATATTGGTTGTGCATTGAAATTCAAAAACTGTAAGATGAAGTGCGGACACTTTTATTATAATGATCCAAAATCCTCATATGGTTCCAAACTTTAATATAAAAAATCCTAGATATAAGGAAAGTGATTGAGCAGGTTGAAGGAAACAATGAAACAAAATCAGAATCTACTTTGGAGATTTACATACTTTGGTACAAATGAATAATTTATGAACCCAACTCTTCCAAGTTCAAAATCTCAATCATAAAACATAAGCATGATTCATCGACCGTATGCCATGTGGAATTTTTCAAAACATACTACAAAATACAAGAATAATTCTTCTGGAAAGGAATGAAAATGAATGAAGACTGATGTACAAAAATATGTAGTGAAATTTAAAACATGTAAATTCCAAATGTTTAAATTAGTCACACCTATAATTCTCCTTTAACCCCTTAATATTCTAGATCATAAACATATGGAATTAACCATGGAGTGTATCACCATTCTTCCCAACTTTTATGGGAAGGAAAACATATTTGTTATCATAGACCAATTAACCAAAATTTTCATTTCATTATAATATAATTAAAACCTAATGTTAATCAAACCACTGTTAGTTATGTAAAAAATATATTTAGGCTCCATTGGTTTCCCAAAGTCGTCATTGTTATATTTTTATCATTTAAGCAATATTATATTAGGATCTTATCTGAGAGAATAACATGCACAGCAATAAACACAAGAGACAAGAGACACAAATAATTTTCCTTGGGGAAACCATAAAGGAGAAAACCCCGCAACTTCCTCAAAGATAGAATGAGCACTAATGGCAGTAGTAAAACCTGAAAACATAAAGATGATCTCCAACAGCTTGTTCTCTCTCTATCACTTGAGATAGCTTCTCCTTTCTCACGCATGCACCCCAGTGAGTGAGTGTGTGTATAATAAATAGAGAGTCTCACTCTCTATTTATATTCTTTCGTTCACTTAATGTCCACTTCAACATGTCGGCCCCACTTAACAATTACTTACTAGGGACGACATCTCTAGGAGAGTCTAATAACCCTAGTGCCCCACAACTGTGGGGAATTTTCCCTATGATCAATAAGGAGGGTTAACCTTGACACAATTGTGGGGACTGTTGCCCCGACTTACAATGGAGGGTTAACCTCAATGACTTTACATGGCCTGTTTACATTATTGAATCTTCCGATCGAAACATCCGGGCATGACATGACTCAATTACATTATATATACTTCCCGAAATAAACATCGGGGTACAATACATAAGATATACAAGTGAATACATTCCAAAGTTACAAATACATCAACACTCCCTCTTAGCTAGGAAGGTATTCTCTCGACACAATTTATCAGCACAAGTCTTCTTCTCTGTATCATCTGGATCATCATCAATTGATCTTCATCTTCAAGTCATCTTCATCATCTTCATCATCTTCATTGTCAAGTCATCTTCATCAAGTCTGGATCATCACTTGTTGGGGTGCGCACCTTAACGGTCCTTAATTTTGGTAACTCCGCGGTTTTTGTGGAAGCTTGTAAGCGGAGTTGTGACTCAAAATAGTCTTAGGGGTGTCTGGGTTGAGTAAAAGACCTATTTTTGTAATTAACCCATGGTTTAAGTCCAGGGTTTAGGGTTCAGGGTGCCCATGGTTTAATCCCATGGTTTTGTAATAAGTGCACTTGTATAAATAAGCACTTTTGTAAAAGAGTCAGGTTAGGATTTTGATGTAAGATGATTTGATGCGAATCTAAGGCTAGTTCTGTAAGAAAGGTTAAGTCCTAGCTGTGTGCATGGATGACCTCTGCAGCTGTGTGTGTAGAGGGTTTAAAGGTGATTAAGAAGATTTGCAGCTGTGTGCGCAGAGATCTGTAGCTAAGTGTGCAGGTTGAGGAATTGAAGGGATCTGCAGCTGAGTGCGCAGATCAGAATTGTGGTTTTTGTAAAGAGTTGAATAAAACACAGTTCTGTGGATGTAGCCCCTAAACTGGGGGTGAACCATGTTATATCTTGTGTTGTGGTTCTTTTGTGTTGTTTCTGTTATGTTCTTTTATGCATTGATAAGTAGATAATTGATAAGTAAGATCACTACTAATTACTAACTTCGCCGTGAATTCCCAGTTAAGGGTTAAGAATGACACTGTTGTTTATATAACTGTGAAGCTATATAAGTGATTGTCGAAGATATATATTATATGATTATTATTTGTTAAAGGCTAAAGGTATAGTAATATCCCTCTTCTCCTTGCACAAACCTGATTCTGCGGCACCCCATAGCTGTTTTGGGTGAGACTGCAACCTGTTCGCAGGTTGTTGCCGAAAGGGCCAACACTGTGGGTCTTTTGTTGGTGCAAAGACAAAAAGTATAGAACCCAGGTCTTCCCTAAGCCCAACAAATTGGTTTCGTTACCGGTTGAACTCATTATCTGCTCAAGAGGGGTTTACGTCGTACCTAGAGGGCTATGTTTTGGAGACCCCCAGTGAAAGAAATTGGTGATTGGATTAAAGAGACCTATCTAAAATTTTCTGAACAAGAGAAAAAAGATCCGCATCATAGTTCAGATGCCTTTTTACAAAGGTTGATAGAGAGAAAGCTGAAATTCCAAGAAGGTCAGTTTTCTGATTGGATCCCCGCAAGAATTAATATATTGAAAAGAGTGAACAACGAGATATCCCGAGTTGTTGATTTCTGGACAACGTGAACCCTGGAAGCATTTGTGACGGAGCTCGCCATAGACAGAAGTACTTCCTTCAGCGAAGCTGAACGACAGTTTTTCAAAGGAACAAGGGGTAAGTACTTAAATTCATTTAATTTGAAAATTAAAATGCTATTGGCTGAAAAAGGTATATTGCTCATTGAATCAGACTGTTATATTTAGTAGTACTAACTTATGTTGGGAAGTGAAAGTGACTTCGACGAGCAAAGTGGTTTGCTGCGAAGTGGTAAAAGATACAAGAGGAATTTTGGATCCTATACCCTAGGTCAGAATACCGAGTATACCCATGTAAGTTCCGCAGACCCGACGCCCGATGAAACCCCTTCTGTTGGAAACCCTCAGGTAACCCCGCAGCGAAGCCCTGTTATCCCTAAGAACTCATCGTAGTCTGAAAGAAACCCTGGCCCGAGTATTCCTCTTGCAGGTCAGTCTACCCCCGTAAGTTCCCCCCCGCCTACTACCAATCCCCCTCCCTTTCCCCCTAGATCCGCGATGGCCCATATGAATGATGACATTAAGCTCCCAGTCTTTAAAGGAACTGGATCAGAGGATCCAGAACATTTTTGGTTCTTATGTGAAGCCATGTGGACTGCCAAGAATATTACGGATCAATATACAAGAAGAGCGCAGCTGGTTACTTCTTTTAGAGACTGCACTTTGACCTGGTTCATGAATTTTTCCAGTACTCAGAAACATGTCTTGGCTGATATAAAAGCAGCAATGATAAAGGAATTTAAGAAGCCTAAATCAAAGTCACAGTGTATCACTGAACTAAAGAAAATTCAGCAGAGGCGAGGAGAATCAGTGTGGGACTTTGATCAGAGGTTCAAAGTTCTGCTTGATCAAGTCTATTTCACTATTGGACTAGTGAAGCATAAGGACTGGTTCATTGCAGCTTTGTTACTGCATATCAGGACTCCACTCATGCAACAGAAGGTTTCTGATCAGAAAAAGGCTTTGGAAATTGCTATGAAGCTTGAAACAGCTCCTGTCAAAGATAATTCTGGTATAGCTCAAATACAAGTGCAGTTAGCAGAAATGGCCTTGGAGCTGCGTGACATGAAGAAAGGAAAAGCTGTTCGAGAAGAGGTTTGGTGTACATGATGTAGAATCGAAGGACATGACAAGGAAAACTGTCCTGCGGTAAGAAATTACCTGAATTCTGGTGCACCAAACCCATTCAATCCTAGTGTTCTATATTGTGAGATCTGTAGGACAACTGGCCAGCATCGACCTGAAGACTGCTATCTGCTACAGAGATATGTGCAAGTACCTAAGAACCCCTATTGCAAGTTCTGTAAGTTAGTTGGACACAACGAGGATGAATGTCACAGTTTTGACCTCATGAGAGAACGAACCTATGATGCTTATAGGGTAAAAAACAATGGACAAGGCAATGATGGATATGGGTATCGTGGTAGTACTTCAGGTCGAGGTACTTTTGGAGGTCGTGGTCGTGGTGGTGTGCCTGGAAGAGTTCGAGGACAGGTGGTGTGCTATAATTGTAATCAGGCAGGACATCTAGCTAGAGATTGTCGGAACCCAACTACAACATGTCGATATTGCAGAGCAGTCAACCATGTGATCGAGTAATGCCCGCAGCTAATAGCCAAGATACAAGAAAGAAATAGTGCTCCTACTCAGAATATTCAGATGATTGATGTAGAGAAAAGACCTATTCTATCCATTAATGTTGTTACAAGGAGTGGTGCCATGACGCAAATACAGAATAAGGAGAAATAGCCTAATGAGGCTTGGGTTCGTAAGGGCCCAGAGAAAATTCCAACCTTCGATGTGGGAAGAGAAAAAGAGACATTTCTGGAAGCCAAAAAAGACTTTGCTGATCCAAGCACACCAGTAGCACCTACGGAGCAGCCTCAGTAGCAGTCACAATCTCAAGAAGCTTCGACGGATAAAGTAAGTACACTGTCTTCATTTTTACAGAGTTGCATGAAGCTCTTAAGAAATCAGAGCGCTTTAAATGAGTTACAGAAAGTTATTGCTTCTTGCGAACCTCAACAAAGCTCTGGTAAGGAAAAAACTGTTAATAGAGTCAGAAGAACTAGAAGAGAAATGAGATTGCATGCTCAGATAGGAGAATATTAAATGACTGATGCCATTCTAGACCTAGGATCTGAATTAAATGTCTTAACTAAACAAACATGGGAACAAATGGGAAAACCTACCCTTGAATGGTCTCCTATACAGTTGAGATTATCCAATCAGCAGAAGATTGTGCCCCTAGGAAGATTCCCTAGTGTCCCAGTAGATATTGATGGGGTCAGTACTTTAGCAGACTTTGAAGTCATTGAGATAATTGATGATAGAAACCCCTACCCAGCTTTGCTAGGCATTGAGTGGGCCATAGACAATGCTGCAGTCATTAACCTTAAGAAGAGACAGATAACTTTCGAAGGGAAAGGTTTGAGAGTCATAGTGCCACTGGACCCTTCTCAAGGAGAAAGGTACACAGAACCACTCAGAGATGAAGATTAGGATGTTTTGGACCATATCTACAACATCACAACTAAGGAAGAATATTATGTTGATCCTACTACCGAAGGTATCATGGATTGGCAGTGCGAAAGCTCCTGCATGATGGATTCAAATGACGGTCTAGAGAATTGGCAGAATAGACTTTATGAACTACATGGACACCAATGTGCAAGAATTACCAAGTCTCTTAGATGGCTTGACAGACCCAACATATTTTATTATACAATTATCAGAGCAGGTACCAGATTCACAGAAAATGGAGAGTCTTGATTCAGCATTCAGAGCCACAGCAGCCAGATGGTGGAATGGTCATAAAAATACATTCATAGTTGGGAAGCGTGTCAAAAGTCCCTTGGCCTAACATTCAGGGATCAACCTCAAGAGGTGCGAAGTAGTTTTAATGGTAAGACTAGTCCTCAGGGACATTTGGAGCAATGCTACGAAGCATGAAAGCATGTAACTCGTGAAGAATGGGTACATAGGTTTGTGCACACCCTGGAACCTATAGCAAAGAACTGGTATGTGGAGGTCGAGCTTCGCCATGGTACTGTAAGTTGGGATAGTCTTGTTGATAGTTTTGTGCTGACATTTTCTATTAATGAGGTTTGTACTGCTTTGGACGCAGCTCTTAGGTTGATCCATACTAAAGTGTTTGGGGATCAATAAATAGTAGAATATCAACTTGATTGGGAGGAACAAGAATATAATGCAGTAGAATGTTATAACCTCGCAATTGACAAGGATGATGATCCGCGCAACATTAACATTCCTGAGTCAGAAGGACACTGTGAAGTACATGGACCAGCAGTTGAAGCACCTGAAGTGACTTAGCCCTTGAAGACGCGGATAGTAAACATTGGACCAGAAGGAAAGCCTAAGTATGCTATCATTGGAGATTATTGGGATGAAGAAATGGTGAGAAAAGTGACCCAACTTCTCCATGACTATCCGGACCTATTTTTGACGAAGTTCTCAGAAATAAAAGGCATCATTGAGGCGGTGGAAGACATTCTGTCGTGGGTTGAAGCTTGAAGCCATGTTGAAGATGGTATCAGAAAGTGTCTAATTCCCCCATTATGTCGCAGCCATAGTTACTGCTTGTGCCGAAGAAGGAAATATTTGTCGGAGCTTAAAATATGACCGTTGGAGGAAACCAAATTCGGCGGCACCGGTACGTTACCTGTATTAACTGCCTATATTAATGAGATCTTGACAAACCTACTGTCATTTGGACAAGATCTCTGTCATATTTGGTGTCTTCAAGGCACAGTTATGACAGGTTTCGTTGATGGATTCTATAAGAAGACACCCACACCCGTGAAGTTCACATTACGCAGTTTCTTGAGTTTTACAATTGAGCCCATGACAGCTGATCACGAGCTTCAGGAATTAGTGAGAGAATTTGAACTAGGGGGTCTGCTGAACCTTTTCAGCCATCCACCTACACCTACACCCTGCGAAGAGACTTCCCCAGCACCACCTTAACAAATGCAGACACGATCTACTAGGAATAAATTTAAACGAGAAGTATGCTCTAAGTGGAACGAAGACAGACAGAAGCAATCAGGGCAAACACCGAAGGATCCCAAGATGAATCCGTCTGGGTCAGCAGAGATCCCATCTGAAGGGGATGAGAGCATTACACCGCAATGTCCACCTTATCTTCAGCCTATTTGACCAGGAGTTCAACCACCGCGGTGGAACGCTAAGTTCACTTTACGCACCCCTTCGCTGCCACAGGGTATGCAGTTGGTCGGAACCATGACAGGGAAAATAGATCGACTTAAGTATGCAGACCACGATACGAATGATCATGGTAAGTTTCCACAGTTCGCCCTGGGAAAATACTTGCACTTCGTCAAATATCTGGAGACTGGAGCGACATTACTCGAAGTGAAATAGTGGGCTGCTGGCTTAGATAAAGCTGGTTTGTTGAAGATGCTCGATGTTCCCCACTTTGGTCGCAGCACACAGGTGACCATAGTGGTCAAGCAGCTCTTGGCATTAGTACATGATGGGTACCTATGGATAGGAGACAAAAGAATTCCTATTAATGGCGAGCTCATTCATAGGATCGCAGGCTTACCAAAGGAAGGGCCTGATCCGGGGATAGAATTTCCTTCAAAACACAAAGATACAAAGCTGGCACAAAGCATGAAGGACCACTTCGACCTAAAGAAAGGAAAGCGAGGGTATCAAACCTCAACAATTCAGCATCAAAACATTCGCTTCGCAGCTGAACTCTTAGCCTGCAAATTGATGAGAAAGTGCAGACCATATGAAGTGCCTGCCCCTATTGTCAATATTGCTGCGAACTGTGCCGAAGGCTACAGTTACAACTGGGCAGTGTACATTGCGAAGGAATTCCTTGAATATCCCCACGACGTGTAGGAGAAAGGTAGACCTGTTCACTACTCTTGTTTGATAGTCCTTATCGCACTAGTAGGATGGAAAGAACCTACCGAGGCGCAGTTTGTTGCTGTGCCTCCGAACATGCCTGGCGCAGTGAGGTATGCATCTCTCTGGGTGTCACAGGACAAATCATCCCAGTAGATGACGAACTATGTGTTTTCCTTTTATATGATGAGTATTTCATATGAGATCGTAAAAACCCCGTGGCTGAGTAATGAGCTATTCTCTCAATATGATGGAGTGGCCAACTTTAGGGCCGACATGCACAATGTCTTCATCCAGACCCATGCAGATAAGAAAAATGCATGCTGGAAGTTGCCATACATGGTGACCAAAGAAGACATCCTCATATTAGTTCAGCAATGGTTAGCTGAATGGTTGAAGGACGTAGGGACAAAGCCCAACATTCCAATCCCTCCAGTCACCAATGTGGGTGCTGGCCCTAGTCAAACGTAGCAGAATGACCCACTCGAGAAAAGTGAAGAACAGAGTTCGTCGCAGCAAGGTGAAGGCGACCAGGGTGGAGATGACAGAGATGAAGAGGAAGAGGAGGATTCGGTCAAAATAGTCTCAGACCCTAATCGGCCAGATAAGCGCAAGTCGCTAGAAGCAGAGGAAGTGACCAAACCTCAGTCCCAAAAGAAAACAAAGGCGTTTAAAGACAAGAATATCAACGAAGAACCTGGCCTAATAACTGAAGAGGTTGATCAGGCTCTGACAAAGTCCACAGAATTTCTCACCAAGAAATGGTCAGAGTTTGCAGCTACCCACCTTGATGCACTCACCGGCGTAGCTCGGGGAATTTTAGAGCTGAAGGACTTAGCAGAAAAATCAGCAACTGGTGCTGCAGCAAGCAGCACCCCAGTAAGTGTGTGGCCAGAAACAGGACAATGGCCAGTTAGAGAAAACATGGGACAAGTGTCAAGCACAACACTCATAATAACTGACCCAGCGTCTCGCTCGGAGATGAGCATGATAGTTGGAATGGATTACACCAAGATGTCCATGACGGAGTTTCATCTCTGCCAATTAGAAATCATGAAGGAGATCCAAGCACGGGACAACTACTCACAGATACAATTGGAAAATACCATGAAGCAGAGTGAGAACTTTGAAGCGCAGTTGAAGGAAGCAGAGCAGAGGAAGAGTGATGCAGAACGTAAGCAGGTCACCTTGGCACAAGTACCAGATGAGGCGTGTCGAAGTCTTCCTGGCTTCAACATACAGGCTAAGGAAGAGCTGGAGCAAAGAATTTCCAAGCTGAAAGACTATGCACAGCAGACTCGCAGTGAAATAGAGAAGCTCAAAGCAGAACATGAGGCTCAAATTGCGGAGCTTCAACTACGCATCATCCCAGAGAGCCCACCAGAGGTCAAGGAGCAGCGTCGTAGAGACATTCAGGCTTCGGCAACGAAGATCTCTGATCTTGTAGGCAGTGCAACCAAGCTGCTAGAGGAAATCATCGACGTCTAGACAACACTACAGGAAAATCCAGAAGTACAAAAGCTACAGGAAACCATCAAGCAGCGACAGGCAGAGTTGGACACAGTGAAAGTGGAAATTAAGACCCTGCCTTCTATGCAGAAAATGCTCAAGGTAAAGCAAAGCAAGGAAATCCAGCAGAAAATTGAGTCATACAGAATGAAAGAAACATTGCTGTAAAATTCTATGCAGCCCCTTGTCAATGAGGCCTTGGAGTTTAGTACTTTTGTGGATAGCCAGCTCAAAGTTCTGAAGGAGTACGATGCATTTGCACAGGAAAAGGATAGCGAAGCGTCAACGATAGCATTGCAGGAGCTGGTGGAGAAGGATCAAGCAACCGACAATATCATGTGGGGCCTCAACAAGCAGTTCACTATCTTTGCCAGCAAAGTTCTCCCACCAGACAAACAACAGAGTGTCCCGGGACGGGACACTGGCAAGTCTTAGGGGCCTGTTGGGGCGCGCACCTTAATGGTCCTTAATTTTGGTAACTCTGTGGTTTTTCTGGAAGTTTGTAAGTGGAGTTGTGACTCAAAATATTCTTAGGGGTGTCGGGGTTGAGTAAAATCCCTCTTTTTGTAATTAAACCATGGTTTAATTCCAGGTTTTAGGGTTCGGGGTGCCCATGGTTTTGTAATAAGTGCACTTGTATAAATAAGCACTTTTGTAAAAGAGTCAGGTTAGGCTTTTGATGTAAGATTATTTGATGTGAAGCTAAGGCTAGTTCTGTAAGAAAGGTTAAGTTCCAGATGTGTGCGTGGATGACCTCTGCAGCTGTGTGCACAGAGGGTTTTTGGGTGATTAAGAAGATCTGCAGTTGTGTGCACAGAGATCTGCAGCTAAGTGCGCAGCTTGAGGAATTGAAGGGATCTGCAGCTGAGTGCGCAGATCAGAACTGTGTTTTTTGTAAAGAGTTGAATAAAACATAGTTCTATGGGTGTAGCCCCTAAACTAGGGGTGAACCACGTTATATCTTGTGTTGTGGTTCTTTTGTGTTGTTTCTGTTATGTTCTTTTATGCATTGATAAGTAGATAACTGATAAGTAAGATCACTGCTAATTACTAACTTCGTCGTGAATTCCCAGTTAAGGGTTAATCAAGACACTATTGTTTATCTAACTGCGAAGCTATATAAGTGACTATCGAAGATCTGTATTGTATGATTATTATTTGTTAAAGGCTAAAGGTACAGTAATATCCCTCTTCTGCTTGCAGAAACCTAATTCTACGGCACCCCATAGCTGTTTTGGGTGAGACTGCAACCTGTTCGCTGGTTGTTGCCAAAAGGGCCAACACTGTGGGTCTTTTGTTGTTGCGAAGACAAAAGTATAGAACCTGGGTCTGCCCTAAGCCCAACATCACTGGATCATCATCAAAGCTGGATCATCATTGGATCATCATCATCATCACTTCTTCCGTGATCTCAATCAAATGGTGCTATCTCTTCATTATTCTTGTCACAGGAAGTTCTACAGAGCCAACCCTTTTTCATGCTAGTTTTAGGCCTAGCCTCCAAGTAGGTATTCATCTTCTTCAACAATTACATCTGACTGAGTTAGAAAGGCTCTCCCAACACTTATATCTGACCATGATAGGAAACTCATTCACACATCATGTCAAAATTTCTCAGCGCTTACATCTGACCATGATAGGAAACTCATTCAAACATAATGTAAGAAAGTCTCTCCAGCACTTATATCTGACCATGATAGGAAAATCATTCACACATCATGTCAGAAAGGATATGCACTTACATCTAACCATGATAGGAAACTCATTCACACATCATGTCAGAAAGGATCTGCACTTACATCTGACCATGATAGGAAGCTCATTCACACATCATGTCAGAAAGGCTCTACACTTACATCTGACCATGATAGGAAACTCATTCACACATCATGTTATAAAGGCTCCCAGTCCCAAGCTGAAATTCCTGGTAACTAACTAGGTTCCTCTATTCTCCCAGAGAATGGCCTCTCAGCACTTAAGCTGAGCTTCAGTCCCAAACTGAAATTCCTGGTAACTGACCAGGTGCCTCCATTCTCCCAGAGAAAGGCATCTCAGCACTTAAGCTAAGCTTCAGTCCCATACTAAAATTCTTGGTAACTGACCAGGTGCTTACATTCTCCTAGAGAATTGCATCTCAGCACTTAAGCTGGGCTTCAGTCCCAGATTGAAATTCCTGGTAACTAACCAGGTGCCTCCATTTAGAAAATGGCATTCATCACTTATATATAATCATGTGAGAACACATCTCACAGTCACCTCAGAATGGCTCAGCACTCACATCTGACCATGGAAGGAACCAATCCTCTCACCATGATAGAATGTCTCAGCCCTTACATCTGACCATGGAGGGAACCAATCCTCTCACCACATCAGAATGGCTCAAGGACTCATCACTTCCTCTTGGAAGGAACCTCGATCTGGAGAACACCAAGCTTCTCCCTCAAGTACTCAAACTTTACTCTAGCCATTTCTAGCATAGAATCACATTAGATAGGATTACATCCAAGGATAACCTATGAGCTTCATCAGGACCTATTACATCCGAGGACAACCTACAGGACCGTTTATGTCTGAGCAACCTATGAGCTTCATCAGGATTTATGCTCAGACAACCTATCTCACCGGCTATGCTAGATCTCCCTCTTTTGAGAGATATCGATTTGGATCACATACTGGAGCTTCATTTCCCCCCTTTGATCTCATATTGAAGTAGCTCCTCGAACTTCTCTTCCTATCAATGACACTGCCTGCCCAATACGAATCCACATAACCCTCCAGGTTAATATTCTGATTCGTATCATACTTGAGCCCATACTCAACTGCACCCTTCAGGTACCTCACTGCATGCTTTGCAACCTTAATGAGTTCCTCTTTTCTGTTAGAAACAAGTCATCGACATATAACAGGAGCATCATTGGTATTCCACCTTCAACCTTGAAGAAAATTTTGGAATCCACTTTACTCTCAGTAAAACCTAGAGTCGCCAGTAATCTATGCATCATTTCGTACCATGTCAAACCTCGGGATCTTCTACATTCACTCCTTCTAAAACAGAGCATCATTCTTCCTCTTCCTTTCATACTTTATGCATTGAAACATTTTATACTCGAGTGATAAGTAGCTTCCTCTACTACTATTATTCTATGTATCTATACTGCATACCAAGATCCTCTATCTTGAACCTTTTCAAAATTTCTTGTCACACCCATCTGTGAGCTTGTCATCCTCTATAGTCTTTCATCTTCAACCTTATGGCAAAGGTTCATATCTTCATCACTCTAGGTGATATTCAAGCTACTCATATATGTGTTATCCCATGGGTTCCTTCTGAGCTCGTACAAGGCCTTCTTTCATTTGCATACATGATTCTGCCTTTCATGTGTCTTAACTTCTGGTGGCTACAAATTTCTCTTCGTAGTCTATGCCTTCTTTCTGTGAGAAGCCTCATGCTACAAATCCTACCTTGTATGATGTTTCCTTCTACTTCATGCTGGATCTTTGTAGATCCATATGGAAGATACTACGAACTTCCCTTCAGGTCTCGATGCTGCATCCTAGACATTATTCTTCTTGAACTAGTACTCTCCTTCCATTTCTTTCATAACTGGAAGGATCTACATCAATGGTGTCGCTCAACAGTGTCACATACCTGCATTGTGTCTGAGGCCTCTTGAATTCTCTGAAAGTATCGTTGTCTTCTTCTTTATCTATCGTCGCTTGTTTTTCGGAACAAGTCTCATCCTTCTTTTCTTGTAGGTGATTATGTACGCGATCTTTCCTACAAGTCAAATGCATTTGTATGGTTAGAAACATTTCATAAGGAATATTCATAATGGAAAATTCTTACGCATAAATATTTGATCATGCAACTATTCTAGCCAATACAACATTCATCCATATCTCATGGAAACTTTCTAGATGCCTTCCATATCTACCAGGACAACATTGAGATTGTGCACTAATCCAATATGTCAGCAAAGAGGTTTCATTCTAGATAAGTAGCAATGCAGAGTTGTATAGCACCCTGAGCTACTTACCCATCACATGCATATTTTGTCATTAATGCAAACATTCGATCATGCATAATACATCAAATGAATATAAACAAATGCATAACAAAAAAATATCATGAAATGACAATGAAATACTTATCTTTATTTGTTTCATGGGTAGACTCTTTCTTGATCCTTTAGCTTCATCATGTTATTTATTCGTAATAGAATCATTTCTTATCCAAATGCTAAGATGGATAATAGGTTGATTTCTTCATATTCCTCATCACTTGAGGGATCTTCTTTAGATGGTGAGAGCATGACCTTCAGTTCCTCCCATCTTCTCTTCTCTTATTATGAGTCAAGATTCTTCTTCTTCCCAGAGTCTGCTGAAAGTAATCATTTCGTTATGGCATGCATTCCTTGAATGAATGAATCCCATGATCCTGGGAGGCCATTCAAGGTGGTTATCACAAATTCTGCATTCTCCACTTCTTCATCCACCACTTCAAGTTGTTCTTTGATTTGTAAAGTATGACTATATGGTTTCTGCATTCTGGATCTTCACATTCTTCAATTGTTTTCTCAAAGTCATCTTCTGATTTATGTTATTTCCTTCAAATAGATTGGTCAAGGAATCAAACATCTCTTTAGGTGTCTTTATGGATGACACTTGTAGTATAAGATGATCCTCTATTGAATCAGCAATGATCTTCTTGGCCTTGACCAAGTTCTTCTTGAGTAAGGCTTTAGCCTCATCTCCCTCTGGAACTGGAACCTCTCTACTTATGTAGGTGTCCAATTCATTTTATTCAGAGAAATAATATACTTCCATTCTTGGAATTTGTCAAATTCACCAAGATTATCATCAAGAAGATGTGATAGATCACTTTGAAATGAGAACCTCAAATGAAAATAACAAAAGATTAGATCTTACCGATTTGAGGTGTCCATCCTGGTTTTAGAGCTGACCGATCTAGGGTTTGTCAAAGAAAACCTAATTTTAAAAACTTGGAATATTTCAAATCTGATTGGATAGAAAGATAGACCTCTTCAAGGTGATTTGGCCAATGTACTCCTTTTCTGAAAACAGTGGAGGGAAGCTCCCAGAACAAGAAGGCCTATTTTATCAATTTCTTCTATATAAATTCTTGATACTATTTCTGTGTTATCTCCAAAAGTACTATTCCTCTATGTCTTAAATTTTGTATTGAGGTATCCTCGTATATCCTTGTTCCTGTACCATAGGTTTCATCATAATTGGTTTCACCAATTGGGACTTATGAGAGTTTTCCCAAGGTGACATGTTTCAGGACTGTTCAACATAGTGAAGTTGTACGGACTACCACATGTCACTATTTTATCTTCGGGGTATGAAAATTTGAACACAAAAAGCACATTTCATTCCCTTTTTTAGGAACATCTTGTAAAATTTAATTTGACCTATGTATCTCTATATATAGCAATTATCCCCATGTGTCCTATTTATGGATGAATCGTGGGAGAGGCTAGAACCCTATCTTGGAGGAATCATATCTCCTCGAATATAGTGAATATGAGGCTGAAACTTGGAAACAGTGTACATAATGAATTTATCTTGGACCTATGAAAGTTTTGGCCCTTGATACTTTTGAAATCCCGAGATATAGAGAATGTACCAAAATGTATCAGTTTTAGTATTTAGGGTTTTTCCATCCCAAGGTCAAACTAGGGTTTGACTTTCCCAAAGTTACACCCAACAAAAAATATTGACCTATGTCTCTAAAATTAAATATTGATGAGGAGATAAATCCTATGCTAGGATCACTCAAAAATTCTTCTTCTATAAAAATCCTTAATTTCCCGCACTGAAAACTGAAAATGCTCGAAATCGAATTCTGCTTCGACAGAAAGATGCGCCCTTCAATGGAGAGTTAGCCTAGCATACTTTTGCTAATGGATTGTGGAGAGAGACCCAAAAAGTAAGAAGCCCTAGATTCTACAGCTGCACAATGTCTTCTTCTCAGGTTAGCTCTGATACCATGTTGTATTTTTATCATTTAAGTAATATGATCTTAGGATCTTATCTGAGAAAATAACATGCATAGTAATAAACACAAGAGACAAAAGACACAAAGAATTTTCCTCAGGGAAACCATAAAGGATAAAACCCCGCAACTTCCTTAGATATAGAATGAACACCAATGGAAGCAGTAAAACCCAAAAACATAAAGATGATCTCCAACAACTTGTTCTCTCTCTCACACTTGAGAGATCTTCTCCTCTCTCACTCATGCACCCCAGTGAGTGAGTGTGTGTATAATAAATAGAGAGTCTCACTCTCTATTTATATTTTTTCATTCTCTTAATTTCCACTTCAACATGTTGACCCCACTTAACAATTACTTACTAGGGCCGAAATCTCTAGGAGAGTATAATAACCCTAGTGCCCTACAACTGTGGGGACTTTTCCCTCCGATCAACAAGGAGGGTTAACCTTGACACAATTGTGGGGACTATTTCCCCAACTTACAATGGAGGGTTAACTTCAATGACTTTACATGACTTGTTTAAATTATTGAATCTCCCGACCGAAACATTGGGGCATGACATCACTCAATTACATTATATATACTTCCCGGAATAAACATCAGGGTACACTACATAAGATATACAAGTGAATACATTTCAATGTTACAAATACATCAACAGTCATCAAATATAGGGATACCAAGTTTACCAACAACTTTTGGAAGGAAATGTTCCATCAAGTTGGAACTACCATAACTATGAGCACTTCATATCATCCCAAGATAGATATAGAACCTAAGGTGGTAAATAAATGCCTTGAATGGTATCTAATTAATTTTGTTATTGATCGCATCCATAATGGAGAAATTGGATACATACAAAAGAATATAAGTATAGTAATACATATCACATTTTGACAAAAACGAATCCCTTTGAGTCCTTATATGGCTCTCTGCCACCATTAATTAAAAAAATATATATTTTTATCCAAATTCAAATCTCTTTCTATGAAAAACTACCTAGCTACATTAGATGAAATTCTATTTATCCTGTTAAGACTCATCTTGAGCAGGAAAGGAATAAAATCAAGAAACAAGTTGACTTAAAGAGAACTAATCACTAATTTTAGGTAGGAGACTAGGTATTCATTCAAATCCAACCACAAACTTGTAGAATTCTCTTATGAATGAAAAAAAATATAAACTTACACCCAAGTTTTGTGGTCCTTATTGAATTAGGAGGAGGATAAGAAACACAGACTATTCCCTAGATATTCCCAACAAGGGGATATTACAATATATTTTCAATGTCTCATGTCTAAAGAAAAATTGTGTCCAAAAATTCATATACAAACAAGACTACTTCTTTTGGTTAAAGAAAGGAAGCTTGTACTGGAAATTGAATGGATCTTAGCTGTCATAACCAAAACCCTTCTTTAAAGGAATATTATTGAGTACCTTGTTAGGTGGAGGAACCTTTTGAATTATGAGTCCATCTGGGAGAAAGAATATTTCACATTGAGGCATTCATATTTACCAATGCTTCGAGGATGAAACATTTCAAGCAAGGATGACTCGTAATATACCAATTTAATTAATGATTCATTTATTAATGCCAACAATGAAAAGAAGTGCTCCTTTAATAGCATTGTATATGTATGTTATCCATTCATTAATGTAATGCGACATGAACATGCATACATACATGTGTGTGTGTGTTTCTATTGATCTACCATCATTGTAGAATGGGCCATAAGAATTATCGTTTTTGGCATAATTTAGAGGTTAGAAAATCTCCTCAATTTTTTGAGGGTCCAAGGAAATTTCGTATCTCAAATAATATCCATTAAACCCAAACTTTAGAATGACAAATCCCACCTGGTTTCCTTATTTAAGATCTTAATTTATACCCCTATTCATTAATTGCAACAAATACAACATGAGATAAACAACAAAAAAATCAGTTTAGTTAAATCCACTAGGGATTAGTAGGGTCGAAGTATTTTTATTTATGATGTACCCAATTTCCTTATCCTATTGTTTCAATCCCATTTTCACACTCTATTACGGAGAAAAATTCCTATGGCTTGGGGTACCACAATAGACAGCTTGACTCCATAAATCAATCCTTTCCAATATACAATAGAAATTAAATGTCTAACACTAAAGGATCAGACCTCGTACCTTATTCTAGACGGTTGAAGTAGATCCCCATTGAGCTTCCAAATCTTTAGCTTGAATTGATCTGTTATTTCCTCAACAACAAGTAAACAATACAAGCATTCTATATATCATGGTGGTAGATCTATTCTAGCATATATAATCGATAATGTACAAGAATTTGACATAATCCCATGGATAAAATATTCATTCAAACACACATTATTGGACAGGAAAAGATATTTCTATTAATATAAATTAGAGATTACATGGTACAACCTTTGACGGCATGTCTACAAACCGAAGAAACTAAATCTCCCACTTGGGCCTCCACCACCTCAATCCTCCATCTCTCTATAGCAAGCTCACAAGCAAAAGGCAAGATTGGGAAGAACACACTAGTGCTCCAAGGGACAAAGGGATGCAAACTCAAGCATAAGTTACGGAAACAATGGACTATAGTTTCTTTGCTCTCAATTCTCTCTTATGCCTTCAATGTACCAAGGGATTCCTTATATAGATTTTCAAAGGGGTAATGAAAGGTCGAATCCGAGCAATCTCAAGGAATAGGGAAGGCTAGGAGTCAAATGAGTCGGATCCATGTCAAGAAAAACTCCAAAAGGATTTGGATTATGCACACATCCTGATGTACGTGGTTTTAGTGGTCAAACCCGCGTATATACGCGCTTATAGGTTTAAAAGTCACGTATATCATTTTTCATATGTTTTTAGGGATGATCAAGGAAACATCAAAGGACAAAAAGTGGTCCATAGGGTCTAAGGAGTCTGCAGCAGGATAGGGGAAGGCCATACAAAGTGTGATTCACCTATAGTGGTGAAATCCACTATAACAGATGCCCCCTAATGTGTGAGGTCAGAGGGGTCATACGATGGCCGAAATACATTATAAGTCCATCCCAGAAGTGGAGTG